>JAYESA010000010.1:93330819-93388319 GCA_036927795.1 Iris macrosiphon
TGACAAAAAAAAGACAAGTAATCTAGAGCAATAAGACAATATCAGTACATAATAAAATGAAATAATGAGTACTGATACTACACTAAGTATTTTGAAATACTAGTTAGATATTTGATCGATTTGGGTTTAATAGTTATCACTTTTAACGAGGGAGCAACTCAACCATACGTGAAATGTATGATTAGTTATTGTCTACGTTGCAACTAAACCACATGTGAAATGTGTGATTAGTTATTGTTTACATTATAAATAATTTTAAACATTGTTTAAGGTTCTTGGTCACATATCTTTCTAGCATTTCTCCGTCCCGACTAGTATAATGGATCAAAATTATGGCACGTTACAACACGGTAATCACTATGCAAGGTCTATAATACGAGCACGATGATCACGGTCTATATCATCACGAAGAATAATAAGGTAATCACTGAGGAGTAACATCTTATGATGGGGATCTAAGTATACCAATCTCTATACCATTGTATCATGAATCAGGTAAAATATTACTAAATACTTGTATTATAGTAATTACCAAATAATCAAAACTATCAAATAATGTACTCGCATGTGGTCTAGAGCAATAAATATCAAACATTGTCCCTCTCGGGGTCTCAAAGACCTAAATATGAATTACAAGTCAAAACAGTGTGTTGGAATTATAAACATGCTAAAATAGCTTGAAACTAGGTCTCTAGGTCAACACGAGGTCAACTATGTTAAACTAGGTCAATACCTTACTAAACTTGGTTGAAATAAGGTTTCTAGGTCTTTTGGTGCTAAACTAAGTCTATACTATGTTTATTTTAGGTATTCTGGGTTATACTAGGTTATATTCTAAACCTGCAAGCATACCAAGTTATATCTAAGTTAAACTAGGCCATACTAACTAATACTAGTTAACACTAGGCTCTACAAAACCACCTCTAAGTAATCTAGGTCATACCTCATGGTATATATCTTATAATTGTAAATCACTCATTACCCTACCCGGTATCACATCTCATAATAACTTAACTTTTATATCTTAGCTCTTTATTAGTATCTTATAATATCTAGGTACCTTAACACTATCATGGATACCCACTTATTCACATTGGTACCATACCCACACAAAACTAATATACAAATATTCTATACACCTACCTCAATACACCCCATGGATACCCTCAAGTATAAGATTTGATACTGGTATACCATACCCCATGTGTATCTCTGATACATAGGACACTTAACTATTACCTTGCTAAGACACTTCTTGACACTCATTCACCTATACCCGAGTCACACACACATTGGTACTGTGTATACAATCACATCCATATTGCCCACAATCATCACAATACACTATTATTTTATAAATTGGGCACTGATTCATACTTGCTCACTGGCACACTCATATACTGTCATGACCTACCCCAGAATAAGGGCATGAGTAGTGAGCAATGCCCAGCCTACGTCGCAGTATCGGCGGTAGAACGTTGTCTGGGTCAATTATACTATCTAAATATGTCACACACAATATATATATATATATATATATATATATATATATATATAAGGTACCTGTCAATGACATCCCCACTCCAAACGTAGGAACAAATATAATGATATGATAATGATATCCATACTCAATTACAATATCAAACTAAGAAAGATAAGCACGATATGGAATAACAGAGGAAAAGAGTCACAATACATCCATAAGTCCGAAATTATATATAAACATACTAAGAACCTCAATAAAAGTCTAATACAAGTCTAAACAATAAGTCTAAACCTCCTCAGCATCTGGTACTCGGTCATCCTTCTCTAAAGGGGTATCCTCTAATGGTATGCCGTCCTCCAGTCCATAGTAGGTGGGACACTGGTCCACAAGCCAATCATCTAAAAATATATCCAGTCAGAATTGGAGCAAAGTACATACCTCTGAAAGTAGTTTCAAATACATAATCGAGCATATATAACAGATAATAGAAAAGAATACAGGATAACTAGCCATAAAAATAGAGTAAACTAGAGTGAACCGATAATGTACTGGAATGAAGAACATGCAATATGAATAACCGCAAGTAAAGGAAATAAATAAAACTAGCTAGAGTATAAGTTCATTATATGATCGATTTGGGTTGAACACGAATACAATATGATAACTCGATTACACGTATGATATATAATCGACATGTACACGAATACACTGGCTTGATCACATAACCAACTCCTACTCCCCCATCCCCAACCAATACTTATGGATCTAATCACGACACATTATAAACACGAATATAGGCACACTGAACACGAGCAGTGTATGAATACGAAGTACACGATAATTAATACCCGATACAAACGATGAAATACATGTGAAGGAGTACTCGCTGAATACGGTAATGGATCAATCTCTTAACAGGATCCATATAGTACCAGTCCGTGTAACCACTGTGTCGGAATCAAATATACAGTTCTAGAACATGTGATATATACATTATCATAAAATAAAAACTAACAGAGAAATGTACTCGCCTCTGGTCCTGAGCAAAGGGTGTCTCTTGATGCCCAAGTTAATGTCACACACTCCTATTTTAGGAAAATTATGCTAATAGGTGTAAAAAAATGATAAATGGTAAGAGAATGCACTAATTCATGATTCTAGGTTAATTCTTTACTATACTAGGCCACACTAAGTTCACACTAAGGTTTTAGGTCCAAAATAGCTAATTAGTCTATAAATATCACTAACTAACTAGTCCTAATTAATAACAATACTATATATGTAATCAGAAACTCAAAGTATTAGCATATAATAACTAATACTTATATAACTAATGGACTAGCATCATCAACTAATACTAATACCCATCACTTATTAACTTAGCTAATATAGCTAGATATTAAATACTACTAACTACAATAACTGCTACATACATATGCTATCTATCTAATATTTCTAACTGAACTAACCTACTAATAGATATACTAATCTGACTTCTATATATTACCCACTGCTAATCAACTAACTGACACTAATACATATACCTATTAACTAACCTTAACTTACTACCTCAACTAAGTTACTAATAATTTTAAGTATCAAATACAATCCCCTAGTACACATGTGTTCAACCCTCGCACGGGTAACCCTGAGCTTATAATACAAAACTCCACAACTTGCCCCTCGAGCACCCTTACTGCTACTGCAGTTATATTCTAATTCAATTGCTACCCCTAGACTAACCCCACCTCTACACCCACTTACTCATATCTGGTACTACCTTGAGTATCCTACACAAAATACCCCAAAGTGCATTATACTTGTATGAATCCAAGCCTCCAAGTTTTCAGTTACCTACAATAATTTCCTCACTGCATCATTGTAGTGACCCAAGCCCAAAACTCCCCACTACATCACAGACATACACACATACACCTCCACTTTCTATGTAAACACTCACACACTCTCTTCAACTGCACAGAGTTACATTTTATCCTTACTATCACACATCAGTATCTAAAACACACATTTCACCCATCTTTGATTACCTGTGTATCAGACACATATATACTAACCAATTGATACTGACATGAGTAATGATACATTGCACTAATATATTTACCAGTACCTCAATCACCTATTATACTTACTGTAATCATTCACTACTGCTACCTGCTCCATTTCCCCTCTTAACTAGTCTAATATGACCAATACCAAAACAACTAACAGTATAACTAACCTTTAGTACATATACAATGATACAACTACCACTAACTGTCCACTATGTTATAGATACATATCACTACCAGATATCACTCAAGTCTCAAAGGTGTTTGCTCCTCAACCGACACCTAACACACCATAACACCCTCACATATCTATAACTGTATATAAACATACTGACATCAATTAAATCCCAAATTTCCTCAATTGATACCTGACTATGTTCCGGTTTAACTAAACTCACTTAATTGCCATAATTGCACTTACACCTCTGTTAACCCCCTAAACTCAACCCCTTACTGCTCAGGCCGGGGTACACCAAAACCTGCTACACATTCAACTATTTCGTGATACACCAATTTATGTATCCAATACTGTCCCACCAAACTAAATGAACTGATACTACATCAATGACAGCTCTAAGAAAGTACCCAGGTATACACCGTAACCAAATGCTAACAACTACATCCTAATACTGATACTTTGATACCCTCCTTCAGTATCAGATACACAGTCAGTTGGTCCCCAAACATCCCTAAACTGCACAGGTCTTCTCGAGTCACTCCTGATTGTGCACACTTCCCAACATCAACACATGAACACGAGCAATTCTTAATTCACTGTTTCCCTTCCCTTACTCACAGTCACTACACCACAGACACTGTCTCACCCACATACAACACTGTGAAGATATTGTCATAATTTAGAACATGTGCATACATCTCCATCCACTATTATATTTATATATACCAAATATAAATATTTCTATACACACTAATATATATATAAGCACTTGATATCATATACATATTTATATACTACGTTAGGCATTTAATCAAACACTTAGAGTACTTCATTAAGGAAAGCTATGATATACATCCAAATAATGTCCAAAATCTCTAATTCTCATACTTAATAATTCACATAAGTCAAATATATATAAAATCAACTATTAGAACTAATTACAACATGTACTGAAAAGAATTTATGCAAAACACCCAAAATAGGCTCTGTATTTCACGGTATCGTACCGTATCGTGATACGGTCTACTCATGTCCAATTGTGGACATGTAACTAGTTCCACAATCATGATCTAAGTCAAATTAAACTAAATTGGTCTCATGACACACACTTGATATGTCAATCCTGTAATTCCCCCAAAATATATATGTCGGAATATCCAATCCAAATCTAAATCCATTAACATATTCCTATTATATGTAAAAATATCCAATAAAAATATATTGAGGTATTCCTATTATATGTAGGAATACTCAATCCAACTCCGGGGTATTTTTCACATAGATTGGGAACCCCACCCACTCCAACATTCATCTCATTTCTTAATATGCAATTGTGTATCTAAGAATTTCCAGGATATAAGAATGTACCTTGTTTATAATTCCATAAATCAAGTACATATTAATTTTAAAGTTCCAATATGTATTCGATCTCAATCTAAGAATAATCGTGAGAATACAAATTTAGAAAATAATACTCTTTCAATTGGCATAAAGCAGAAAGAATTGGAACTTGAATGAGATTTTACTTGTATGACTGGTGTCAATATCCTACACATCCTAGACTTTTACTATCCGTCCCTTAAACATATTTATTTAAGAGTTATCGAGAACCCGTCACTAATTTAAATATAGTATCCTTGAATTTAGGGTTCAGTATAAACGATATTTCCTGAATATCAAAAATTTAGTTCAACTCCCAAAATTATTAAATTTTTTGGTCAAGTCTCCTTTGTATTTCAAGCTCTAAAAATTTGACAATTTATAATTCAGACCTGGAGCAACCCTCCGTAGCATTTCGTGGGTACGTCGACCCCTTCGATGGAACCACTATTCTCTTTCTTTCTCTCTCTCTCTCTCTCTCTCTCTCTCTCTCTCTATATATATATATATATATATATATATATATATATATATATAAATTAAAATTTGTCACTACCATATTTTCTAAGAAAGGGTATTTTTATTATTTTATAATTAATTAAATATTGTGCATATTGTATAATTATTTATTGTATTATTTATTTATTTTTAGATGTTAGTTTATTGTTTTGGACTTGTGTTAGTAGACCTAACTAGTTTAGATTAGATCCATGGACCAACATTTAAATCTAGTTAGAATTGAACCCAATTATAAGCCCATTCATTAGGAGGAGGATTAATTAAGTTAAACCCATTAGACTAGAACCTTCATTCCTTAATTATTTCTTCATGAGAGGCCCCAAGGAGTATTTTAGATATTGCTTAGTATCTTGGGGAGGGGGTTTGGTGTCCGGCCTAATTTAAATAGAGGGAGAAAATTTTCTCTCTTCATTTTCATTTTAAATCTAGATCTAGAATTTTCTCTTCCAAATTTCTTCATTCCCACATCAAATTTTACCCAAATTTTTTTTCAATTCCTTTCCTAATCATCACTGGAGGCTATTGAAGCAATGATCTACAAAGAGGAAGCAAGGATCTACAAGGAGGAGCAAGGATCTACAAGTTGAAGGCTCTTTTCACCCAATTTGAAAGTTTTATTGAGAATCCTTCTCCCAATAGGTAAAATTAAGTTTTCCTCTTTAATTAGACTCTAAATTTGTGTTTTAATCATTAGTAACCATCCCATATGCTAAGACTACCCATAGAAATTGGAATTAGGTTCATAGAAGGCCTATGGAGAAAATTATGTGTTATTTTGTGTCAATTTTAGAGAAATTCCTAGATTGATACATCTTATGTTTGTCAATTGGTCAATTAGCCAAATTGACATGTGTTTGATTGTGAGTGGCTAGTGTCGTGTCCACAATTGGATACGTGTAGGCCGTATCCCTATAATTTGGAGATTTGGGTTGATTTGAGAGTTTACTTTCGACACAGGAGTTTGTGCATGTCATATTTTGACACAGACACGTAGATGTGTATTTAACTCTTTGTATTGTTCATAATTATTATTTTAGGCTTGCTCGTGTCCTCCGGGATACGTTTGGTGGTGTGGTGGACTCGTATCGCAAGCGTATCATAGATCTAGTGTGATACGGGTGCGATGCACTCCACGTGTTTGTTTTCTTGTATTTCACTATAATTGTTTATAGCTTGTAAGACTATTAAAATTATTATATATATATATATATATATATATATATATATATATATATATATATATATATATGTATATATATATAGAGAGAGAGAGAGAGAGAGTGGTATATATATATGTGAGTATGTTTACATATGTATATGTATATGTATATGTATATGTATATATATATATATATATATATATATATAGATAGATAGATAGATAGATAGATAGATATTGTATCTTGTGTTAGATATGTATATATGTATGTATCTATGCATTGATATGTATATATATGTATAGATTGATATTGTATCTTGTTTATATATATATATATATATATATATATTTATATATAAATGTGTGTGGGTGTGTGGGTGTGTATAGATGTGTCTGGTTGTTTGTGCTAGGGAGAAGGTCGGGCAGTGCACTGCAGCTCGAGGTGGCAGTGTAGCAGCAACTGCAACTGCACCAGCAACAGTATGTAGTGCAAACAAGCCACAGCAAAAGCAGTGTAGTAGCAGCTAGCAGTAAGCACTCTACAGCATAGAGCAACAACAGCTGTAGCATCATGCAGTGCAGCAATAGCAACATAGCTTAGCACATCAGCAAGTGCAGCAGCAGTATGTTACAGCAAAGCAGCCAGGCAGTGCAGCATATCAGCAAGAGCTCGAGCAATTGCAGCAGCAAGGCAGTAGAAGCACAGTGAAACAGCTAGCACAGCATCCAGTATCAGCAGCAACGACATCCAGTTTCAATGAGCAGCTAGAGCAAGGTAAGTTGATAAGTTTAGTTAATGGTTAGTTTATTTGACAGTCTAGTTAGTTAGTTTATTAATAGTTAGTAGTAGTTTAGTTAGTTACCTTGTTATTTAGTTATCTATATATATGTACTTGTTGTTAGATTAGTAATTATATATATACTTTTATTACTTGTTAGTAGTTATACATATATATATGTACATATGGTTATTTAGTAGTTAGATATATAGACTTATGTATCTCTAGTTAGTGTTATGCATGTAGTTGTATGTGTGTAAATTTTTATATGTATTGGTAGTTAGTATAGCTAGTAGTTTTGTATTAATAAATACATGTTAGTTAGAGTTTAGAGTTGGGTAGTTAGTTATATGTTAGGATTCACATTACCTTGTAATACCAATGTAACGTCAAGGTATTGGGTGGATACTCAAGGTATTGGGTTGAGTATCAAGATGAGGGTGTAGGTAGTATGGTACCACATTGATTTAAAGCCACGGTATCCACCTAGCATTAGTTTATTTAAGAATATTAGATATTTTGATTGTATATACATATTATGATATTTTCATATCTTTAACTTGCGTATCTTAGGATACGGTATCCTATTGATGTCCTAGTATCCTATTATGACTAGTGTGGCCTAGTTATATAGTGTATGGACCCAATATCCTAGAGATAGACTCATACAAATTAGAAATAGCTAGTTTGACCAAGTTTGACCAGTTTGATTTAGAGTTGACCTAGTTTGACTATTTTGACTTAGAAATGGCTTTATGACCTAGAAGTTGACTAGTTTAACTTATTTTCATTCCAAAACCTTGTGTTAATATAATATTCCATATTTAGGTCTTCGAGGTACCGTACCGGATATCTGTGATACTATTAACCGGATTTTAGGTGAGTACATTCTCTGATAGTTTTTTATTTATGATATCCTCTATGTCTCTTGTATCTAGTGTAGATATCCTTAATTCTTGACACGATGGTTACACGGATTGGTATATCCGGATCTCGTCATGAGATGTTATTCCTTGGTATATACGGTGTATCTTGTGCAAGCCTTGTTTTCTTGTTCTTCTATAAATACAAAAATTGGTTAATAAGAAGAGCAACACCCTTCTTGTGGAAACCCTTGTCATAACGTACCATGGTTGGATCTACTATTACAGTCGGGGAAGGAGAGTATGTAGTGTAGATATGTGATCATAACCTCCTTGTATTATGTCTTGTTTATCCACCGTATGCATGATTATCCAGGCCATTTATCTTGTATCAAGTTCCCAAGTTGATAACATGTTAAAGCTGGTACTCACTCACTTAGTCATTAGTATTTCTTGTTCATTTCCATATTGCTCATTCTTGTATTTATTTCTAGTATTTTTTTATTACATATCTCTTGTATCTATATGTTGCATCTTGTATATTTCACATCTATTTACTGTTACATAGTTTATATCATTTATTAGAGCTGTTGTTAGTGATGTACTCTGCTCCTTTCTTGACTGGATATTTTTTCAAGATGACACTGAGGAGTGGTACCCTACTCACTACGGGCCTCAGGACGTGGTTGGCTTAGAGCCAGAGACCTTGGCTTAAGAGGGTCTCATCCCGACTGAGACAGATGACCCATGTTCGTAGCTTCTTAGTTAGTTTCTCTTTGTACTGGATTTGTCTCCAGCATATTATTTTAGTATTTTTATGACTCATTGGATATTATTTTAGTCTTGT
Organism: Iris macrosiphon; assembly: GCA_036927795.1. Lineage (NCBI taxonomy): Eukaryota > Viridiplantae > Streptophyta > Magnoliopsida > Asparagales > Iridaceae > Iris > Iris macrosiphon. The sequence goes on from JAYESA010000010.1 coordinate 93,340,100, forward strand.
GAGTTGTATTTGTGACTCTTCTATTCTTTTATCATATTCGTGCTTATTCTATCTTATAGATCTGTGATTGAGTATATTCATTGACATTGGTGGCATTATTATATCTTTATTATTAGATAGATAGCTTACCCAAACAGCGTTCTATATTGGATATAGGTATTGAACGATCAAAATTCATGTACTGGTCCTATTTATTTTAGAATAGGTAATAAAATACATATATTCTGAATGATATTCCAATATTCAGTAATTCCCAAAGTTCTAGAAAACTTTAATTCGATAGAGTGTCAAATCCATCATTTTATCCTTCTTTGATTGGCTAACTCAGAATTTGTAAGAGAGTGTTTAGACTGAATTTTTATAAAGTTATGTCAGAATCACCAAAAAATATTAACTTCGCTTCCGATACGCTAGTTCTATATTGGATATAGGTATTTATTCAATTTTGTCTAAGTTTCTGACATCCAATATCACTTAAATTAGAGTTTCAATATGCGTAACATGCTCGAGTACCGAAATACAATCATTATTCTCCAAAGTTGACAAGTTTGAGTCGACACGACCCTCGAATACTAGGATATAAAAGTATTATGGTCTTGGCCCAAACTTATAAATCCTTCAACCTAATTTGATATACCAAATTTATTTTCTACTAAATCCTAAACATATAGGGATATTTTGAAGATTAACTCTCTTTTTAGACAATACGGTCAATGTTGTGTATCATGAACGATAAAATGATTGCTCCTATGATTTCCTTTCATATACTTTCCATAATACATTCTTTAAATGGCATAACTAAAATAAGGAATGATGAATTCTATGAACGATTTCGTAATTGAGTCTAATACGGCCGACAAACCTAGTATTGTTTATGAAATTAATTACCCATGAATACCTATGGGATGCTAGTGTCCTTGGTACATAATACTCCTTGTATAGGTCCTAAATAGGGTCCATAACACCTAATTTTATTTTTGGATAACATCTATATTAAGATTAATTGTGTCATTCCCTAATCATTAGGAATATCTACTAGTAATGACAATTTAAGAATTATGATTTTCTCATGTCCATGTGTACAATATCAAGTCTATAATTGTGTTTCATACTAGATTACAATTAATATTATAACTAAACATCCATGTAAATCGAATCCTTCTAACATAGCTTACTTTCTTATAAATCAATATATATATATATATATATATATATATATATATATATATATAGTATTATCTAGTAAATATTATGTTCACACACATGGTCAATCCTGTTGTTAGAAAGTAATTGACCACAATCCTATTTATTATGATATGTTGGTTGGGATTCTTCTCCCTCTTGTAACTATTAATACTCTTGCATGTGCATAATTTAATTCATTAAGAAATTATCAACATACTCTTATGTTTATATGGTATCAGAGCCATGTCCCAGCCCAACAACGTCAACGCCGTCGGCCAGCTCCTTTTGGCCGCCAGCTCGTCTTCTTCGATCAACTTTCAGATTCCATCGATCAGCATCAAGCTTGATCGCCACAATTTCTGTCATGCCCCAATATCCTGCAAGCTCGATCGTCCCCGCTGAACATGAATCACCACATTACAGCGCTCCCGCAGGACAATCGTTCTAATCGGAACGTGATACCGTACGAGCCTGGAGTAGCACTCGCACAAGGCGATGTTGTCAAACATCAAAGTTATCATCAAAATAACCAAGTTGCAGTGAAAGTCAAGTATTGTGTGCCAAGCACACATCAGAGTATACGCAGCGAAGCTCTCGATAAGGTCTAAATAAAATACCACAAAGGATAATGTCATACTCTTGTACTTTTTATTGCCCACAAAGGTACTTACAGTTCATACATCATGTCCCGTATATCCAAACAGTGCCACTACAACTGCATACCTGAAATAATGTCCACAAACGTGGGTCAGTACACAACCGTACTGGTGAGCAGGGTAACCCACTCGTCTAAACCGATACTAAGTAGAATAGTGAATGCAAACAGTTATATGGTGATCTTTCTACTTGAATCCTAGATTCATTTCATGGCATAGGTATGACATGTTAAGAAAAACTGTAAAGCAGGTTAAACATGCAAGCATTCAACTCAAGCCAATATACAAGCAAATATATCTAACTCAAAAGGAAACTAGCATGCAAATTGTCCTACTCAAACCCAAGGAACGCGGAAACCTATCGAACCATCATCCAAGCCTCAATATTCATCCTCAAACGATGCCACAATCCAAGCCTTATAATCCAATCTTCGATATGCACACTCTTGCCGAGGCAAGGTGGCCGTCGCCTACACGAAAAGTATAAACCAAACCAAACCAAAGCAAACCAACTCTTATCTATATAAAGTTACTGGCCAAGCTATAAAGGACTAATCAACTGTAGTTCTACTCAATCTATTACTGAGTAGCTAGCCCGCCTAGTCACATCGAACAACCGACACCGTTCCCAAGGCACGTTACCATTTATCTCCTCCATGGCTGAACGGTCCTGGTGCCCCATAGCATATCCCATTCGAGGAGACGAAACCCTGTGTGCAACAGGTTATCTGTGACCAATATAAACACCAAGTAGGTATGATGAGAGAATCAAGCATTCTCGCCCCACCAAACTATCTAGCCTCAATCCAACCAACTATCCATAACTATTCTCCAACTTATATCCTAAGGCACCATCTCAAATTATCCCCACAGGCACTATGCTTTGACACAATGCTCCAATTGGTGCAATATCCCTCGCTCAGAATAATCATGTGGCACAATGTCCCATCAGTGGCACAATGCCCTCACCGATGCAGTTGTCCGATTTTGAACCACAACTGCACGCTTTATATGATAAAGTGCCCAACTGATACTCGTGCACGGATGTACGCTCGATCGCCCGCCTGAATTGTCTTGATATTTCAACCAAGATGATCCACTCAAATTCCAACTGCCTACTCAAGGTCCAACTGCCCAAAGAAAAACTAACTCAAGCCACAAATTATATCCAACCAAATGACGTACAATCTATGCACGCCACAATATAGTGATTTCTAAGTTTCAGTCCAAGTGTTCAAGCCATTACGTGTGTTCCATATTATTAGGCATGAAGGAGTAGAGGAGAAGGGACAGAGCCCACTCACCAAGTCTGATTCCGTTAAGCATTATGCCCTGCCGATACGGTCGATCCCTTGAACCCGTGGTCCAATACAAAGCAAGATGTACTCAATTGGTATGGTCGTACGAGCAGGCCGTGCTCTCCAAATCATCCAACCTATCGGACTAAGGAAGAAGGCATTATCGCTCCAAATCCAGCTATCCCAGTACTACTCTGAACGAACATCTGATTCCATCGAACTCCACTAGCAATCTGCACATTGTTCCCAAATCTAACAAATTAAAATGTAACTAGCTTTTGCCTCATTTAATCTGACTCAGCGTAATGTACCGTACGATTATGGGGCATTATAATTTCTCTCTCTGGCGTAACACCGTTCTGGCCACTCTCCAGGGATTTGACTTAGAAGAATCAGTGTTATACTATAACCCTCCCTCTGAGTTCCAACCCCAGGATGCCAACGTCACCACTCCTCTGATGCCTAACCCAAACTTTGTTGTATGGCGTCATCGCGATCGGTTCGTTCTTCTCTGGCTTCGATCCACTCTGACTGAGCATGCCCTAGCACTTTTTATTCGTGCCACCTTTGTGCACGAGGTGTAGTCAACCCTTGATAGTACGTTCCAGGCTCAAACTCGGGCTCATCGTATGACCCTCAAGAATCAACTTCAATTGATGATAAAAGGCTCTTTATCCATCCAAGAATATGTCAAACAGAAACAAATTATTGCAGATGATCTCTCTGAAAATCTTTACCCATCTCCATTGAAGATCTGGTCGATCACATTCTCAATGGCCTTGATAGCACTTATGGCCCATTTGTCACTGCCTTCATTATATAATCGGAGGACGTTCATGTGGACGAAATCGTCGGCCTCCTTCTTAAGAAAGAGGAGTGGATTTCTCTTGAAACCAAGTGGGAGGCGTAGCCTGCCATCTTACCCACTCCACCACCCTTCTTAGTAACATCCCCCTCAGCCTATGCTGCTTACAGCCGCAATCCTTTCCGCAACAACCACTCACCGTCTCACCACGGTGACTCTCGTGGCCATGACAATCACCGACAACACGACAACAACTACTCATCTGACACTCCTTTAGGCATATTTCGTCGTCGCACTCAGTGTATGATCTGTTGGAAGATGGGGGCACCCAGTCATTGACTGCTTTAATCACAATAATCATAATGATTATCTTGCTCGATAATTTTTTCCTCGCCCTTCTGAATGGTCAACTAACTATGCGTCTCCATCTTCTATCGTTGACCCTTCCTGCTAGTTCGACACCGGCGCTACCGATCATGTCACTCCAGATCTGAACAAGCTAACCATCTCTGATGAGTATCGTGGTGATGACAAACTCTCTGTTGGTAACGGTAACCAATTATCTATTTCATATTATGGCGTTACTATTTTGCGTGCTAGTCTAATTTTGTTTGCCTCAAAGACATTCTTATTATTCCTAAGCTTACCAAAAGTCTCCTCAGTATTTCCAAAATTACTCGTGATAACCCTACTTATATGGAATTTTACCCTGGCCATTGTGTGCTTAAAACTCTGTAGGGCAAACCTCTCTTTCGAGTGGTCGTTGATCACGGCCTCTACCATCTCCAGCCATCATCACTGTCAGCAAGACCTCCGCCTACTGCACTGTTTGGTGCCCGCACGACTTTGCATGGTAGGCATCGCCTCTTAGCTCATCCTCATGAACAAATTATTTGTCGCTTTGTGTCTCAATTTCGTCTTCCTCTTAGTTCACAAAAAATTTCTACTGTCTGTGATGCTTGTCAGTTAGGAAAGAGTCATCGTTTTCATCTCCCTAGTTCTCATATTAGTTCAAATAAACCTTTTAATCTTGTATACTCGGATGTTTGGGCCCCTTCCCCAGTTTTATCTTTTAGTGGAAATCGCTACTTTGTGTTCTTGATTGATGATGCCACTAAGTTTATTTGGATCAACTTCCTTACTCACAAATCTCAAGTATTTAACATCTTTCTTATCTTTAAGGCTATGATTCAAACACAATTTTGCTGTACCATCAAGTCCCTATAAACTGATTAGGGTGGTGAGTTTCGCAATGTATCTACCTTTCTGTCTACTTATGGTATCTCTCATCGTATCTCATGTCCTCACACTCAGGAACAAAATGGGGCTACAGAACGTAAAAATAGAGTCATTATTGAAAAAGATTTAACTGTTCTCCCTCAATCCTCCTTACCTTTTTAATTCTAGGAACAAGCCTTCCATACTGCTACGTTTCTCCATAACCGAACTATTACTTCTTTACTAAACTATGAATCACCTTATCAAGCACTATTCTCCAAGATTATAGATTATGTATTTCTTAAAACTTTTGGGTATCTCTGCTACCCTCTCTTGTGACCTTACAATAAACACAAAATGGATTTCCGATCTCTTCCTTGTGTGTTTATAGGTTTTTGTTCCAAGCATAAAGGTTATTTATGTCTCCATGTTACTTTTTCTCATCTCTACGTTGCTCATTATGTTGTGTTTAATGAGGATGTCTTTCCCTATCCTCACCATGTTGGTTCATCTGTGGTGCCTCCTACGACAATGACCACTGAACCCAACCCTGCGTCGACCATTCTTCTTGAGCAAGTCACGCCTCGACCTCCACAAAATGTCTGACTCTCACCGGCTGCTCATTTGCAGCCACCTCTCACGAATGCCACACCAACCCCTCCACTATAACCCTCTCCTAACCCTGTTCCTCCATTAACCCCTCCCACTAAATGTTCACTTCCAATACCACATCAGCCTTACTTTAACACCCCCTCATATTTTAGGGCCTCGGATACAAACTCTCATACAATGAACACCAGGGCACAAACACATACCCTCAAACCCAAAACTTTCCATATAACATGTCACCCTATCACCCGGGATCCTACATCCTCTACCCTCAAAGAACCTACAATATATCACCAAGCCAGCAAACACTCTTGTTGGAAACAGGCTATGCAGGCTAAATATAGTGATTTAATTCATAATAATACTTGGTCACTCATACCACCTCCCTATGATACTAATCTAGTTGATTGTAAGTGGGTGTACAGGATAAAAAGGAGAGCAGATGGTTCAATTGAGCGCTACAAAGCTTGTCTTGTTGTAAAGGGGTTCCATCATGATGAAGGAGTTGATTATTTTGATACGTTTAGTCCAATTGTTAAGACAACCATAGTTCGACTTGTGATCTCTCTAGCCCTTTCTCAGGGTTGGTTTGTTCGCCAACTTGATATCAACAATGCCTTCCTTAATGTTGAGTTACAGGAAACTGTCTTTATGGAGCAACCAAAAGGGTTTGTTGATTCAGTTTTTTTGCTTTATGTCTGTAAGCTTCATAAAGCTCTATATGGCCTCAAGCAAGTGCCCCGTGCATGGTTTAATAAGCTCAAGAATTTCCTTCTCTCTAATCGATTTTGAGCTTGTTATTATGATACTTCCTTATTTGTTCATCAATCACCCACAATGATTATATATCTGCTTGTCTATGTTGATGATATCATTGTTACAGGCAGTGATCCATCCTTTGCTTTTCGATTAATTGAAATGCTTAAGAGAACATTTTCCTTAAAGGATTTTGGACCACTACACTTCTTTCTGGGGGTTGAAGTGATCAAGCATGAGTCTGGTCTATTTTTGTCCCAATCCAAGTACATATGGGATATTATTTCTCGTTGCAAAATGTCATATGTGAATCCCTTGTCGGCCCCTGCTGACTCCAATTATCGGCTCTGCAAGGCTGGCACTCCTGTTGATGATGCTCATCTCTATCGTCAGGTTGTTGAGTGTTTACAGTATGCTACCATCACTAACCCTGAGATTGCTTACGCTGTCAATTGAGTCTGCCAGTTTATGCACTCTCCCACACACGATCACTAGAAGGCAGATAAACGCATTCTTACGTACCTCAAAGGCACAATTGAGCATGGCCTTCTCCTTCGACCGTGTTCTTAACCTCAGCTTCGTGCATACTCTGATGCCGAATGGTTGTCTAATCCTGGTGATTGCCGCTCTCAGTATAGCTTCGCCATTTATTATGGCCCCAATTTGATGAGTTGGACCTCTTACAAGCAACGTGTTGTGGCTCGCAGCAGCACTGAAGCAGAATTTTGTGCCCTTGCTTACACGACCACTGAATTGGTCTGGCTCTAGCAGCTACTGAATGAGCTTGGTGTCTCTCTGTTACAACCACTGCATCTTTTTTGTGACAATATTAGTGCCACTTTTATGTCAGTCAATCCGATCATTGGCTCTCGTTCCAAGCACATCCAGTTAGACTATTACTTTTACGAGAACGTGTTGATGCTGGTCTTTTTAAGATCAATCATGTTTTTTCTGCAGATCAAGTGGCAGATATTTTCACTAAACCACTTGGTTCTTCTTCATTCGGTGCTTTACGGTCCAAGCTTCAAGTTCGGTCCTACACTTGAGCTTGCCGGGGGGTATTATCTAGTAAATATTATTTTTACATTATCTTTACACACTTGGTCAATCCTGTTGTTAGAAAGTGATTGACTACAATCCTATTTGTTACGATATATTGGTTGGGATTCTTCTCCCTCTTGTAACTATTAATACTCTTGCATGTGTATAATTCAATTCATTGAGAAATCATCAACATACTCTTGTGTTTATATATATATATATATATATATATATATATATATATATAGAGAGAGAGAGAGAGAGAGAGACATGAAACTCATGCATGTCATATAAAAACATAGCATACTAATTCTAAAACTTATTCATAGTTGTGTCCATCGTGTCCTAGTCTCATGTCCAATACATATATGCTTATTCCTAGATGTTAAATTTATACCAATTTTATCATAGACCAAAATCAAAATATAAATTCTTACCAAAATAAACATGACAATATTGAAAATTGGAATTTGTATATTTTGAAAAATTAGATAAGGACTTGCCTTTTATTGGATTTTGAGAAGAGAGAAAATTTGGGCCTTTGATAGAGGAGTTTTTTTCGATTCGGAATCGTGGCCGTCGGTAAGGATCCCTTGGCCGGAACCTTTGGTTGCCAACGGTGACCATCGACAGGAGCTGCCATGGAAGATATCAAGAGCAGCCACGAGGTAGGGCTAGGTTAGAGGTAATGGTGGTAGTATAGGTATTGGGTTGTGGGTATAGTGTTGATAGAATGGAAGAAGAAGAAGAAGAAGATAATGAATATGATGAAGAAAAGAAAAAAATGAGGAAAAAGGAAAGAGGCGTTGATGTAGTTGGGAAGAGGGGTTGAGAATGGTGACTTTCTCTCCCTCCCTTTACATACTTATCCATCCTCTTCTTTCCTTTTAAAAATTGATTCTAATTTTTTTTAATACAAGAAAGTGAATTTCAATTAAATAATTATCTTTTTAGAAGAAGTGGCTATGAGATTAGACATGTAGTTTTCTGAATTTAAAGAACTTTAATTCTAGCACATTTTTGGTGCAAAGTAGGAGCCCACTTGCGGATTCTGTTTGACCAAAAACTGTTGCTTTTGTCCCTGTGTCCAAATTAGACTTATGGATATTTATTTTTTGACTATCTCGCTCATTCCTGGAACATTTATGATGTCTATTTCAGCATCCAAAAATATTTATTCTACTTTTACTTTTTGTGCTACTTCTGACTTGGCGAGTTCGCAACCGAACACCGTCAAATCACTGATTCATCTACATTCAAGTATACCACGAAATAATTTCTGTTTATTCATATTAATTTTAGTATATTTGTTTATATTTTATTGAGTTATTATGCTATAAACTACGCGTTCGAGCTAGACTTGGGTGCAACGACGAAGTACGTCGGTTTATATGCCTTCAATTTAATTTATGGATGCTGGCCCAGTATTAGTGGACTATATTATGATCATGAGGTATTTTCATATCTTCATTGGCCTTGACACATTTTTTCTTTTTATAGGATTTTTCTAGGTTGTCTTCAAAAGAGTTAAGAACGAGTAACTTGCAAAGATTATTTTCTCTTCCACTGTTATTGTGCGATTATGCAGCAGTGATCGCTTCAATATTTTCAGTTACTGAAATTTCCAGTTCTGCATCAACCAGAATGTAGTCCACATTAATAAGTTGAAGATTAAGGCTAGTCTTTCTATTCTAGTTATTATATTATTTACAGTAAAAAAAAATTAACTTGTGAAAGTTAGTGTTCAGAGACTTGTACGGACTATTATTATGATTATGTTAGGAGATTTTCTCAATTTTATTTATTACAAGAAATTTTGCGTTAAAATTGTTGTTGAAATCCCGTAGTATAAAAGGCACTAGAATGTGGATTTTTATAAACAACATCATGAACTACTACAAAAGTTATAAGCATTATAAACTGCTATAATAATTTGAAGCAGTGTATACTACTGTGAAGGTTGGAAGCTGTATGAACTGCTATAGAAGGAGCATAAGTTGTACAAAATATGTGGCTAATATGTATTAGAACATCCAGCTGGGGTGGTCAGAATTACCGTTGCTCAAAGTGAGATTTCACTTTTCCTCTTCGATTCCTCTCAAGAACCAACAAGTTTTGCTTGAGCTGTCACAACCCAGAACCAGAATACTAGAGAGCAGGTCTTGAAATCTTCCCATGAAATAGGATGCCTCAATCCTACCTCCATCATAGCCCACCAATCTTTTGCCAGAACTTGGAGTTGTAGGCGAACCATGTCAACTTGTTCCTCGGCCGAAACCTTAGTTGTTGTCAGGAATGTCTCAATATCCTGGAGCCAATCGTCGGCCATGATTGCTTCCTCCATGCCATTGAAGTATTTGGGGTTCAGTCTACAGAATCTAACAGATGCCCCAGAATATGTTATCTCATCTCGTTCTATGGTCGTTTGCAATCCTTGGTTCAACAAGACATTCTGTTCCTACTGCTGGAGATGTTATTGCTTATGTTGCTGTTGTTGTTATTGTTGTACCACCATCTGGTGTTGTTAGGACACCAACAATCCACAGATAATCTCTAGCAAGGTCGGAGTATCCAGTACTGCCGGCACTGCGAGAGGTACGGGAATACCTGGAGCCTACTGCTCTGTCCCATCCATCATGGGCTCAACTAAGATCCTTGGTTGGGGTCCTACAGGATTTTGTTCCACTGGAAACTCTACCTCTCTTGTTGCTGCAACATCAGGGAATGGAAAAGCCCCAAAGAAGAGCACAAGGAACATCAATAATAGGACGAGAAGAAACAATGAAGCAATCAATCTGGAAGAGTTCAAGCTAAGTTAAAAGACGGACCTGCATGGGCTACCAATAAAACTTTGCCACGCCCTAGAATCAGAATATTAGAGAGCGGGAGAGTGACACAACAAACCATACCTTGCAGAATATCGAAGTAAAACAAAATATGCTAAGGTTGTCAAGAGATAAGGGGGTGTATGCTACAATCAGTTCACCTAGGGTCAAGAACATCTATGTCTCAATCATCAACCAAGAAACAATAAGAATGAACATGTAAGATAAAACAATTAGGCATCTCTGATGCTCTATTAGAATGATCAGAAAACTAGTTATACAGGATGGTACACTAGTGCATTGTCAAGAGTACATGACTGTAAGTCAGCCGCATTCTGAATAATATACAATTATGTAGAGGAACTAATATCCAGATAAACCGGCTAACAAGTGTCGTCGGCTAAACGCCAAAAAGGTAACACAAATGATACTTATAGTAGAGAAGAAGAAATCCACTCAAGTTCCTCAGAGGATATCCTCCTGGTGTACCCTATCCGAAAGATACAGGACAGGATCCTCGGACTCTACTACTAAATTTGGCCAAATAAAACCAGAGGGGTCAGGCCCCGATAACAAGTACCACAAATGAGCACAAGTGAATGAAGCAATAACCAATAAATTACATAAAATAGGAAAGTTCGTGCCACAACGACAAGCGTATGACCTTCATTGGAGCAGTAGGATACCCCTATAAACAAACAAGGACAAGAGATATCACACTACTCCGAGACAGGGTACGACTAACCAATTATGAACACTACGAAGATATAACACATTAATATAAACCGGGACACACATGCCATAATACAAGCTAAGATATAAATATAATATGCAGCTTCGGTACGTAAACTATTGTGACACATTGGCGCAACCCTAAAACCAAACAAGGACAAGGGTTGAACCGTTATACCACAATAGTTCAGGTCCCTAGACTACCAGCACATGCTTTCTTAGATCGGCCAATCAATCCTACGGCTTGTTATATAGAGTCTGAGTTATCTCTGAAATAATATATAATAAGTATCCTCATATCATGCCATTGACGAACATGAACTAACCGAACCAATACAATAAAATAAATACTTGCAGGATGCACAAGTCCCCATAGGGCCACCGTGCTAAAAATATGGCAGTAGCGATTCCAGTGTTCCTATAGTGAAATAGTGGTTCGGCATTATAATAGTCAGATACTGCACTCCACTAAGGTAGATGATATACAATATCTGTGGTGGCCAACCCACAGTGCACTTGGAATGAATCTCTATAGGAAGGTTCGTTGGCATGATCTCGGGATACCGTTCCCTCCCAATGTTACTACCACTTTTAGTTACCTAATTAACACTATGTTATTGTTGAAATCTCAAGGAGTGGTCACTTGAGAATTTTTCTTAATATTTCGTACAAAGTACGGACACGCTAGATACGAATCCATGGAAGTCAAATCTAGATTCACCTGAGCGTGTATGCAACATTCATACAATCAATATCCTAACCACGCTTTGGTAGTTGACTCATTGATCATGCCCGTACTGGGAAAATAACGTATATATTTATAATATCATGCATTCAGGAATTTAGAGTTATTCTCGATGCACAGCCCAAATATAATTACTTGACACGTGACAGGATATGTCGTACCTCGGCGCACATTAAATCATAAACAAGTATCAGGCAATAGTGGTATCAACAAGAATACATTATTCGAGTCCAATCACCAAACTTACAGTTGGTCATATGAGTCTTATCTCATAGGGACACTTGGTCCAAATATAATCTCCTCAAATTAGGTATACCGATTACTAATCAATTAGAAATCGAATCTTGATGAAATCCTTGAATCAATAATTTTGCCGCCGAACGTGAGCAAGGAAAAAGAATGAACCACTCTGGAGCAGATCCACAATCCTTAAACCAAACAAGGACCGGGATTGCAGATCGTCTCCCGAGCATAACCATGTCCCTCACTCTATCCGACGAACAAAGGATAAGTTAATCTATTAATCTGAGTTTACTCTGGGTTGCCATATGGTCTACTATAACATATAATCATACTAATACATAGTCAGTTCTAGCATATAGCCAGGTCTAGCACAGTCTGGTTACTAAGTCCATTTCTTCCTTAGGATCAATAACAAGAAATTGTCAAGACCAACCACATAGAACAAAGAAACATTTCAAATAAAATAATTAAGCTCAAGAAATCATGGAACATGTACATAGATTACTAGGGTGGCATAGGATCACATGCGCAAATGAGAAGTACACGTATGAATTGTCGCATGGGTCCGGCAACATGCACTTATCAGGCGCATGAGCACTGGTCATATAGACGAGATGGCCGCATATGTCTCCAGGACGCATGGACTGCTTGTCGCATGAGACATGTACCGCATAGGGGTCGGTACCGCATAGCGTCAAAGCAAAGTCCACTCCTTGGAACAAGTGCCAAAGTGACGTACATTAAATGCGTGTTAGTGAAGTGACATAAAATGTGATGTAACATAAAGTGTGATATAACATAAATTGTGTCAGAAAGAAAAGACAAAACTATAGAAAGATGCGCCAAGGATGTGCCAAAGTTCAGAGTCATGCGTCCAAGGGAAGGTGGCCGCATGCTCTGCTTACCGCATTAGTCGATGTCGCATATGTTTGATGCCGCATGGAGTGTCTTTAGAACTTAGCGAATTTCTCATTCGTTTAGCGAGTGAATGCACAAAGTGTTCAAGGACACTTGTGTAAATCAGTAGTCATGCGTCCAACAAGATGGACACATGCTGGTTGGCTATGTGGCAAAGCATAAAGATTATGCCGCATGAAAGTCTAGGTCGCATATTGCGATGGCCACATGAGAACTTCGTCTTCTCCATATCGCAAATTCGGCCATGGCAAAAACTTCCCAAACACTGAAATCTTGTTTTCTTCTTTAAAACCTCATTTTAAGTCCAAATCAGGTGAACCAAAAACCAAAATGCTCGAAATAAAATGCTCTAACATAAGGAGAAACTATTTTTCAAAAATACTAAGTTTTAGTAGATCAAAACCAAGGAAAATTATAGAACAAAAAAAAACCAAAATCTTGAAACTCAGATCTACTAGAATCTATACATCAGAATCCAAGACTTCAAGAACTAAATATAATCAGCAACTTAAGGAGAACATTTAACATCAACCACATTTTTAAAATAATATATATATATATATATATATATATATATATATATATATATATATATATATATATTCAAAAATCTATAGCTTCACCACTTTGAGCAAGATGTACTTGCCTTGGTGGACTAACAAACCTCTTCCTAGAACCAAGTTTAGGGCTAGAGCTAGGGCTTCGGTTGGGAAGGAGGAAGAAGAAAGAAGAAAGGAAGTATAAATGAGAAAGAATGAGGGAGGAGAGAAAAAATCACATATATATACCAAGTGGAAAAATAAGGTTAGCCCTAGGATTAAGTCATGACACTCTCCAACAAATCTCAACCATCCATATTAGACTTAGTGGTTCCAAGTGTGAACCGAGTCTGGTATCCATCCTATATACGGGTCCTTGCACAGGTCTATGGCAATTGCCAAGATGTTCACTACTGGTCTCATACAGTCTCCCACAATAAACAAGAATACAATTAAATAAAATACTACATATACAACATGAATCAACATGTAAATAAAACATGAATAAATCTACAGAAAAAATTTAAAATATCACAAATTCAAAAAATACCAAATATGGGAACGGGTGTGACATCTCTACCCACCTTAGAAAAAATTTGTCCTCGAAATTCGTCAGGCTAGTCGAGCTGATCACCAAGCAAGAAAATTCATAGACCAAGCAGAAAACTCATGATTCAATCTGGAAACTCATGATCGAGAAAATCTTATAAACTACCGAATCTCATAAACTACAGCTAACGGAACACCAAGTATAACGAAATAGGCAGTTAAATAAAGCAACCACAATATAAATAAAGGAGCAAGAAATCCACACAATCAAAAGAAAAGAGAAAGAACATGAAGCATACGGATACATATATCTCCTGGGACAGTCAAAATAGAAACCCGTCCTCGTTGGCCTATAGTGACTCCCAAAAATAGACAGGGATCAAGTATCGAGATAAATCGGTACCAACAATTTAGTCAAGAACATGACTTTATCCAGAACGTACCTTCATAGTCGGGACATATGACATGCATCATGCATCATGAGATACGAAGGCAGATGAGTGAGACGAAAGATCATCTCTACTCTTCGAATATACGAAACCCAAAAGATAAATAGAACTGGAAGAAATCAAATCTCACCCTCGACTTGACCACCTTCTGCTAATATATGTTTTAGCATGCCAAACTCAGCTTGCTCACATCTCGGGGCTACTAGAACTATGTCTTGAGGATGTCTCTGTTCACCAAGTGGACGTTGTTTCGGATGAAACACATGTGCTTGCATCAACATCGAACGTTGGGTTAACGGCCACACTGCTAAAACTGGCTATTAATATAGAACTGCTCCTGGAGCTGGCAACGCTAGAAATTGTTACGACCCTACAATCCTCCCTGTCTCTACATTTATGGGCAAGTAACTATCATTTGGTCGGAACCCCATACCTCAAGCATCTTCTACTTGCCATCCTACATACATTCTGAGTGTGACCCTTTTTGCCACAATAGGTACATCCTACTGGATTCACCGGACATTGCTGATGTTGTATCGGCTGTTGTTGCCAAGTTGTCATTATCTCATCTGATGCCACTAGCCCCCATGGTGCAAAATCAGGAATACGGATGCCGGGTGCTGGTTCTCCCACTTTGTTCTGTCCATGAGGCCTCTTCCGATCCACTCTTCTTGATGGCATTCTTTGAGATGTAAGCTCAACCCTCTTGGTTTCTATCAATACCGTCTTGAAGATCTGGTAGTCGTACACTTATACCATATGCAAGATCTCCAAGTGAAGTCCCTACTGGAACCTTATTACTCTCTCTAACTCAGTTGCCACCATGGTTGGAGGAAATCTGATAAGTTAAATAAATTATGTCACATGGCCGTCTACTGTCCTTCCAGCTTGCTTGAGGTTAATGAACCTTTGATGCAACTCATACTGAGCCACAATCCCAAAGTACTTTGCCCTGAATTGGGTCTTGAAATCTTTCCATAAAATAGGATGCCTCAAACCTACCTCCACCGTAGCCCACCAATCTCTTGCCAGATCTTGGGGTTGTAGGCGAACCAGGTCAATTTGTTCCTCGGCCGAAACTTTAGCTACTGTCAGGATGATCTCAATATCCTGGAGCCAATCATTGGCCATAATTACATCATCCGTACCATTGAAATATCTGGGGTTCATTCTGCAGAATCTAACAGATGCCCTAGAATCTGTTCTCTCACCTTATTGTAGGGTAGTTTGTAATCCTTGGTTCAACAAGGCATTTTGTTCCTGCTGCGGGAGCTGTTGCTGCTGATTTGTTGTTGTTGTTATTGTTGCACCACCATCTAGTCTTATTGGGCAGCCAACAATCAACGAATAATCTCTAGCAAGGCTGGGGTATCCAGTACGGCCGGTACTGTGAGAGGTACGGGAACACCTGGAGCCTGCTGCTCTTTTCCATCCATCGTAGGCTCAACTCAGATCCTTGGTTGGGGTCCCACAAGATTTTATTCCACTGGCAACTCTACCTCACTTATTGCAGCAGCATCGGGGAAAGAAGAAGCCCTAAAGAAGAGCACAAGGAACATCAAGTGCAGGACAAGAAGGAACAAGGAAGCAATCAATCTGGAAGAGTTCAAGCTGAGTATCGAAGAGGACGAATTCAGGATATCAAAGAAAACAGTTTTGATTGAGACTCTTAGACAAGACACCCCACAAGTCTAAAAAGATGAACCTGCATGGGCCACAAATAAAACCTTGTCACGTCCCAGAACTGTCACTCCCCGATCTCCTGCTGGAATTGGTCGTCCCTGCTAGGCGTTAATCACCGTATCAGCGCTCCTGCGGGACGATCGTTTTCATCGGGATATAATGCCACGCGAGCCTTGAGTTGCGCTCTCGTAAGGCAAATACCGGAATGGCTGTTAATAACTAGTTCACCAAGTCGATATAGTGGAAACATAGAATAACACAAGTTTGAATACATAAACAAGCTCTCTTTATTTATAATAAATGAGGTTACAAGTGGCGCTAGGCCGAGATTACAAGTCTCTCAAGCTTTCTCTCTCTAAGAATAAAAATGTGCCAAGCGGCTTACAACTTGGGATAATATATAGGCGATATTCCAATATTATGTCATGTATATGTGCTTCAGCTCCGGACACAACACTCCAAGGCTCCAGAGTAAACTCTACGCCTTAGCGCGCATGAAGGAACATTCCGTACCGAACGAGGTTCTTCCGTACCCTGTAAGCAATCTAGTAGGTTATCAGTACATGAATGCACTGGTGGGGAGGCTTCTCGTCCACTCAAAAAATCCAACACGTTATATTAGTTCCGTACACCAACTATTAAGTTATCTTGCTATTCTTGTCTTAGGATTAATTTTATGCATAAGATACAAAGCCTATCTCATGTGGCAGTACGCCGTGCAATATAAAAGAAATACGGCAATACTTACCAACTTACCATTTGTCCTTCCTGTCCAAGTATAAAACCAAGTTAAACTAAGCACGAATATAGATATATAGAAATCCCAAGATCGCATAACGAACACATGTATGCTACGAGCGTGTTTCTAAACCAAGTACACGATATACACAGTTTTACAATACTCTTATCATTTTGTGACTCAGGTTGTGCAGATTACTCAGATGTCTTATACTCATTTTACACCGGCATGTTATACCTGTATAGGCATATTTTACTTAGACTACTCAAATGTGTTTCAAACTTCAGGTTACTTTATATCCGTTACTTACCATAAGTTCCTACGAGCCTAAACGCGGGTTGTTGCAACGTATGCAATATATTAATGATTCTAACTTGGTCTTATGACCTGACGAGCCACCATGGACAAGGTATAGTCTCAGCACGAGAATAGAATGCAACAAAGGTAGAGAGCCTCGCTACACGCCTTCCCGTCCGAAGCAAACGACTATCTGAAATATTCCTGACCGGTTCGGATCGGCTCCGGCGCGACCAGCGTACCATCCGCAGGAACCTGAAGCCTATGCACAGGTTATCCATGACCATTGACGATCAACACTAAAATTTTATTATATGCAACATCTTAAGACCTTGAATGAACATAGCTACTTAACACAGTGATTATTCATTACACTCGTTCAAAGATCTAATGATCTGGTGTATTTCTATTTCATGCACCGTTTATGTTGACGATTTACTTCTTATTGCAGCTCCCATTTTGGGCGTTGCCTTGGCGACCCAACGATCGTGAAGACTTTCTATATTTTTATTATTTCGCTTGGAACGACTATCTTGATAGTCTTCTGCCACAGGTAAGTTAACCAGAATCTATGTTATGATTCTGTTCCGAGGCCGTATCTATGTAACGAGCATTTCAAGACATATAGAGTAATGAACTTCAAAGAACATATAAGGAACAAAAGCAACACTACAAAGAAAAATTATAAGAACTATAAAGCGAGTCTACTATTCCGTTCAACCGATCTACTTTCATGTTCTATACAAAGATATATGAGATAGGATTATTTCCTTAGCTAGATGTGTTAAATTCTTTTTAGCATACAAGGGGTGATTCGTCTAGCGACTAGCATATATCAACCATATTTTAAATATATATGTTGATTAAGCAAAGACAAGTTCATCGTAGCCACCCACCGTAGCGATGATTCGCCTCAGTAGAACGATACTCCGAGCGAGCCTCTGAAAGTCTAAGTCTGAACTCCTGAAGGGCCAAGTCTAGAATTTCTTTGCCTCAAGCAAGTCTTCTCGCTGAGAAAAGTGAGTCGGGTTATCTCACTTGTGCCATTTGAATCGACTATCTGTATAGATGCGGAGCGGGTCGTTACAAGAACCAGAATACTGGAGAACGGGGGAGTGACTCAGCCAACCATACCTTGCAGAATATCGAAGTAAGCCACAATGTGCTAAGATTGTCAAGAGACAAGGGGGTGCATGCTACAAACAGGTCACCTAGGGTCAAGAACATCTATGTCTCAATCATCAACCAAGAAACAATAAGAATAAACATGTAAGATAAAACAGTTAGGCATCCCTGACACTCTATCAGAATGATCAAGAAACTAGTTATACAGGATTGTACACTAGTGCATTGTCAAGAGTAAATGACTATAAGTCAGTCGCGGTCTAAATAATATATAAATATGTCGAGTGTCACCCTCACTTTTCCAGCTAGGGGTAGTTTGGTAATTTGGCATGGATAATTAATTTTAGGAATATAATAATATTAATTATTAATGTGATGATTGTATTAATTATTTAATTATGTTTAGCTATAATTAATTATGACTAGTATTAGTTGTTTAGTTAGAGACTTGTGTTATTTAGTTTAGTTAGAGAGACTAGCCCAATATTTAGACTTGACACATATGGACCTATTTAGACTTGTCATGACAACATGAGCCCAACTTGGACCCAAGCCCATTAGTCATTTTCACTAATTAATTATGAAAAATTAGTTTAATTACAATTAGTTAGAGACTTCCAAAAATATCCACCCTTATTTATTCCTCATAATTCACCATGTAGGGGTTACTTAGACATTTAATTTTTTTTGGGAAGGGGAGAAGAGGCCGGCCACTATTAGAGGAGGGTTATCCTCTTTCTCTCTCTCTCTCTCTCTCTCTCTCTCTCTCTCCTTATTTGCATTCATTTTAATCCAAAAATTATAGATCCCCAATTTACTATTTTTTTCCTCCATTAATTTTTTACTCAATTCACCTGAATTTCTTTCTCAAATTCATCACACTTGGAGCTTAGGAGCTTGGAGAAGCAATGACCACTAGGAAGAGGAGCTTTGGAGGTAGTGATCATGTCCGGATCATGTATACTTATATTTTTATTGGAAATCCATCTCCCAATTGGCAATTCTTGAATTTTCTTTTCTTTGCAGCTTTTTAATCATGCATTTGACCCTTAGGAATTACCCCATCGCATAGGACTACCTATAGGAACAAGTTCTAGGCTAATTGGTTATGTATTATGAGTTCTATGTGGTATTTTGTGTGCATGTTGGGAGAATTACGAATTTTGACACATCAATTGTGTGTCATGAGACCAATTATATCTAATTAGACTTAGATCAGAATTATGGGACTAGGTACATGTCCACAAATAGATACGTGTAGGCCGTATCATGGTATTTCGTGATACGATACGACACGGGGCCCAATTTTCGGAGTTTTGTACAATTAATCCTCAATTCTCCTTGTAGCAAGTTACTTTGGTCATATTATAGGGTGGTTGATGTGTTTGTATGATTATTGATGAAGAATTTGGTTTTGGCCCTTCACTTGGACACGTGCTATGAATATCAAAAGTACACACTCTAAGTGTTTGATCATTTGACACTAAAATATATTTATATAGGTATATAATGTATATATATATATATATATATATATATATATATATATATATATATATATATATATACTAGTCTATACTATACTTATACATCTATAATTCCTTTGTGTATATGTAATTGAGTGTGGGAGTGTACTGTGACACCACATTGGTGTCAGTGAGTATCTAGTTTTGTATAATTAGGAGTTAAGTGTTGTGTGGGTGGGTGTCGAGCAGTGAGGGGAAAGGGTTATCTAGTATTAGTAGCAGTAGTAGTAGCATATTAGAAAGTGGTTCCAGGTAAGATTTTTATTTGAGATTGTGGTGAAGTGACTATGTGAGGGGGAAGATATCTGATGCAAGTATAGAACTTGACATCTGTGTTCATTACACTGATGTTGTAGTAGCTTATGAGGGTGAGAGAACTCTGATACAAGAGTATCAGAGTATTGTCTGCAGCAATTGTGATGTTTCACACATATATCATGGTGTATAAGTAGGAATAAAGGACATCAGTGAGAAACTCATAGGATCAGTCGTGCATTTTGGGTCGGGTTAGGAGGCCAGTAAGTGGATGTTTCCATATGCAACAAACCTTAAGTTAGGATAGACCTGGAGTTAGATAATATTTGTAGTTGCATTAGCAGTTAGGATCAACAACAGTTGTTCAGCAACTAAGTTATTGCGTAATTAGCAGTAGTTACATAAGTTAAGTGGAGTATTGGTTGGTGTGGGCTAATAAGAGATGTCAACAGCAGCAGGTAGAAATTCCTTTCTGCAAGGCTATGTAAACATAGCAGTAATATCAGATTCAGTGGGGGTAAGTGTCTAAGTGCAGTATTTAGGATAGTTGGAGCAAGGGTGCACCTCGTGTATGAGAGGTATTAACATTACGGTGCATTATGGGGATGAATACCAGGTCTATGGCAACTTGGAGTTAGTTGCATTAACAATAGCAAACAGCAAGTGTAATAAAATAGGGACACAACAACATGTATTATTGTACCTGTGTGAGTATGCAACATATGTTAGGATGCATATTAGCAACTGCAGTAGTTAGAGGAGGGTATGAGAGGTTGGTGAACAATATGATGGTGTGAGTATCAAGGGACTGATACCATGGGCTGGGGTAGTGCTAGTGGGATGTGGAGTCTTATCCTAGAAGTGATGTTAGGATACCAAGTAGCAAGTTAGGATTGGGTTAAGGTTAGTACTTGATATTGATACTAGATATTAGGTGTCCCTACATACATTTATAAGTTATATATAGATACCTTAGTGTAAATCGCTACTATAGCTAATACCTTAAGGTAATCACCTTAGTTGTCCTAGTATCACCTAGTATAGGCTAGTATGACTTGTATCTTGTAGGTATGAACCTCAAAACTTAGTCATAGGCTGGTACAACCTAAAAATGGCCTATAAAGCTTCTTTTAGTTTATTTTAGCAATTTATCGTTCATTACCCTATTTAACTTGTTATTTCCTAAATAGGATTGTGTGACACCAGCTTAGGTATCGAGAGACACACCTTGCTCAGGACCTAAGACGAGTACATCTCTCCGTTAATTTTTATTTTATGATAGTGTATATATCGCATGTTCTAGAACTGTATACTAGATTTTGACACAGTGGTTACACGGACTGATACTATATGGATCCTGACCGGAGATGTTATCCCTTATCGTATTCAGCGGGTACTCCTTCACATATATTTCATCGTGTGTATCGGGTATTAAATTTAGTGTACTTCGTGTTCACACACTGCTCATGTTGAGTGTGCCCATATTCGTGTCCGTAACGTATCGTGATTGGATCCATAAGTATTGGTTGGGCATGGGGGAGTAAGAGTTGGTTATGTGATCAAGCCCAAGTGTATTCGTGTACATGTCAATTACATATCACACGTATAATTGAGCTACCATATTGTATTCGTGTTCAACTCAAACTGATCATATAATAAACTCGTATTCCATGGCACATTAGCTAGTTTTATCTATTTATTTTTATTGCAGTTATTCTATTGCCTGTTCTTCATTCCAGTACATTACTTGTTCACTCTAGTTCAATTTATTCTAATGTTTAGTTATCATGTATTCTTTTCTATTATCTATTGTATATGCTCGATTATGTATTTGAAACTACTTCCAGAGGTATGTACTTTGCTCCAATCCTGACTGGATATATTTTTTAGATGATTGGCTTGTGGATCAGTGTCACACCTACTACGGGCCGCAGGACGGTGTACCATTAGAGGATACTCCTTTAGAGCAGGAGAATCTAGTACCAGAGGCTAAGGAGGCTTAGACATATTGTTTAGGCTTGTTTTAGATTTTATTGAGGTTATTGGCATGTATATATATTATTTCGGACTTGTGGATATATTGTGACTATTTCCTTCGTTATCCCATCTTGTACTTTATCTTCCTTAATTTGCATTATGATTGAGTATAGTTTACTTTTATCAGATACCATATTATTCCTCTGTTTGGAGTTGAGATGATTGACAGGTACCATATATATATTATATGAGATGTTTAGATAGTATAGTACACCCAGACAATATTCTACCGTCGATGCTGCGACGTAGGCTGGGCGTTGCTCACTACTTGTACCCTTATTTCGGGTGTGGCTCATGATACATTTTTAGTGGTGGCCCATGTAGGTCCTAGAGTCGCATGTAGAGCGATATCGTAGTAGTGCTTACCTAGAGTACTGCTATGAGCCTATTTTAGAATATAGGATATAGGCTGAGAGTATACTCAATCTTAACTAGGTAACAATTTTAAATATCTTTTTTTCTATCCTTACCTATTGAATGTTGCTTTACCTTTAATAATTTCTTCCTTCTTTGATGATATCGTATCATACTCAATATTGATTCCTTGTTTCAATCTATCTTCAGGATGTTGCTGAAGATGCGTTCACAGCGTTCAAACGTAATGTCAACGAGGTCGGTCACTTCGTCGCCTATGAGGGCAGCACCAGTAGACACTGTTCCAGCAACTATATTTCAGAGGTCCGCTTTACCGATCCAGGTGGGCATTTTTGTAACAACTTTCGGAGATGCTCCATCTCCGGTACAGAGAGCAGCACCGACTGTTTTAGAGGATATTCCACCACCACCATCTGTAGTCGATCAAACACAGATATTTTTGATCTTTCAGCAGATGATGGAAGCACAACAGCACTAATATGAGGTTATGAGGCAGAGCATTGAGAATGCTCACCAGATTTCGCTCGCAGCAGTCAAGAGAGTCGCCTTAGTCCAGCCATAGATAGCACCACCTTATTTTACCCCGCAGCAACCGAGGCCGGGGACTATCATAGATTTTAAAATGATGGGGCCGAAGGACTTTAAAGGCACTGAAGAGATTATTTATGTTGATGACTGGATAGAAGATATTAAGCGGAACCTGCGGCTGGCGCAGATTCCAGAGAGGTTGTAGGTAGAGGCCGTTGGAAGCATGATGTTTAATATCGCGCTGACTTGGTTGAGGACGGACCCCAAGACCTCAGCACCAAGACTTACATGGGAAGCTTTTAAGGAGCTCTTCAAGGAAAAGTTCCTTCCAGATGTGGCTCTAACATCTCTAGAGTGCCAGTTTAAGTACCTCGTTCAGGGAGGTATGACGGTAGATGAGTATGCGGACAAGTATTACAGATTAGGCCGCTTTATGGAGGGGCAGAACCCTAGAGGAAGTGCTAGAAAGTTCAAAAAGAGCCTGAATAAGGAGATCAAATCACATATGAATGGAGACCCCACCACTACTTTTGAGGAGATTCTAAGTAGGCACATCGGGAAGAGGATGATCTAGAGTTTGGATCTAAGAAGCCGAGGGACACAGGAGGATCCAGTACTAACACAGGTCCAATAAAGCAGCCTCACTTTAGCAGCAACATCAGAGGCACTTCCAGCAGTCGAGGCAGCAGTATCATGGACCAGTTAGAGCACAGATACAACAGATGCACCAGATCCAGATGCCAGCTATTCCTTGCCCATTCTGTAAGAAGCAGGGACATGGATGGGATGTGTGCAGGATGAGATTGGGCCAGTACTTATTCTGTGGATCAGGAGACCATCAGTTGAGGGCTTGTCATAGAGCTCCAGCTCGTCCAGCTCAGGGCGGGGCATAGGCACAAAGAGCACCCGCAAGACCACCAGCGGGATAACATAGAGGTCCTCATCAACCACCACAATAGCAACAGATCACTCAGCACCAGCAGCAACAGAGAGGTGCCCAGCGACAGGGGCGAGCTTTCGCTTTGACTGTTGAGGAGAAGGAGCCAGTCGATAATATTATTTCAGGTTTAATTTATCTTAATTCTTTTCTAGCTCATGTTTTATTTCATTCTAGTGCTTCAAATAGTTTTGTATCTGTATCTTTTGCTCTGAAACATCACCTTGAGACTGAACCGTTGGCGAGGACTTGCAAGATCATGACCGGGGGTGGCATTATCTTAGTTAGTGATGTTTGCAAAGATCGGAGAGTTTCTTT
This sequence comes from Iris macrosiphon, assembly GCA_036927795.1. Lineage (NCBI taxonomy): Eukaryota > Viridiplantae > Streptophyta > Magnoliopsida > Asparagales > Iridaceae > Iris > Iris macrosiphon. The sequence goes on from JAYESA010000010.1 coordinate 93,364,488, forward strand.
GGGAGACCGAAAGTTTCTTTGGAAGACCGAGAGTTGAGTGTGTGTCTACTCATAATGCCACTTTCGAGCTACGATATAGTACTCGGGACAGATTGGTTGAGTAGGCACCATGCTAGAATCGATTGTCGTGGAGGTAGAGTTTTATTTCAGGCGCTATGAGAGCCAGAGTTTGAGTTCGTTAGGAGAGAAATAGAGCAGAGCGAGGAAGATTTCTGTGGAGTTTTGGTAGAAGAGCAAGACCCGCCACATCCATTAATTACAGAGTATATAGACGTCTTTCCGGAGGAGTTGCCGGGGTCGCCACCAGACAGAGACGTAGAGTTCTCTATAGACTTGGCGCAGAGCCGATATCACAACATGTCTACAGAGTGAACAATGAACTTACAGAGTTGAAGAAGCAAGTGGATGAGTTGTAGGAGAAGAGCTTTATCCGCTCTAGTTTATCATGGTGGGGTGCTCCGGTTTTATTTGTACCGAAGAAGGATGGGTCGATACGCATGTATATTGACTACAGGGCACTCAACAACCTCACTATCAAGAACAAATATTCGTTGCCACGGATTAATGATTTATTTGATCAGTTAAGCGGAGCGAAGGTATTCTTAAAGATAGACTTGAGCTCGGGGTACCACCAGGTAAAAGTGAAGAAGGAAGATATTCTGAAGATAGCTTTTAAGACTTGGTAAGGGCAATTTTAGTTCTTGGTGATGTCATTTGGGTTGACTAATGCCCCGATGGTATTCATGAACTTGATGAATAAGGTGTTTCATCAGTACATGGATCAGTTTATGGTGGTATTCATTGATGATATATTAATTTATTGGAAGACCTCGGAGGAGCATAAGAAGCACCTGAGGATAGTTCTAGAGACCCTCAAGAAGGAGAAGCTTTATGGCAAGCTTTCGAAGTGTGAGTTATTCCTTTATAAGGTTGAATTCATCAGGTATGTGATTACAGGGGATGGAATATCAGTAGACCCAAAAAAGATTACAGCAGTTGAGTCATGGTCTACCGCGAGTTCAGTGGCGGAGATCAGGAGTTTTCTTGGATTGGCAGGCTATTATCGGAGATTTATTTAGGATATTTCCAGGGTTGCGGAGCCGATAACTAGACTAACCAGGAAGGACGTAGAGTTTGTCTGGACTGAAGATTGTCAGTCTGATTTTGATGAGCTAAAGAAGAAGTTGACTACAGCCCCAGTGTTAACATTGCCATCAGGGACAGAAGGATTTTATATATATTATGATGCATCGGATAAGGGTTTGGGTTGTGTATTACAGCAGAATGGGAAGGTGATTACCTATTTTTCTAATAAATTATGCCCACATAAGAAGAACTACCCTACCCATGACTTAGAGTTGGAAGCAGCTATTTTTTGCTCTTAAACTATGGAAGCACTACTTTTATGGAGAGAGGGTAGAGATCTTTACAGATCATAAGAGCTTGAAGTATGTGTTCACACAAAACAAGCTCAACATGAGGCAGCAGCGATGGTTGGAGTTGATGAAGGACTTCGATATTTCTTTACAGTACCAACCAGGGAAGGCCAACGTAGTCGCGGGTACCTTGAGTAGGTATCCAGTGGCTTTGTACTTGACAAGGGACAAACATTTATTGGCCGATCTTGATAGTTTGGGTATTGAGGTGTTAGTTCCTGGAGTTGCAGCACAGATGTGAAGACTTCAAGTACACTCAGAGTTGATGGACCGGTTCAGAGCCACACAGTTCGAGGATGAGTCTCTGAGGAGCATCAGAGTGTAGGTCCCGATAGGATTGGCAAAGGACTTTAGTATTGCAGATAATCAATTATTGTAGAATGGTACCAGATTGTGCGTACCGAGTGGAGCATTGAGCGAGAAGGTTCTTTAGGAGGCACATCAATCTCAGTACTCTCTGTATCCAGGTGCTAACAAGATGTATAGGGACATAAGAGAGCATGTTTGGTGGTATGATATGATGTGGGAGGTGGCTAGCTTCGTATCCAGATGCTTGGTATGCCAGCAGGTAAAGGCAGAAAGACAGAGGCCAGGTGGATTACTTCAGCTTTTACCCATTCCAGGGTGAAAGTGGGAGCATGTGTCGATGGACTTTGTTTTGGGGCTTCCGCGTTCTCCAGGAGGTAAAGACGCAATTTGTGTCATCGTAGACAGGTTGACCAAATCATCCCACATTCTTCCATTCAAAGTAGGTACGTCTACGGAGAAGCTCGCAGAGATATATGTGCATCAGAAATTCAGATCGTATGGAGTTCCTGTGAGCATAGTCTTGGATTAGGATAGTCGCTTTAAGTCCCACTTCTGGAGGGGTTTGTAGGCTAGCTTGGGAACTCAGCTCAAGTTCAGTACCGTATATCACCCTTAAATAGACGGGCAGTCGGAGAGGACTTACCAGACTTTCGATAATATGCTACACACTTGTGTTTTAGATTTTGGAGGCTCTTGGGAGGATCATCTTCACTTGGTAGAGTTTTCTTACAACAACAGCTACCAGGCCAGTATAGAGAAGTCACCATTTTAGGCGTTGTGTTGACGGAGATGCCGCACTCCGTTATCATGGGATAAAGTTTCTGAAGGAGCCTTATTGGGACCAGAGATGGTCGTGGATGCAGCTGAGAAGGTGAAGCTCATCAGGAATAGACTTCGGGTGGCACAGGACAAACATCGGCATTGGGCTGATAGCCATCGGAGACTATTGGAGTTTGAGGTATAGATTTTGTTTTATATTTTTTGTGATTGCTTGTTTTAGTTAGAGTATTGAGGTTGTGTTTCATGCTAGGTTGGCGATCTGGTATTCTTAAGGATTTCTTCGACACGGGACACAATTCTCTTCGGTGGAGGAGGGAAGCTTAGTCCACGGTACATCAGACCCGTCAGTGTTCTTGCCAGGACCTATGCAATGGCTCAAAACTAGACTTGCCGCCTGCACTAGAGGGAGGGCACAACGTGTTCCATATGACGTAGTTGAGATGGTACATGGCAGATCCTAGTCATGTATTGGATCACTCGGAGATCGAGGTTGGTCCTACTCTCAGTTAACCAGGAAAGCTCATGGAGATTATGGATCGCAAGGAGGTGCTGTCATGACCCGCACCCGGTGTAAGGGTACAAGTCGAAAACAACACCTAGCCTACGCCGAAGAATCGGTGATAGAACGCTGTCTGGATAATCTATCTAACAATATAACAAACCACTAATAATGATAATATACTCAATCACAGATCTAAGATAGAAAGCACGAATTAGATAAGGAATAGAATAGTCACAATACAACTTATGAGTCTAAAATAATACATCAATGAGTCTGAAGAAGTAACAAAATAAGCTGGAGACAAATCCAGTATAAAAGAATACTACAAAGCTACAACTCCCGGGTCAACTGTCTCAATTGGGATAAGTCCCTCCTGAGCCAGGGTCTCAGAATCTAAACCTACAACATCCTGGGGTCCATAATAGGTAGGATACCACTCCTCAGTGTCATTTGGAAAAATATATCTAGTCAGAAAAGGAGCAGAGTACATCTCTAACAGTAGTTCTAATAAATGATAAAAACTATGTAGCAGTAAATAGATGTAGATAAACAAGATGCACAATAGATACAAGAGATATATATACAATAAAGAAATACTGGAATAAATACAATAATGAACAATATGCCAATGAACAAGAATACTAATGACTAAGTGTATGAGTACTAGCTTAACATGTGATCGGCTTGGGCAAGATGCAATACGGCCTGGCTAATCATAAGTGCGGTATATGATCAACACTATTCAGTAATCAGTACTTGATACAATAGGGATATTGATCACATATCTATACTAATACTCCCCACCCCCGACTGGTATAATAGATCCAACCACGGTATGCTATGGCACGAGATTCCCCAAGAAGATAGCTAGTCTTCCCGAGAATCAGTATTTGTACATGTACAAGATAACCAATAAAACAATACTTGCACCATATACACCATATACCAAGGAATAACATCTCATGACGAGATCCAAATATACCAATCCATGTTACCATAGTGTCAAGAGAACATGGATATCTACACTAGATACAATGAACATAGAGGATATCATAAATGAGAAACTATCAGAGAATGTACTCGCCTGAAGTCCAATGAATAGTCTCACAGATGTCTGGCACGGTGCCTCAAAGACCTAGATATGTAATACAACATCAATACAAGGTTCCAAAAAGAGAATAAGTTAATCTAGTCAACTTTTAGGTTAAAAAGCCAATTCTAAGTCAAAAGTCAACTATGATCAACTCTAAGGTCAACTATGATCAACTCTAAGGTCAACTATGGTCAAACCAAGGTCAACTATCTATTTCTAGGTTGCACAAGCTTAACACCAAAATATTGGGTCAAGATACTAAAATCTAAGCCAAGAAACCCATATCTTAAATATTAGGATATCGTATGTCCGGATACGTAATTCCCAAGGTAACATCAATCATAATGTCAAACAATTAATTATAATAATATAGAAGCACAATTTACACATCAAATAGGTACCATGGTTTTGAACCAACTTGGTATCTTAATAATAATCACAAACTTGATACCCAAACCCCGTATCTTGAGTATTCCTAGTTACCTTGGTCTCCTCAAGGTAATACCCAATACCTTGGTATAATAATTACCCTTATATATATGTATAAATATATACTAATATTATACATATAAGGAATATAGTAATAATAGTATATTATCTCAATATTAATACATATATATACAGATATATATATATATATAAGTATTAAACACATATATATAAATCTGCCTATCCGTCGCTGAAAAACTGTGTTGAAGAAGACTGATATACTGATACACTGCCTTTAGTGATAGTTCTGGCTGTCACTAAAGCTGTCGTCGCTGCTGCTGTTAGATTTCCTTGCACTGTGTTTGATGATAAACGAAAGAAATGAAACTAGGCTTATAAGAAACCCTTTCTTTGTTTACAAACAAGAAAAGAGAGTACAATTAATCCTATACGAGGATGTTAAGTACAAAAAAAATGATTCTGGGAAAATATTGCTATAGGAGTCTGATCTAAGGTCGATCACTTTGTCCCTTGGACTACACGATGACGAAGAAGTGCTGTAGAAGAAGAAGAAGAAGAAGAAGAAGCTTCAAAAACTGCAGGAGGGATTGAACTCTCGTTGCCAAAGTTGTCAATCAACACTCTCTGTATGAGCTCTCTTTCTGATCTCTCTGATCTCTTTGATGCTTACCGATCTTGACCTCTCTTTTGACCACATGTGACTAGGGGTCTTTATTTATAGAGCTCAATCATTGTAACTGTCCAGTCGGCGTAGAAGCCAAACAGTGGAGAGAATAGCACTCTTTACGCGGCGGTTATAGTAACTGCTATCCACGTCTGAATGATCTCCTGAATCCGTGTGACGCGTATCCCATTATGAGGTAACACGTATAACAGCTGCGAAGATCACGGCATGCAAGCCACGTAGGTAACTGCCCCTCGCGTAGAGATGGTTGGCATAAAAGCCAAATAACTATCTCGTTGGCGTAAAAGCCAAGTAGCTGTCTTGATGGCGTAAAAGCCAAGTAGCTGTCTTGATGGCGTAAAAGCCAAGTAGCTGTCTTGATGGCATAAAAGCCAAGTAGCTGTCTTGATGGCGTAAAAGCCAAATAGTTGTCTTGTTAGCATAAAAGCCAAATAGCTGTATAATAGGTAACCAGCGTAAAGATAGCCAATTATCCTTCCTGACTGAGGTCTTGAGCGTATTAGCCTTATCACATACCTTTGCAAATATAGCCTGAGTTGGCGTATTTCGAGGAGATGGCATACGGCATACTCCTATAGTTGAAAAAAGCCTGGTTGGCGTATTTCGAGGAGATAGCATACGGCGTGCTCCTATAGTTGAAAATAGCCTGGTTGGCGTAACATGCAGGGATGGTGACGTGAGCGTATTAGCTCTAATTTTAGCTCTCACAGTCATTAAAAGTAGAACCAAATCTCATGCATTAAATGCAGAGATCTGCCACATCTCGCGCATTAACTGCAGAGACGTGCCTCGAGTTCTGTACGAAGAACAGCTTTTGACGTGGCGTCTGGTTTTATCTCATCTTGAGCGTAAAAGCTCATCTCTGCCTGTGTAGAATAGGCAGCGTATTCCTTGAATGCGTAAACAACGTCTTATATCAAGGATTATGTCACTAAACGACAGCCTAGGTCTCTATGCAGAATTATCATTACAGCCGTCCTCTTGATCGTCGTGCAGTACTCTTTGTCAGGAGTCAGGTTCACTGTTTTGTCTGACAAGTTCATTCGAGGAATACGAAGAGTTCCTCGTACAACTTCACGCTGCATTAAAAGCAGACATATTTTACGCTGAAGTGGCGATGTAGCAACCTCTTTAAGCCAAAGTCCTCTTGAACTACTGTTTTACGCGGGTTGTTTTAGAGCTCTGTTTAATGTTGTATAGCGTTGAAGCTCTGTTGTACGCTAATAGCTCTGAAGTCATATCTTACGCCACACAGTATTGGAGCTCTGTTTTATGCGGGCTTCATGCATGTTGGGGGTATTACGCGTACAATTCTCCAGCGTATTTTTTATGCTTCTACAAGACCCCCTTCAAAGTTTTCAAATTCCTCGTAATTTGAAATACTTTGAATGAAGCATGAAACGGTCAAATTTGACTCATTCTGCGAGGCTGATTTCTCGACAAATTTTTAGGAATTTTTTAGGATTTGGTTGTTCTTTTTTGCCTACATAAAGGCAAGCGAGTGAACCTATTTTTTCTACACTTCCTTCAACAAAAGAGATGGTTGCCGAGATTCATCGGGCTGACCTGAGGAAGAAGAAGATCATGTTCTTCCAGCATGTAAGGAGCCGAAAAAGAAGGCATCTTCGAGCAAATGTTCTCTGCAATAATGGATCATGGAAGGATATCATAGCTTCCTTTGCTCGGGATAATCAGCAATTTCATATGGTGATTCGTCCAGGAGAGAAGAAGGCTGCTTTGACGCAACAGATTTGTAATTTAACTGCTCCTCCCGAATGATGTACTTTTTGCTTTTGCTCCTTTTGTAATTCCAGAGAAAATAAAGATATTTCTTCTGATTTTGTGGACCCATCATTTTTAGAATATAAATGATAGGCTATGATGAAAGTGATATCAGAGATAATATGGACGTGATATCCTTTCAATAAGGTTTAGTTGAACATATCTATTCAGAGGTAATATAGACATAATAGAATATGATCCAACTTAATTTGTATACAAAACACTATCATAGGTAATATGGACATGATAGGTTTTGAAGTTACAAATTAGTTAAACATATCTATTCAGAGGTCACAAGAACATGATAGAATATGATCCAACCAGTCTTTGTACGTAGTATCGTCAGAATGAGATCTTCATCATACTCTGTTTAAGCAAGGGAGATTAAGCATAGTACTTCTTCAAGAATTTGCTGTTGATAGGAGCCATTATTAAATCTCCATTAGGCTTCGCTAATTTGTAAGCTCCATTTGAAAATATGGTTTCGATCACATAAGGGCCCTCCCATTTGGGCTGGAATTTGCCATTATTTTTGTGCGTAATGATAATTGGCCTCTTCACAGCTAAAACTAGCTCACCAACTTTGAACACTATTTTCTTCACTTTCTGATTAAAAGCCCTGGAAATGCGTGCATGGTAGAACGCAATGCCCTGTTGAGCTTGAAGGCGTTTCTCGTCTAATCCTTCTAGCTCTTGAAGCCTTAATTGATCATTCTTTTCCTGAGTCAACTCATTAGCCACTTCTATTCTGAGTGATAGAATTTAGATTTCGATGGGGAGAACTGCTTCACACCCATAGACTAATGAGAATGGGGTACAACCCGTTGGTGTTCGTACCGTTGTACGGTATGCCCAGAGGCATTCTCCTATCTTCTCGTTCCAATCTCTTTTGTTCGAGGAGATGAACTTCTTCAAGAGTTTGATGATGGTTTTGTTGAAGGCTTCCGCCAAACCATTAGCAGGAGGATTATATGCTGTTGAGGCCATATTTTGTATCCGATTCTTATCGCAAAATTGGTGAAACGCTTGACTGATGAATTGGGGCCCATTGTCATGAATTATCCTTTGGGGTATCCCAAAGCGATAAATGACATAATGTTTGATAAAGCTGATCACGTTGGATGTCTTTACCTCAGCAAGAGGGATCGCCTCCGCCCATTTAGAGAAATAATCGATGATAGCCAATATGAACCGATGTCCTCTAGAAGACGACGGATGAATATGACCGATCATATCTATACCCCATGCTTCAAAGGGCTATAATGCAATTATAGGATGTAAATACTCAGAAGGCTAATGTATAAAATCTGCATGAACCTGACAGGCTTTGTATTGTCTTGCATACTTCACGGCATCTGCAATCATGGTAGGCCAGTAGTAGCCCATCCTGCTGATACGATCCTGTAACTTAGGACCGGGTTGATGTGCTCCACATACACCGTCATGAGCTTCTCGGATAACCCGCTTTGCATCATCATCAGAGAGACACCGTAACAATAGTCTATCGTATGTTCGGCGATATAGACTTTGCGAAGAAGCATCAAAATAGAAGTGTAGTGATCATCTTTTAATAGATACTGCTTCTTTAGGATCCTCTGGCAAAATTCTGTATGATACGAAGTCTATAAAGGGACTTCTCCAATCCCTCTTCAGAGGAACCGTGTTTATAGCATAGCTGTGTTCTATGTGAAAATTATTTTTCACACAGAATAAATCTCTGTTAAGAAGGATCACCGAATTCTGCCTTCTTATAGGAATAGCCAGATCTGCAGCTAGACTGGCCAGAGCATCAGCTTCCAAATTTTGAGATCGAGGCACATGCTCTAGGAAGAGTCCTTTAAAAGACATGGCTATCTCGATCGTTGCTTGGTGATAAGGAATGAGGTCTGGATTGCGGACTTCATATATTCCTCTGACCTGATTGACGATCAGCTGAGAATCACCAAAAGCTTCCAGGTATTCAACTTCCAATTCTTTAGCGACTTGAAGCCCGATTAGCAGGGCATTATACTCTGCCACATTATTAGAGGAGGGTTCGCTAAGAGAATATGCTCGATAGATGACGAGTTTATCAGGAGTCACCAGAACAATTCCTACTCCTAAAACCATATTTCCCTTGGGACCAGTCCTGGAGGCACCATCGAAGAATAGCTGCCAGGTATCACCTTCCATTATCGAATTACATTCTGCAACTTCGTCGGGAATGTCCTCGTATAGTTTGGAGATTTTCGGAATTGGATGGGCAGCTAAGAAATCAGCCAAGGCTTGACCTTTTATGGACTTCTGAGGGACGTACACCATATCATATGGTGTTAGTAACATCGCCCAAGTTGCGAGTCGAGAATTAAGCACACTCGGCTTATTCATCAATATCTGAAGATGATTGATTCTGGAGATGATATGAATAGTTTGGCCTGTCACGTAATGTCGCGTCTTCTGAATGGCAAATATTAAGGCCAAGTATTCTTTTTCTACTGGATTGTACCGGTGTTCAGCTCCGACCATCATCCTGCTTAGATAGTAGATAGCTTGTTCATGACCCTCATTGTTCTTCTGTACGAGGAGAGCCCCTAAAAAATGATCCATTGCTCGAACATACAGCAAAAATGGTCTTCCTATGACGGGAGGAACCAGAACTGGAGGATTAGTGAGATAGCGTTTAATATCATTAAACGCTTGCTGACAGACTTTGTCCCATACGAATGACACACCTTTCTTCATTCGACAAGAAAAAGGTTAACATCTTCCGGAGAGGTTGGATATGAATCTTCTGATGTAAGCTAGACGTCCTTGAAATCCCCTGAGTTCTCTCATATTACGGGGCGGTCGCATTTCCAGGATAGCTTTTACTTTATCAGGGTCAACTTGAATGCCTTTAGCGGTAATGACAAACCCCAGGAATTTGCCACTGGATACGCCGAGAAAGGACTTTGTAGGGTTCATTTTGAGTTAATGTTGGCGCATCAACTCGAACACTATCTTCAAGTCTTGGAAGTGATCATCCTTGAGGCGGCTTTTGACAGCGATATCGTCTACGTAAAATTCTATTTTTTTACGTATATGCTCATGGAATATGTTACTCATAAATCGCTGATATGTAGCCCCAGCATTCTTCAATCCGAAAGGCATTACTGTATAGCAATATACCCCCAGTGTTGTACGGAAGGCAGTATGCTTCTCATCTTCAGGATTCATCTTAATTTGATTGTATCCTGAAAATCCGTCCATGAAAGACATGCGCTCAAACCTGCACGTATTATCGATCCTGACATTTGTGATGGGAAGAGGGAACTCATCCTTGGGGCAGGCCGCATTTAGATCTCGGAAGTCGATACAAATACGAACTTTCCCACTTTTCTTCATGATTGGGACAACATTGGCGACCCAATCAGGATGTTGTTCTTCCCGGATGAACCCACAGGCTACCAATTTCTTGATTTCAGCTTCAATGGCATCCATCATTTTCGGGCGGAATCGACGTTGGTGCTGTTTACAGGCTTTGAATTGGGCAGTATGTTGAGTTTATGGGTAGCCATTTTTGGATCAAGACCTGGCATATCCTCATAATTCCATGCAAAGACATCGATATATTCTTTTATCAGCTGGATCATTTCTTCCCTTTCTTCTTCGGAAAGATTGTTACTGATAAATATCGACTTTGGTAAAAATTCATCTCCAACATCGACTTGGATGACTTTATCTTCAGTAGGTGGTTCTCTCTGCTCGAACCGGAGTTCCCATTGTGTATCCATTAGTTGTGCCCAGGAGTCATTTTCAAACAGTTCAGATTCTTGTGCCTCTGCTTCGAGAGAATCTGTCAATACCGTGTTTACTGACAATACTCGTTCGAGATCATCACATGAACCGGAGGATGACGAACCATCCTGAGAAGAGGAAAATGTATCCTCACTTGACTCAGAGTTGTTCGAAGTTGCAAGAGATGTGGTATACCCTAACCCGAAATGAGTTCGTTGACAGTAGGGATTACCATGCAACGGCATTCGCTTGCCTTTTCCATAGTTGAGGCCTGGCTCCGACTTCAAGTCATAACCCATGCTTTGCATAATCTTCAAAGCCTGAGGCCTATATCTGTGAACCTGCATTTTTCCAGCATCGGATTTATGAGAATCTTCTTGTACAATCGGTCTATTCCGTATGTGACCGAAGACTATTGGATGCTGATTGTTGCGAGTAGGCAGGATAATAAAGATAGAATCTTCATGTGGCCCATATGTCGTGATGACATTAGATGTTGATGCTACTTCCCATACATACGGCAGATAGGAGTCTATAGCTTCCAAGAATTTTTGTGCTATATGCTCTATATCGTTATGAGGGGAGGATTCCTGATTTGGAAATTGAGCGTCAGTATACCAAAAAAGAGAATCTTTATTATCGTCAGAGACCACGTTTTCGGTTATATTTACATCAGTCGGCTGCGTGTTGCGCCTAAGGTTGATAACCAAAGGTGGAGGCTTCTGGTTCAGAGTGATCACTAAGGAATCCTTTCCTCCTCCCGATTTGGTTTTGCCCAAGTGGATAGCCATGGGTTCCATGACTTTCGGACGGGTAGTCCGCCCTTTCACCTTGATTGACAAAGGTTGCTCAGCAGATGATTCTCCCGGCTCCCGATGGGATTCTTCCTCCGTCCTGCCCAATACCTCCTCTATGTAGTCTTGGGTGTACAATATGGCATCGGAATAGTAGGACTTAACTCCTTTGAAAGGATTAAGATCAGCAAACTCTGTCTTTACTGTCCCTTGGGAGTCCACATATTTGAAGCATTGATGTAGAGTGAAAGAAACAATATTGTGATCATGGATCCATAGTCTGCCCAACAAAATATTGTAAGACACCTCTGAATCAATGACGTAGCATGTGGCCACTGATCTAAGGTCACCAATCTGGATCCTCAGACGAATCTTCCCCAACGGCTTGCTTTTCTTGGCATTGAAGCCCACGATTGTAGTGGTAGTGTAAGCCAGTTCGCTTGTAGGAATCCTCAACGGTCGTAGCAGACTATGAGGGATAATACTGATCGACGATCCCGGATCTATATGAATCCGGTCTACCTCCATGGAGCCGACATATCCGGTGTAGTAAAGAGGCATGTCATGTCACGCCCCGATCCCGAAAGGGTCAATCGTCCTCGCTGGATCCTTCACGGAACCGATTCGTCCTCGCTGGGGCGTGATGCCGTACGAGCCTGGAGTTGCGCTCGTACAAGGCAAGAACTTGCAGTTATAGGAACCCACTTTGAAACACAATTTAGAAAACACATTTACAGATAATTGAACACAAGTGCAGGAAGAAAATATGCTTTTTTATTGATAATTCAGAGTAATTTACATAGAGTCTACATTGATGCGCCTTCTCGGCTACTTGAATTACATTAGAAAAGATAACTCAAAATGCAGGGCGCGCTCCATCAGATAGTCTCCGTCGTCCATACATTACGCCCTTGTATAGGTTGAAAGTCCAAGCCTCCAAAATGATCTGACTTCAACTATACTTCAAAATAGAGGTGCTCCTAACGCCTCTTCGTCTATCCACTAGCGTTGCACCGTCTGAGTGCCTAAAATAGTTGCCCACAACGTGGGTCAGTACTCAACTTGTACTGGTGAGCGGGATGAATCCCACTCGACTAAATCGATACTAGCTTATTAGGGGCGAGCATGCATTAAGATTACTTCTATAAAGAAGCAAGTGAATTCAATTCATATCAGTTGCATGTTTTGATATAAATGAAAATAGCATTGAATCTAACCAGTGCATCGATTGCTTACTCAACCGATGCACGCCTTCCCTGCAACGAAACACAAGTATACTTACCATCTGCATAAGACAATAAATTAGTATGTGTTCTATTCTATGCAGTCATTGGTGTGATCGACACCTTAGGGACTTATTCCAAGCATTAACGGCGCGCCCTATCAGCCCGGGTAGCAAGCCCCGCTGGAGGTCCCGCAATGCATCGTGACGAACACGAATCAATATTTCCCTCCGGATCGATACGGTTCCAGTGCCCCGGAAAGCCGTTTCGAGAAAATGATAAACCTTGTGCACAAGTTGTCCCAGACCATGCAAATGCATGAACATTTTATATCTCACACAATGCATCGAATTAAACAGATGAAGTAAAGCAGCAATATATATATCTTATGCAATAGTTCATATTTTCTCAATACGGTGTTCCGATTTTGATATCCCATGGGTCCAAACTCTATCCGAGGCACCAGGCCATAACCAACAACCAAATTCCCATTCCAACCAACTGAATTTATAAGGTGTGCAAGCATATAGTAAAATTAGTCTACAATTCCCATGTTCCTTTCTTAGTGGCTGGCATGCATTGTGGCTAAGTATTTCCTAGGCGTCCAACCGGGCATCATCGAGTGAATGTTTGAAACATTAGAGATGTTGGCGTGAAGAAGTAGGAAAGAAGAGACCAAACTACTCACTGGTTAAGGGAAAAGTTGCTGAAACAAGGAATCCCGCCTAGCGACGATCAAACGTCAGTTACGCGGACCTGCAACAGCACGAGCACCGAGTTAGAATTCTTGGCTATCCTTCCTTGCCGAACTCCCCAAAATTCAAGCTCCAATCAATAAAACCAACAGCGAAAACCAAGCAACTCGAAAGCAACACCAAATCAAATTCTAAAGCGGCAATCAAGAAAACCAAGCAACCAAACACGAAAACTATTGGACTCGTTTCAATAGAGGCCTTTCCATGAGTTGGAAAGGATTATCGCATTTCGTCCGTGGCAATAAGATGCCGAAGATCTAAGCATACTCTGATGGACTAGCCACAAGCCCAATTATATAGTGCACATCCCGGTCGGATCAGGATTTGAGGCACTACATAATATACCACTAAGAAAAAGTTTCGTCCCGAAACTTAAGAACAAGGCCCTACCTCCGACTGAATGAACAACGAAGGATATTTCTCCTTCATCTCCGATTCCATCTCCCAGGTTGATTCCCCAACTGAATGGTTCCGCCACAGCACGCGAACCAAGGACATCGTACGGTTGCGAAGTACTTTTTTCTTACGATCTAGAATCTGCACCGGCTCTTCTGAATATGATAAATCTGTGCGCAGTTCCAATTGTTCGAAGCTAACCACATGACTCGGGTCATGCACATACTTTTGCAGTTGAGAAACATGGAATACGTCATGCACTTCAGCCAAGGCGGGAGGTAGTGCAATCCGGTATGCCACAGCTGCCACTCGTTCCAGAATCTCAAAGGGGCCGATAAACCTGGGACTCAGTTTGCCCTTCACGCCGAAACGCATCACCCCACGCATCGACGTCACTTTTAAGAATACATGATCCCCGACCACGAACTCCAAAGGTCTACGATGAGCATCGACATAACTTTTCTGTCGGCTCTGCGCCGTGCGGAGTCTTTCCCGAATCAAGCGAACTTTCTCAACTGCCTGTTCTACCAGCTCTGGCCCGAGTACTTGCCGCTCGCCGACTCCGTCCCAACAAATTGGAGATCGACACTTGCGCCCATAAAGTGCTTCGTACGGTGCCATCTGGATGCTCGATTGGTAGCTGTTGTTGTACACAAACTCCGCCAACGTGAGATGCGTGTCCCAACTAGTCTTCAAATCGATTGCACACAGCCGTAACATATCTTCAAGTATCTGATTTGTCCTTTCTGTCTGGCCATCAGTCTGGGGGTGGTATGCAGTACTGAACTGTAGCTTGGTTCCCAAAGCAGACTGTAGGCTTGTCCAAAAATAAGATAAGAAGCGTCCGTCACGGTCAGAGACGATTGAGGCAGGTACTTCGTGTAATCGAACAATCTCGTCTATGTAAATCTGTGCTAACCGATCGACGCTCCAAGTAACTTTTATAGGAAGAAAGTGGGCTGATTTGGTCAAACGATCAACTATAACCCAAATCGCATCATGCCCCCGTGGCGTCTTCGGAAATCCCACAATGAAATCCATAGTGATGTTGTCCCATTTCCACTCAGGAATAGCGAGGTTCTGCAGCTCCCCGCCGGGCCTCTGATGTTCAGCTTTCACCTGTTGACAGGCCATGCACTGTGACACAAAGGTCACCACATCCCGCTTTATACCTTGCCACCAGAAGGTTCTGCGTAAGTCTATGTACATCTTAGTGCTCCCCGGATGCAAGGAATACTTCGCATAGTGTGCTTTCGCCATAATTTCCCTTCGGAGTTCTGGGTCGTTAGGAACACATAGCCTTCCTTTCATTTGTAACGTCCCATCTTCGCCTGCCACAAAGTCAGACGTCTTCCCCGCCGAAATCAGTCCGCGTGCCTTCGCTAGGAACTGATCGCCCTCCTGAGCTGATTTGATTCTATCACGCAGACTTGGTTCAAGATGGAGTGATGCCAGCTACACTCCTTGATGCTGAACACGAAGCTCGATGTCCATCGCCTCAAGATCTCAAAGTAAATGGTTGTTTATGGATAACGAGCCCACGTACTTCTGACTCAGAGCATCAGCAACGATGTTTCCCTTGCCCGGTGTGTAAGCGATCGTCAAATCATAGTCCTTAATCAGTTCTAGCCAACACCGCTGTCGGAGGTTCAGTTCTCGTTGTGTGAATAGATACTTGAGGCTCTTGTGATCTGTGAAGATTTTGCAAGCAACACCATAAAGATAATGCCTCCACAACTTCAGTGCAAATACAATTGCCGCCAATTCTAAGTCATGCGTCGGGTAGTTCTTCTCGTGCGGCTTCAGTTGCCTGGAGGCGTACGATATTACCTTATCCCTCTACATGAGCACACATCCCAAACCGAGTCCCGATGTATCACTGTATATCTGAAACTCCTCTACCCTATCTGGAAGAGCAAGGATCGGAGCTGAAACAAGACGCTGCTTAAGTTCTCGAAAGCTGGCTTCGCAGTCTTCACCCCCATTTGTATACAATACCCTTCTGAGTAAGGCGGGTCAAAGGCGAGGCCAGTTTAGAAAAGTCCTTTACGAACCTACGGTAGTATCCCGCTAGGCCCAGAAAGCTTCGTACTTCGCTGGCTGATGTAGGTTGCTTCCAATCCACCACTGCCTCTATTTTCTTCGGATCTACGGCGATGCCTTCTGCCGAGACGACATGACCAAGAAATGTCACGCTGTTCAACCAGAACTCACACTTGCTGAGCTTAGCGTACAACTGATGCTCTCGTAATGTCTGCAGCATGATCTTTAGGTGTTCCTTGTGTTCTGCCTCGTTCTTGGAATATATTAGAATGTCGTCGATGAACACGACCACAAACTTGTCTACGTACGGCCGAAACACGCGGTTCATCAGATCCATGAAAGCTGCAGGGGCATTCGTCAAGCCGAACGACATCACAAGAAATTCGTAGTATCCGTATCGGGTCCTGAATGCAGATTTTTGAACATCATCTGGTTTAATTTTCAACTGGTGATATCCTAACCTGAGATCAATTTTAGAGAAAACTGTTGCACCTTGCAGCTGATCAAACAAGTCATCTATCCTTGGCAATGGGTACTGGTTCCGCACGGTCGCCTTATTTAGTTCTCGGTAGTCAATACATAGCCGCATGGATCCATCCTTTTTCTTCACGAACAGCACCGGAGCGCCCCACAGAGAAACGCTTAGACGAATGTATCCTCGGTCCAACAGATCTTGTAACTGAATCTTAAGTTCCTTCAGCTCTGCTGGGGCCATTCGATAAGGTACCTTCGATATCGGTCGCGCATCCGGAAATGTGTCGATGCTGAATTTGATCTCACGATCAGGAGGCATTCCAGGCAGCTCGTCCGGGAACACGTCGAGGAAATCTGCTATCATATCAGCCTGAGCTGCATTTGCACTTTCCTGTCGGGTGTCTCGAACTGAAGCTAAGTACCCTTCACAACCCGAATGTAGCATACGCCTAGCCGAAATTGCTGATATCATCATTGCCGTCTTTGGTGCAGCGCTGCACGAATAGTAAAAGTCTGCCTCGCCGGGTAGACGGAATACGACTCGCTTCTCCGCGCACTCAATTGTTGCATGACAAGCACCCAACCAATCCATCTCGAGAATAATGTCGTAATCCTTAATGTCTAATACAATGACATCTAAGGAAAGCTTCCTGCCTCCAATGCAAATATAACCATCCTTACAGATCGCATGGGCGGGCATGTCGACTCCCGAAGGTGTGCTCACGCAAAGATTCATATTTAAGGGAGTAGAAGCTAATTTATGCTCAATAGTAAAATCAGCAGATATGAAACTATGCGTAGCACCTGAATCGAATAAGACTCTAGCGGGCAAATCTCTGAAAGTAATGTACCTGTCACGACAGTTTCAGAGACGGATGCCTCATCCCGAGTCAGTGCATAGACTCGTCCTTGAGCACCCTGGCGTCGTGGGTTCAACGCCACAGCATTGGCATCACTTGCTGGAGGCCCCCTGTTGTGATTTCCGTTGTTCTGATTCCCGTGGTGCTGATTCCCATTGTTATAATTCCCATTGTTCTGATTCGGTTTTGGCTCACGGCAGTTGAAATGCTTGTGGTCCAGACGACCACATTTAAAACATCCAGTAACTAGACATTCCTTCGCTCGATGCCCTAACCTGCCGCACCTGTTGCAGTATGGTGCACGGGATGGGCCCCTATGCTCAGATGTGTGCGGACACTTTTGTGTTCCAGACCCTCCCATTTCCTGAGGTTGCTTAATATTATTGGTACGGGAGGTTTGCACATCGGTCTTTGGTGGATAGCGCCCAAAGATCCGCTCGCTATTCAGGGCAGCTTCATAACATTCCCTGTATGTCTGACACTTCTGGTTGGTGACGTCCCTACGCAAATCGTCATTCAAACCCTTCTGAAAGCAGTAACACCACGCCTGCTGGTTAGGCAAGAAGTGCCCAGCAAATTTAGCCAGCTTAGCGAACGCCGAGTCATAATCGTCGACAGACATACTTCCTTGCACCAGATTGCTGAAGTCGTCTTCTTTTTGTTGCCGCACAGCCCGGGAATATATTATTCAATGAAGGCAGATTTGAATATTTCCCAGGTAATTTTGCAGTTGGGATTGGCATCATAAATCCCCTTCTTAGTGGCTTCCCACCAATCATGCGCATGCAGCTCCAGTTGAACTGATGCACAGGCCACTCTTTTGGATCCCCTAATGCCGACCAGATTGAAGAGTCCCTCCATCTTTGCAATCCATCCCATCACCACGTCCGGTTCTGCTCGTCCGTTGAACGTTGGTGGATGCATCTTAGTGAATTCTGTCGCACGGCAGGTGTTCCTTGCTGGATGCTGTATTTCTTCGGACTCATCCTCTACCGCCACAGCCGGCGGTGCAGCAGGCATCACCGTGGCTCCCCCGTTGTTGGGTACCAAGGATGCAATCAGTTGCATCATGGTATCCATCTGCTTTTGTTGAGCAGCCAACTGTGCCTGTTGAGAAATGGCTTGTTGTTGCTGTACCTCCATGAGATGCATAAGCCGTTCGGACATATCCATTAAACCCGCTCCTCCGGATTCTCCAGAACTTGCCGGATCGTTCTGGACGGGCTGAGCACTGCTTGCAGTTGCAGTATTTTTCTTAGCCATTGCTACAAAAAGAGAGTAGCCTGTTAACACCTCAAAAACGATAGATTTTTTTGTATCTATGGGCTCATTGTATAGGTGACTCATCTCATGCAGCGGACACCGAATGCAACTCAACCGAGAGGCGCATCAAACTCCTTTATAATCTTTTGAAATCCCAAAGATATAAAGCCTAAGCTCTGATACCAATATGTCATACCCCGATCCCGAAAGGGTCAATCGTCCTCGCTGGATCCTTCACGGAACCGATTCGTCCTCGCTGGGGCGTGATGCCGTACGAGCCTGGAGTTGCGCTCGTACAAGGCAAGAACTTGCAGTTATAGGAACTCACTTTGAAACACAATTTAGAAAACGCATTCACAGATAATTGAACACAAGTGCAGGAAGAAAATATGCTTTTTTATTGATAATTCAGAGTAATTTACATAGAGTCTACATTGATGCGCCTTCTCGGCTACTTGAATTACATTAGAAAAGATAACTCAAAATGCAGGGCGCGCTCCATCAGATAGTTCCCGTCGTCCATACATTACGCCCTTGTATAGGTTGAAAGTCCAAGCCTCCAAAATGATCTGACTTCAACTATACTTCAAAATAGAGGTGCTCCTAACGCCTCTTCGTCTATCCACTAGCGTTGCACCGTCTGAGTGCCTGAAATAGTTGCCCACAACGTGGGTCAGTACTCAACTTGTACTGGTGAGCGGGATGAATCCCACTCGACTAAATCGACACTAGCTTATTAGGGGCGAGCATGCATTAAGATTACTTCTATAAAGAAGCAAGTGAATTCAATTCATATCAGTTGCATGTTTTGATATAAATGAAAATAGCATTGAATCCAACCAGTGCATCGATTGCTTACTCAACCGATGCATGCCTTCCCTGCAACGAAACACAAGTATACTTACCATCTACATAAGACAATAAATTAGTATGTGTTCTATTCTATGCGGTCATTGGTGTGATCGACACCTTAGGGACTTATTCCAAGCATTAACGGCGTGCCCTATCAGCCCGGGTAGCAAGCCCCACTGGAGGTCCCGCAATGCATCGTGACGAACACGAATCAATATTTTCCTCCAGATCGATACGGTTCCAGTGCCCCGGAAAGCCGTTTCGAGGAAATGATAAACCTTGTGCACAAGTTGTCCCAGACTATGCAAATGCATGAACATTTTATATCTCACACAATGCATCGAATTAAACAGATGAAGTAAAGCAGCAATATATATATCTTATGCAACAGTTCATATTTTCTCAATGCGGTGTTCCAATTTTGATATCCCATGGGTCCAAACTCTATCCGAGGCACCAGGCCTTAACCAACAACCAAATTCCCATTCCAACCAACTGAATTTATAAGGTGTGCAAGCATATAGTAAAATTAGTCTACAATTCCCATGTTCCTTTCTTAGTGGCTGGCATGCATTGTGGCTAAGCATTTCCTAGGCGTCCAAACGGGCATCATCGAGTGAACGTTTGAAACATTAGAGATATTGGCGTGAAGAAGTAGGAAAGAAGGGACCAAACCACTCACTGGTTAAGGGAAAAGTTGCTAAAACAAGGAATCCCGCCTAGCAACGATCAAACGTCAGTTACGCGGACCTACAACAGCACGAGCACCGAGTTAGAATTCTTGCCTATCCTTCCTTGCCGAACTCCCCAAAATTCAAGCTCCAATCAATAAAACCAACAGCGAAAACCAAACAACTCGAAAGCAACACCAAATCAAATCCCAAAGCGGTAATCAAGAAAACCAAGCAACCAAACACGAAAACTATTGGACTCGTTTCAATAGAGGCCTTTCCATGAGTTGGAAAGGATCATCGCATTTCGTCCGTGGCAATAAGATGCCGAAGATCTAAGCATACTCTGACGGACTAGCCACAAGCCCAATTATATAGTGCACATCCCGGTCGGATCAGGATTTGAGGCACTACATGTCATTCTTGTTATGCTTCAATAACATGTTCTCTTGAGTGATAGTGATGTTAGGGACCACTTCCATCACACTATGGCATTGAGGACATGCTACAGGCTCTTTATTAGGAGACTTGAGCTGAGTCAAGCATACATCCGCCTGCATTAAAGCTTCACTCAAGGCTTGATGAGTGTCTTTGGATAGCCTAAGTAGCTCAAAGATGGACAATCTGGCTGGAGTATTAGCCAACTGGGCCAAGATATCGAAGTTATAAGTTTTCTCTAAACCTTTGTTTTGAATATTCTTCAAAGGTTTATCAAAACGAACTTCTTTTTGCTTTCCTTTGTTCGCCGAAGTTGGTTTAGAAGGACCTGCCTCTGGTATGACAGGTTCAGGTTCTGGAAGTTTGGCAGCCGAAGTATCTGCCGTTGTTTCTTCCTGATTTCCTCTATAGTCCTTGAAGTATGCTTTCTCGGACCGGGTTCCAGTAGCCAAAGCCTCTTCTTCTAATGTCGGGGACATTACAACTATATGGCATGGTTTGCATCTGGAGTTCTTTTTAGACTTAGCTTTAGCAGCTTGAGTCTCTTCCTCAATCCCTAACACCAGATCAGGATGAACCCACGTGATCTCCCCATGCTTGGTAGTTAGGGGTACCAGGTCATGATTTTAACCCCTGGTCGGAGAGAGATTAATAATGTTCATCATCGTCCTCGGAATAGGAACCACACCATCCGGGACTTCCTGAGGGGGCAGGTTGCCAAATTGGAGAGAGATCATGTTGGCAATGACCGTCTTCTCGCTATTACGCAGAGTGATGGCCTTGGCGTCGATCAATTCCTGGATCTGTGGAAAATGCAGTACTTAGGGTTATTGGTACTGCCGACTTCATTAGGCCACTTTACTTCGGGGAGAGTAAGCTTGCCACTTTTGACTAGACAATCAAATATGCTCGGAATGTCGTCATCGTCAAAAGAATATTCTTCAATGGGCCTGGAAGTCCCAGGTTTCGTCTGCGTAGTTGTCGGAGTATTCTGCCTGGACATGTTGATTGCCAGAGCTTTCTTTCCTTTGGAACCACGAGTATGGTCGCCATTGGAGGATGACCGCTTCCCTTTGTCGGAGGTAAAGATCATGATTCCATTGTCACGCGCCTTCCTACTGTTATCTTCAGCGGCTACCGCTGAGATGATAAACGAGGGCCAATCATGGAACTGATATGGTCCCGTAAATACTGAGATCAGTGGGAGAAGGTTCTTCCTGCAGATGTCCACTAAGGCTGAATTTGGAACTCCAGGAGGCATCTGCAAAGTAGCCTGGCAAAAACGTTCAATAAACGTACGAACATTTTCTTTTTCTTTCTGCTTCACTTCGATGAGCGAGGACATAGACATGTCCATTCCTCCTTCGTAGAATTGAGCGAAGAACAGAGTCTTGAAATCTTCAAAAGAGGTAATACAGTTGTCCGCAAGACTACGGTACCATTGATAGGCTACGCCAGACAGACAGCCTTTGAACACTCGAGTGAGAAGGGCGTTATTCCCTTGCAACATTGCCGTCATCATGCTGAAGTAGTTCATATACTGGCTTGGTGACGTCTTTCCCTCAAACAAAACCATAGCCTATGGTTTTTATTTTGGTGGGAAAGGGATCTCGTCCCAGATAGCTGGATATGGCTAATTGATCCCCAACTTCTTGAGCTGATCCTTATGCTTCAAGGCATCAAACTGGGCTTTTAATTCCCGAACTGCCTGCATCGGATCTTCAGCTGGGAAAGGGACCGCAGAGTGGTGAGAGGTCGGTTGTATTGTAACTCCAATAGGAGGCAATACGTTCTCCAGGTTGAGAGGTTGAGGAGCAGCTGATTCTTGATTTTGAATAGGCTCCTGACTTGATGGTATATCCACCCCCATTCGTAGTTGAGTCGGAGGAACAGGTGCAGCTGTGTGTTGAGTCACCAACATTTGGTGCATACTCTCAATCAAGTTCTACATCTCTTTGAGTGATGCATCTAATACAGCGACGCGTTATTCCGTACTTCCTGATGGGGAAGCTTCTTCATGTTCATCTCTAATGGCATAAACTCCCACTTCTCTTGATGCTATTAAGGGATTAGTATAGATCTTTGTAGCGATCGAGTCTATACTATCAGTATTATATTCAGGAAACTGGTGACCCCCAGTGTCAGAATCGGAAGAATATGAAGCCGATTGTCGTGATCTCGAGCGAATGTTTCGAAAGATGCCTGCTTCAATATTCTCAAGGAGTCTGTCAAATCTCCTTTGACTCAGAGTTTTAGAGAGATGACGTCTTGAACTTGACCTTCCTCTAGGAATGTGTGAAGCCATGTTTACTGATGCGAATCTCGTCTCTTCTTCCTGTAAGGGCAAAGAGTAGTTCAACCGGTCGAAAACTGACCGTTTTGCCTTAGAACAGCAGTAGTTAACTACAACTTTATGACTATTACAATAATGCTCCCTAGGGGGTATAATAGAAATATTAGAAGATTTCCTGTCTTTGCGCTTCTAGATCAAGAAATTGCGCAAATCAGGGGGATTAACAGAAAAAGAAGGAGAAGGCTTATTCTGCCTTTTTACATCAGTTGGGGTATGGAGATTGGGAACCATAATTCTCTCCCTGCCATAAGAAAAAATAGTTCAGCCATGTGAGTAGCATACGATCCATCATTCGTTTGAGGAGCATATTTTCTCGTAGAACAGGTCTTCTTTACGCGTACGGGCTTATCTTGGTATAATTTGGAGTCTTAGATTGGTCGAATTGCACGACCAAAGTCTTCTTCGTTGATCCGACGGATACAGCATCGTGTTGAGCAATGGCTTTCTCGTCAGATGAGAAAGTAGTCCCTAGCAGAGTCGCCATCTTGTGTTTGATGATAAACGAAAGAAATGAAACTAGGTTTATACGAAACCCTTTATTTGTTTACAAACAAGAAAAGAGAGTATAATTAATCCTATACGAGCATGTTAAGTAAAAAAAAATAATTCTGGAGAAATATTGCTATAGGAGTCTGATCTGCGGTCGATCACTTTGTCCCTTGGACCACACGATGACGAAGAAGTGTTGTAGAAGAAGAAGAAGAAGCTTCAAAAACTGCAGGAGGGATTGAACTCTCGTTGCCAAAGTTGTCAATCAACACTCTCTGTATGAGCTCTCTTTCTGATCTCTCTGATCTCTTTGATCCTTACCAATCTTGACCTCTCTTTCGACCACCTATGACTAGGGGTCTCTATTTATAGAGCTCAATCATTGTAACTATCCAGTCGGCGTAGAAGCCAAATAGTGGAGAGAATAG
>JAYESA010000010.1:93393319-93418319 GCA_036927795.1 Iris macrosiphon
TATCGATCATGCGTCAAGAACATAGCTACCGGATACCTGCTCAAAGCATCGGCAACTACATTAGCTTTCCCAGGATGATATTGCAAAGAAATATCAAAATCCTTCATTAGTTCCAACCACTGACGCTGCCTCATGTTCAACTCCTTCTGCGTGAAAATGCACTTCAAGCTTTTGTGGTCTGTGAAGATCTCCACACGCTCTCCGTATAAATAATATTTCCACAACTTCAGAGCGAATATGACTGCTGCCAACTCCAAATCATGGGTAGGATAGTTCTTTTCATGAGGACACAATTGCCTGGATGCATAGGCAATCACTTTCCTATGTTGTTGAAGAACACAACCCAAACCCTTCTCCGATGCATCACTATAAATAGTGAAACCTCCGGACCCTGATGGCAACGTCAAAATAGGAGCGGACGTCAACCTCTTCTTTAACTCCTCAAAAGCAACCTGACAATCCTCTGTCCAAACAAACTCCACATCCAATCCTCAAATTCTCCTCATGCTCCTCCGATGTCCTCAAGTATATGAGTATGTCGTCGATGAACATCACCATGAACTTTTCAAGGTACTGGTGGAACACTTTGTTCATCAAGTTCATAAATACCGTCGGTGCATTAGTCAAACCAAACGGCATCACCATAAACTCGTACTGACCATACCGAGTTCTAAAAGCAGTCTTCGGTATGTCCTCCGGCTTTACCTTCACCTGATGGTAGACTGATCTCAAATCTATCTTAGAAAATACCTTCGCACCACTCAACTGATCAAACAGATCATCAATCCATGGCAAAGGATACTTATTCTTGATAGTGAGATTATTCAAAGCATGGTAATCAATGCACATGTGCACCGATCTATCCTTCTTCGGTACAAACAATACCGGGTCTCCCTATGGTGAAGAACTCGATCTGATTAACCCCTTATCATGCAATTCGTCCACCTGCTTCTTTAGCTCGGCCAGCTCGTTGTTGTTTACTCTATAGACATGCTGCAAAATTGGTTCTGCACCTGGCACCAAGTCTATAAAAAATTTAACATCTCGATCTGGCGACAATCCTGGCAATTCCTCAGGAAACATATCCAAGAACTCTGCTATCAACGAATGCGGCAACTCCTTGTCTTCCACTATAGCTCCACAAATAATGCCTTCTCCCTACTCTGCAGCTCCTCTAGCAAACTCGAACTCTGGCTCGCCTGGCGGACCAAACAAAACTCTACCTCCTCTACAATCTATGCTCGTACGATGTCTACTCAACTAATCCATCCCGAGTACAATGTCGTAGCTCAAAGTGGTATTACAAGTAGACACGCACTCAACTCCCGGCCTCCCAAAGTAACTCTCCGATTCTTGCAAATATCATTAACCAAGATAATGCCTCCCCCGGTCATGATCTTGCAAGTCCTAAGCAAAGACTCAGCTACCAAACCATGCTTCAGAGCAAAAGAAACAGATACAAAACTATGGAAAGCACCACTATCAAACAAAGCTAAAGTTGGAATAGAATCAAGAAGAATAGAACCAGCGATAACATCTCTGGTGGATTCATCCTCCTCGACGGTCATAGCAAACGCTCGTCCCTGTCGAGCACCTCCCTGCTGCTGATGCTGGACAAAACGCTGCTGCTGTGTCAGAAGCGGTCCCCTCGGCTGTGTTGCTGGTGGTCTTATATGTGCCCTCGGAGCTGAAGCTGCTCCCTGAACTGCACGACGAGGACACTCCCTCGATTGATGCCCTTCAGTACCACAATACAAACAAACTCCTAACCTCCTCCTGCAAACTTTCCAGATAAGGCAAGGCTTCTTGCAGTAGTGGCATGGAGCTTGCTGTGACTGTCTCTGCTACTGAGGTGCCTGGTGAAAAGATGCCTTAGCTGGAGTCTGGTTCTGCTGTGGCTGCTGGAAAGGTCTGGACTGGAAATGAGGACGTTTGGCAGACACTGCACTGCCGTTGGCCCCCAGAAAAGAATTACGGTCTCTCTTGGGCTTCAAACCCAACTCCCGCTCAACCTTGCGTGCCTTCGCAAGTATCTCCGAGTATGTCTCATAAAAAGACGGAATAAGAATCTTTACTTCCCAGTTTAGACCCTCATGGAAACGAATAGCTCGAACCTCCGGCTCTCTCACCATATACTCTGTAAATCGGCTCAACCTGCCGAACTCCGCAGCATACTCCTCCACAGACATGCTTTTCTGAATGAGACTCTCAAACTGTCTCCCCAAGTCTAGCCTGTCTGCCCGGGCAAAAAACTTCCTCTTGAAGGGGTCCTTCAATACCTCCCAAGATTGTCCAGCGTCAACCAGAACCGACTTATTCCTGAACCAAGTGCGAGCAATGTCGAACAGTTAAAGTCCTACCACCTCAACCTTCATATCTTCAGAAAGACGGGATCTCAATGTCCTCGAGCCAATCATCAGCATAGACAATGCCCTCCGTCCCCTTGAAAACCCTAGGCTCCAGTTTCTTAAAGTCATGAATATTACCTGGCCGAAGCTGAGCAACCTGAGGAACATCCTGCTGCTGGATCGGAACTCCTCTTTCGACTACAGCACGAGCAAGCTGATGAGCACTCTCGATGCCCTACCGTAGAACGTCGGTCTGTCTCTGATGTGCCTCTGACTGAGCCCTCTGTGCCTCGAGCATCTCACAAAATAGTGTAAACATTTGTGACGTCTCTGCTGGCACAAGAGGTAGAGATGGAGGTGGAAGCCCCTCAGATACAGCTGGCACAATCCTCTGAGTAGGTGGTGGACCTCCGAAAGCAGCTGACACTCCAATCACCGGAGAAGTGACTGGTGCAGGCCCTCGGGATGTCGCAGACCTCTCAAAAGTTGCTCTCCCCTGCTGCGATCTAGTCTTAGGCGGCATCCTGAGACAAAGCAAAAGAAAGAATCAATATGGCACAAGATGTAAGACATTCAAGGAAATGACAGATTAAGAGATCAAGTATCAATATTAAAGGAGAATAGTTGAACCAAAAGAATTTTCCTAGATGTGATTGACTATCTCAGCCTATATCCTATATCCTATCGCATGCTCGCAGTAGTACAACTAAATTGTTGCACTACCACGACATCACATACTTTGTGAAGCTGGACCTACATGGGCCACCACCAAAACGTATCACGAGCCGCACCCGGTGTAAGGGTACAAGTCGGAAACAACGTCCAGCCTACGCCGCAGAATCGGCGGTAGAACGATGTCTGGATAATCTATCTAACAATATAATGAACCACCAATAATGATAATATACTCAATCACAGATCTAAGATAGAAAGCACGAATCAGATAAGGAATAGAATAGTCACAATACAACTCATGAGTCTAAAATAATACATCAATGAGTCTGAAGAAGTAACAAAATAAGCTGGAGACAAATCCAGTATAAAAGAATACTATGAAGCTACAACTCCCGGGTCAACTGTCTCAGTTGGGATAAGTCCCTCCTGAGCCAGGGTCTCAGAATCTAAACCCACAACATCCTGGGATCCATAATAGGTAGGGTACCACTCTGCAGTGTTATCTGGAAAAATATATTCAATCAGGAAAGGAGCAGAGTACATCTCTAACAGCAGTTCTAATCAATGATAAAAACTATGTAGCAGTAAATAGATGTGGATAAATAAGATGCACAATAGATACAAGAGATATATATACAATAAGGAAATACTGGAATAAATACAATAATGAACAATATGCCAATGAACAAGAATACTAATGACTAAGTGTGTGAGTACTAGCTTAACATGTGATCGGCTTGGGCAAGATACAATACGGCCTGGCTAATCATACGTGCGGTGTATGATTAACACTATTCAGTAATCAGTACTTGATACAATAGAGATATTGATTACATATCTATACTAATACTCCCCACCCCAACTGGTATAATAGATCCAACCACGGTATGATATGGCACGAGATTCCCCAAGAAGATGGCTAGTCTTCCCGAGAATCAGTGTTTGTACATGTACAAGATAACCAATGAAACAATACTTGCACCATATATACCATATAGCAAGGAATAATATTTCATGATGAGATCCGAATATACCAATCCGTGTAACCATAGTGTCAAGAGAACATGGATATCTACACTAGATACAATGAATATAGAGGATATCATAAATGAGAAACTATCAGAGAATGTACTCGCCTAAAGTCCAATGAATAGTCTCACATATGTCCGACACGGTGCCTCGAAGACCTATATATATGGAACACAACATCAATACAAGGTTCCAAAAAGAGAATAAGGTAATCTAGTCAACTTTTAGGTCAAAAAGTCAATTCTAAGTCAAAAGTAAACTATGGTCAACCATAAGGTCAACTATGGTCAAACTAAGGTCAACTATCTATTTCTAGGTTGTACAAGCTTAACACTAAAATATTGGGTCAAGATACTAAAATCTAAGCCAAGAACCCACATCTTAAATATTATGATACCGTATCTCCAGATACGTAATTCCTAAGGTAACATCAATCATAATGTCAAACAATTAATTATAATAATATAGAAGCACAATTTATACATCAAATAGGTACCGTGGTTTTGAACCAACTTGGTATCTCAATAATAATCACAAACTTGATACCCAAACCCCGTATCTTGAGTATCCCTAGTTACCTTGGTCTCCTCAAGGTAATACCCAATACCTTGGTATAATAATTATCCTTATATATATGTATAAATATATACTAATATTATACATATAAGGAATATAGCAATAATAGTATATTATCTCAATATTAATACATATATATATATATATATATACATATATATATATATATATATATATATATACATATATATATATATATATATACATATATATATATATGTATGTATTAAACACACACACACATATATATATATATAAATCTACCTATCCGTCGCTGAAAAACTTTGTTGAAGAACAATGATACACTGATACACTGCCTTTAGTGACAGTTTTGGCTGTCACTGAAGCTGTCATCGCTGTTGCTGCTGGATTTCCTTGCACTGCTGCTTTGGTAACGGTTTGCAACCGTCACCGCTCCCACTATCGTCGTTGCTGCTCTTTTCCGTCGCTGCTGCGGCTATTAATGACAGCGGCTGCTGTCATTAATACCGGCGGTCCACTACTACAGCGGCTGCTGTATAAAATGTTGCTGTTAATAACAACGGTTTGTCATTAATCCTCCGTCACTAAAACCTAAAAAATAGTATATATAACATAGATATATATATATATATAGAGAGAGAGAGAGAGAATAAGGGAGGTGAGATGGCACCTCACTCTAAAAATAAGGGTGGCGGTGACGTGGCACAATCCCAACCACACATTTCATAATTGGCAATTTGCACTTAACTCCCTCCCCTCATTTGTGTGGTTGGGATTGTGCCACGTCACCGCCACCCTTGTTTTTAGAGTGAGGTGCCATCTCACCTCCCTTATTCTATATATATATATATATATCATATATATAAAACCAAATATATATATATATATCCATATATATATAACCCAATAATATATATATCTATACATATAAATACCAAATAACTATAAATACCCCCTCTATAATAATATACATATTAGGACATGCCACATGCACACACAAACATAAATACATATAATACATACATACATATATATATAATTAATCCTATAACAAATATAAATAATATAATTACCCAATTAAACATATATATATATATATATATATATATATATATAAACATATACATATACATATACATATATATCCATACAATATATTATAACATATATATTAATGCATGTAGAAGAAAGCTACATATATATATATATATTCTCTTAGTACATATATAGTACAAAGATCTAATATATAATAAACACTATAATAAATATACTATAATACATATATAATATCTATATATATACACACAATTATAACTCAAGAATTAAGAGCACAATAATTAGATCTACACATAAATATACAATACATGGAAAGTATCACACCGTATCCCACTAGATCTAGGATACGCATGTGACACGAGTCCACCACACATCCAATTGCACCCCAAAGGACACAAACAAATCACATATATTATTTATGAACAATATGAAGTGTCAAATATAGATCTACGTGTCCGTGTCAAAATACGACATGTACAAAGTCTCGTGTCGGAGAAAAAACCCCCAAAACAACACGTATCACCAAATTGTTGGGATACGACCTACACGTACCCAATTGTGGACATGACACTAGCCCCAAATACATAAATACATGCTAAATTGATCAATAGGATCAATTGACACACACAACAAATGTCAATCTCGGAATTCTCCTAAAATTTACACAAAAAGCACCATAACTTTCCCAATAGGCCTCCTATGAACACAAAACCAAATCCTATGGGTAGTCTATGCATATGAGTTAATTTTACATGATTAAATCTCTGATTTAGAAGCTATTTTAAGGAAAAAATTGAATTATACCTATTGGGAGATGGATTCCCAATGAAACCTCCAATTGAGATAAAATTGTCTCAAACTCGTAGATCCTTGCTCCTTTTGTAGATTCTTGCTTCCTTCTTCTAGATCTTTTTTTCTCAAGTCTCTAATGGTGATTTGGAAAGGAATTGGAATAAAATTTGGTAGGAAAATAAAGTAGAAATGAAAGTAATTTGGTAGTGGAAAATTATAGATCTAGATTTGGAATGAAAAGAGGAGGGAGAAATTTCCCCATCTATTTAAATAGGCCGGCCCCTATTTTCCCTCCCTCAAGTTATCATGAAATGTCCAATATACCCGTTGGGGCCTCTCATGAATAAATAATTAAGGAAGGAAGCTTCTAGTCTAATAATTTAATTAATTTAATCCATCTCCTTAACAATGGGCTTTCTAAATGTGCTAAGTCTAACTAATTAATTCATGTTGGTTCATGGGTCCAAACTAAACTAGTTAGGTCCACTAATACAAGTTTAAAATAATTAATTAACATCTAACAATAATTAAATAATATAACAAATAATTATTTATCAAGCACAATAATTAACTAAATAGGAAATTACTAAAATACCCTTTCCTAGAAAATATGGTAGTGACAGGTGTTGTGGAACCAGACGATTCCTTTGGTGTGCGTCGCATGGAGGCATCTTTCGCTAGGAGAAAGTACTTGGGAGTGAGAGGCTGAGTTGCACGAGCGATATCCTTATTTGTTTGATCCATGAGGTGTAATTCTTTCTTGCTTGTATTGATTGCTTTTAGTAGTTTATTTCTTCCTTAATTTCGAGGATAAATTTTTTCTAAGGTGGGTAGTGTCACGACCCGCACCCGAAAATTTGGCATGAGTCATGGGTACGTCTAACCTACGCCGCAGCATCGGCGGTAGAACGCTGTCTAGGTCTATTATCTAGCTAACAATCTCACACAACAATATAAGTATCTGCCAAGATCTCAACTCCAAATGGAGAAACAATTTGATAACGATAACACAAGTACTCAATCATAATCTAAGCACGCTAAGATAACAAGAAAGTCTAATAACTACAAAGACTAAACAACAACTACTACTAAGACAACAACAATAATAATAATAATACAACAAAATCTAGAATCAAATATAATATAAGGTCTCAAACCAAAAGCCGGGGACAAATCCGGTACCAAAAGCTAATAAATATAACTGAGGTCCTAGTGATCCCGGCTACCAACCCGGAAATCACTCCTGAACTAGGGGTCCCTGTCTGCACCATCGACAAGCTGAGGTCCATAAACGTCGAACACCAATCTTTCGGATCCTCTAAAAAATATATCCAGTCAGGATTGGAGCAAGTACACCTTTAACAACAGTTCCAGTTAAATGATAAAAACTATAAAACAGTTGTAGCAAGTAGCACAAGGTGAAGGAAATAAAGTATAAACAAGGAAATATATATACATATTTATCAACTGGTGCATAAAAGTAAAGATGCATGAAAATCAGAAGCAAGGTAGTAATAACTGCAGGATACAAGAATCTAAACTAAGATCAAGTGTGTGCTTAATAACGTGAAGTGAGTCCAACAAGAATAAATATAAGGAGTCTAGTCCAGAAAGTATAAGTGAGACCAGTCAAGAAGTGCAAGAGAGTCCAGACTAGAAATAATGAACTCGTGTCTCTAAAATAACTGTTTCGACATGTAAATGGCTAGGGGTAAGTACGGCTCATCACACACTGGGTACGCGGCTGCTATCATTCCAGATTAGACAAGAGGGGGTAATTCCAGTAATTCCAGATTTAAGAATATTTATATGTCTACTCGAGTATTTTCTGCCCCGACTAGTACTAGTGAATCCAAGACCCGACACGTAAATCAAGTATAAGTCTAGCCAGAAACATGAGTGATGTCTATAGCGAGTCCTGATGTGATGCCAGTAGGTAATTCCATAAATAGAGGCCAGAAACATGAAATATACTTGTCGCAAGTGAATGAATCCAAAAATACTAGTCAGTGACATGCCAGAAAATTAGATAATAATATACTAGAAGCTGAATCATAATAATTATCTGATAATAAAAACTATCAGAGAATGTACTCGCCTGACGTCCTGAGCAACTAGCGATCCGAACTGGCGTTGCAAGGACCTATTACAAAAAGCAAGGTTAAACGGGGTTCTAAAGAGTTATACAAATATAAAATAACTAAAAACAAGCTTCTAGGGTTGTTCTAGATTAAACGGGTCAAATCGGTGAAATCTGGGTCAAAAAGTCAATACGGGTCCAAAAATTCAACTCTAGGTCAAAACTAGGTCAAATGTTGACTTTGGCGGTCAACCAGGTCAACTATGGTAAACTCTAGGTCAAACTAGGGTGTCCCTAAAATTCTAGGTCAAAACTAGCTCATTAAGCTAGTAAACCCTCAAACTCGCCTTCTTGAGATACCGGGATACCCTCGGTATCCGATATCTCAATCTACGCTATATACCCCGCCTATACCCTCTATTATATATACTAGCACGTATATATATATATATATATATATATATATATATATATATATATATATATAACCAACTCTAACCTCATTCATAGGTAAAATTTCAATACCTCACCCCGATACCCAATACCTTGAGTATCTCAAGGTATTGAGATACTCAAGCCTTACCCCTCACTAACACTAGCTAACTAACTAACTATCTATATATATACTACCATATGCTAGTATATATATAACATATATCTAACTATATATATATATATATATATATATATATATATATATATA
This sequence comes from Iris macrosiphon, assembly GCA_036927795.1. Lineage (NCBI taxonomy): Eukaryota > Viridiplantae > Streptophyta > Magnoliopsida > Asparagales > Iridaceae > Iris > Iris macrosiphon. The sequence goes on from JAYESA010000010.1 coordinate 93,402,561, forward strand.
TATATATATATATATATATATATATATATATATATATATATATAGGCAAATACCTCACCTCTGATACCCCTTTACCTCAATACCTTAATATTTCAAGGTATTGAGATCCAATACCTTGCCCTCTCATCTCACCAACTAACTTATATATATATATACTCATCTATACCTATATATATATATATATATATATATATATATATATATATAAGGGGGAACTAGTTGCTGCTGCTGCTGCCCTTTGCTGCTACTGCTGCTCCACTGCTAGCTGCTGCTGCTCTGCCTCTACATCTCACTCACTCTCTATCTCACTCTTCCTCACTTCCAATCCCTCTATCTCATTATCTCTAACTCTCTTCTCAATCTCTCTCGCTCTAGCACTCTATCTTACCCTCTCTCGACACACACACATAAACATATATATATGACTACGCACCCACACACATACATATATATATATATACACACACTTACATATATATATATACTTACATGTATATATATATATATATATATATATATATATATATATATATATATATATATATATATATATATACATACACACTTATATATATACACACACTCAGACACACACACACACACACACACACACACACACACACACACACATATATATATATATATATATATATATATATATATATATATATATATATATATATATATATACACATACACACAAATATATATATATAAACACACACATATATATACACACTCCAACACACACACACACACATACACACACACACACACACACACACACATATATATATATATATATATATATATATATATATATATATATATATATATATATATATATATATATATATATATCAACACTCACACAAACACACACAGACACACCTACTACGCACACACAACACGCTACACACTCAACACACTATACATATATATACATATACACTTTTATATATATATATATATACACACTAGCATATAAACACACTACCACAAACACACACTACACTACACACTCACCCATAAACCTATAAATATGTATATATATATGTATAATATATATATATATACTCGTAAACTCTAATACACACTCTCCGAGACCAAACCAACCCGCGCACAAGCCCAAAACCTAGAAACCAAGTCAAAATGGCTATTTGGTCATTTCGACAAACACGTAGAGCACGGCTCGCGATATCTCGTGAAACGTATACCAAACCTACTCGGAATCGACCTAAAATTTACCCACGAGTTCTAATCAATATCTAGAACCTCACAAAAATACTAACTCTCCGATTCTAGGTCTGTGGCAAAATTCCACATGCATGTGGAACCCACGATAACTGAAAAACCCCCAAATCGCCCGAAACGTCCAAATCTCTGCGACACGACCTCATGTGTCCGAATGAGGATATGTACTCACCCTCAAGACACCCAAGCACGTCTACCTAGGTCTGTCTAACCTAGGGCAACACCTAAAATTGGGCCAATCTTGGATTTTATCCAAAATTGACACAAAACCCTATGCCAAAGTCTCCAAACACATCCAAAGAAGCTCCAACTTCCTCCCATGGGTAGCCCTAAGGTCTAGGAAGGTTCTAAACTACTAATTATACTATATTAGAGTAATCACAAGAGGGAAAATTAGGGTTTATCTCTTGGGAGTTGAAATCCCAAGGCCAAAGTCTCCAAAAAGTTCCAAATCTACCACACCAAGCCTCCAAGCCTCCAAACTAAGATCCTACACCAAATATAGGCTCTACACACCTAGGTTAGGGGAAAATGAAAGGTTAGAGTTTATATTTAAGAAAGAAATAAATGAAGGAAGAGAAGAGAAGGAGGGTGAAAAACTTACTTGAAATGGAAGAAGAAAATGGAAGAAGTGAAGAAAGGGAGTGGAGAGGAGAAAATGAAGAAGAAGAATGAAAATAAAAGGGGGGAGGTCCGGCCATATAGGAATTAGTAGGGTTAGGGTTTTGCACTTAGGTACAAAGACCAAAATACCCTTAAATTAAGTCATCCACAATAGGGTTTGGGTTTGGGGTTCCAATTGCACTCTAATTAATTCATAATCACTCCAACTAACTAATTAAAATATAAATAACTATTATACACCAATAAATAAGTCTGACATGGGTGTTGGTTGGGTCTGACAAGGGTCCACTAGGGTCTGACATGGGTCAAGACTAGCCAAAACCCTAGTAATAAAAATAAATACAACCAACTAATTAAACATTAATACAAATATTTATGAGCAATACACAATTTACCAAATTAAAAATAAAAAAATATCCTGCCCTGGAAATGGGGTAGTGACAAGCCTATCCTCCTTAGAAAATTTCGTCCTCGAAATTTAATGTTGATCGTATTTCTTCTATGTCAAACCCCCAACAATCACAGTCAAGAAATTCTACCTAAATAACATGCAAGATCATGGTCCTACTGGTCGTGTTATCATAGTCTCAATCAGGGTCACTACACTATCTACTATAGCACAAGAAAAAGGCTAACAGGTACTAATGAAGCACACCACAAGAAATAGAAAAGGACAGAAAGAAGAACAAAAAGAGGCAGACCTGCTAACCCGATACCCGTAGCATCGGTCTCCTCGACCGTCAATGCATAAGCCCTGCCCTGCTGGGGTATCTCCCTCTGCTGGTGCAGGGCATGATATTGTGCCACAGGTGGCCTAGCTCCAACTCTCCGATCCTGTGCTCCACCATATGGAGGTATAGTGGGGCAATCTCGCATCTGGTAAGCAGCGGATCCACATAAGAGACACACCTTCAGCCTCCTCCTACAAATATCCCAAGTGTGTCCTGCCTTCCTAAAGTAGGCACAAGTGGGCACTCTCTGATCCTGACCCTACTGCGCTATCTTCGGCATATAGGGGCGCTTAGTCGGTCCCACACTACCACTCGAACTACCTGAATCATCCCTGCCTCTCTTGGACTTGAGCTCCAAGTCATCCTCTGCCCTCTGAGCGGCTCCTACGATCTGCTCGAAAGTTGCCTCGCGGTCACTCCTAGTCAAAGACTTGACCGCCATGACCAAGCTCTTGCGAAACTTCCTCGCCTTTGCTGCCTCACTCAAGCCCTCTACAAATTTGCCCAGACGGCAAAACTCCGCTGTATACTCGTCCACCATCATGCTCCCCTGGACGAGTGCCTCAAACTGGCTCTCCAAGGCACTGAGCGCCACATTTGGGAAAAAATTCTCCTTAAAAAGCCTCTTCAAAGCCTCCAAAGTAAACCTTGGTGCCGCGATCCTCGTATCAGTGCGATACCATGTCAAAGCGAGGTCGAACATCTGATTGTCCGCTGCCTCTATCTACATGTTGTCTGGAATCTGAGCCAGCCTGAAGATCCCTTCAATCTGCTCTATCTAGTCATCCGCGTACAGGATCCCCTCTGTACCCCGGAACTCCTTAGGCCGCATCATTTGGAAGTTAATGATGATGCCCGGCCTCGGATGTTGTGCCTGCTCTGCCTGTGGCTGGATCTGAGCCACTCTGTCTACTGCCGTCATGGCCACCTGGTAGGCATTCTCAATGCGCAGCCTCATCACATCCACATGGCGGTGCTGTGCGTCCATCATCTCCCTGAAGAATGCAAACAACTACGCGGCATCTACTGGTACAGAAGGTGGTGGAAGAGGTACCACCGGAACGACTGGGGTAGTCCTCGGATCGATAGGTGGAGGAGGATCCCCGAAAGAAGCAGATGCTCCCTCAACCGCTGGAGTGGTGAGTGGAGCGGTAGCAGCTGCCTGAATATGAGCTGGATGAGAGGTTGCAGACCTCTCGGTGGCAACTGTTGGGACGGTACGATAGGATCGTATCTTCGGAGGCATCCTAAACACAGATCAAAAGATGTCAATACGGCACAATATACGATATCATCAAAGAAGGACAGTAATATTTTAAAAGAAAGCAATTTCAGAATAATTAGATTGGAATTGTTCCTAGTCGTGATTGAGTACACTCTCATCCTAGATCCTATATCCTAGAGCAAGCTCGCAGCAGTACAACTAAATTATTGTACTACCACGATATTGCACTAATTGTGAAGCTCGAGACCTACGTGGGCCACCACCAAAAATGTGTCATGACCCACATCCAAAAATTGGGCATGAGTCGTGGGTACGTCCAGCCTACACCGCAGCATCGGCGGTAGAACGCTGTCTAGGTCTATTATCTAGCTAACAATCTCACACAACAATATAAGTACTTGCCACGATCTCAACTCCAAATGGAGGAACAATATGATAAAGATAACACAAGTACTCAATCACGATCTAAGCACGATAAGATAACAAGGAAGTCTAACAACTACAAAGACTAAATAACAACTACTACTAAGACAACAACAATAATAATAATAATACAATAATATCCAGAATCAAATACAATACAAGGTCTCAAATCAAAAGTCAGGGACAAATCCGGAACCAAAAGCTAATAAATACAACTGAGGTCCTAGTGATCCCGGCTACCAACTCAGAAATTACTCCTAAACTAGGGGACCCTATCTACACCATCGACAGGCTGAGGTCCATAAAACGTCGGACACCAATCTTCTGAATCCTCTGAAAAATATATCCAGTCAGGATTGGAGCAAGTACACCTCTAACAACAGTTCCAGTTAAATGATAAAAACTATAAAACAGTTGTAGCAAGTAGCACAAGGTGAAGGAAATAAAGTATGAACAAGGAAATATATATACATATCTATCAACTGGTGCATTGTAGAAGCATAAAAAATATGCTGCAGAGTTATACACGGTATTTCAGTGCCGTATGGCGTAAGACGTGACTTCAGAGCCATTGGCGTACAAACAGAGCTTTATCGCTAGTACAGCGTAACACATAGCTCCAGAACAGCCCGCATAATACAGTATTTTCAGGCTGCTCCGGCGTAAAAAGGTTGTTACATCGCCACTTTGGCGTAAAACCTACTCGCTTTTTAATACAGTGGGAGATTGTACGAGGAACTCTTCGTATTCCTCAAATTAACCTGTCAAATCATACAGTGAACCTGACATCTGGCTCCTGATAAAGAGTACTGCACGACTGTCCAGACGACGGCTGTAATAATGGTGTGGCATAGAGACCCAGACCGTCGTTTTGTGACATCTCCTTGATACAGAATGCTTTTACGTATACAAGGGAATACGCTGCCTAGTTTTATACAGGCGGATGCGAGCTTTTACGCTCAAACAAGAGACAAACGAGATGCCACATCAAAAGCTGCTCTTCGTACAGAGCTCGAGGCACGTATCTGCAGTTAATGCGCGTGATGGGGGAAGATCTCTGCATTTAATGCACGAGATTTTGGTTCTATTTTCAAAGACTGAGTGAGCCACAATTACGGCTAATACGTCTACATTATCACCTCTGCACATTACGCCATTAGGCTATTTTTAGCTATAGGAGCACGCTGTATGCTACCTCCTTGAAATACGCCAACCTGGCTATTTTCAGCTATAAGGAGTACGTCGTATGCTATCTCCTCGGAATACGCCAACTCAGGCTATATTTGTATTGGTGCGTAATGAGGCTATTTGGTCCAGAATTAGCTCAAGACCTCAGTCAAGAAAGGAGGATCAGCTATCTTCTACGCTAGCTACCTATCCATGCAACATCAGGCTTCTATGCCTATTCGGCTTCTATGTCTACTTGGCTTCTACGCCTACTTGGCTTTTACGCCAACTTGACAACCATTTGGCTTCTACGCCATGGTGACAGTTGTTGGCTTCTACGCCAAACCTTTCTACGCGAGGGACAGCTACCTACGTGGCTTGCATGTCATGATATTCGCAGCAGTTATACGCATTATGTCATAATGAGACATGCGTCACACGCAGATTCAGAGGATCATTTATACGTGGGTGGCAATTATTGTAACCGCCACGTAAAAAGTGCCATACTCTCCACTATCCGGCTCCTACGCTGACTGGATGGTTACTATCACTAAAATACTATAAATGGAGACCTCTATTGACAGAGGTCCGGGTTGGAAGAATCAAGGTCGGAAAAGAAGTCAAAAAAAATCGAAGAACAGAGAGAGAAGAGCTCAGACAGAGAGTAATGATCGACGATTTTGGCACCGAGCATCCACTCCCCTTTGCAATATTTGAAGCTTCTCCTTCTTCTACGGCACTTCTTCATCATCGTGTGGTCCAAGGGACAAAGTAATCAACTACAGATCAGACTCCTATAGCAATATTTACCCAGATTAAAATTTGTACTTGACATCCTCGTATAGGATTAATTGTACTTCTTGTTTGTAAACCAAAGAGAGGGTTTCGTATAAACCTTGTTTTATTTCTTTTGTTTATCAAACACAAGATGGAGACTCTGCTGGGGACCTCTTTCTCATCTGACGAGAAAGCAATTGCTCAACACGATGCAATATCAGTAGGATCCATGAAAAAGACCTTGGTCGTCCAGTTTGACCAGTTCGCCTATGAAGACATGCTTCGAGCAGGGGGTAGCTCTCACACTCTCTCTGTCCAAGACAACAGGAAACTGTATAAGATCTGGATGCCCCGGACATCCACTACCATTCCTGCCGACTCTCCGGTTTCTCCGACCAGAAAGGTTGTAGCTTCGCAACCTTCGCGCTCTGCACGTAAAACTCTATCTCCCGTATGTGACGTGGTAGACAAAACTTCTGACAATGCCTTAGCGCTAGTCCAGAAGTCTGCTTCACGTTTCGTGCATAAAACTCTATCTCCCGTCTGTGACGTGGTAGACAAAACTTCTGGTGATGCCTCAGTGCTAACCCAGAAGTCTGCTTCACGCTCTGCGCGTAAAACTCTGTCTCCCGTCTGTGACGTGGCAGACAAAATTTTTGATAATGCCTCAGCGCCAAATCAGAAACTCCAAATGAGCTCCGCGAGTAAAAATGCATCTGCCTTCCTTGGAAAAGCAGATGGTCCCTGCAATCTACGCAAGGAAAAACAAGTGGCGGAATCCTCAACTTCTCGGCCGTTATGCCAGCAAAAGAGGAATCTACCCGCTCTCCAGATTACGCGTGAAGCTGATGGCCGATTGAGGACTTCCTCAATTTTATGCCAGCCTGAGCAGAACTCCAAAATACGCCAGGTGAAGCCCCTCAGCATAAAGAAGGCTCAGTTTGTAGAGGGACACACTCCTCGAGGATCATCTGCTACTCATATGGCTAACCTGCTGTACACGGGTAGCAGAAAAAAAGTTATGGTTCCCAACATCTGTATGCCAACTGATGTGAACAGGAGGAACAAGCCTTCTTCTTCTTCTTCTGTTAATCCTCCTGACTTGCGTGAATATCTGATCCAGAAGCGCGAGGATAGGGGATCTTCCAGCATGTCTATTACGCCTCCTAGGGAGCACTATTGTAATAGTCATAGAATTGTAGTTAATTATTGCTGTTCTGAAGCAAAACGGTCAATTTTTGACTGGTTGAACTACTCTCTGTCTTTCTAGGAAGAAGAGCCTACATATGCATCAATGAACATGGCTTCACACGTACCTAGAGGAAGATCGAACTCAAGACGTCATCCCTCTAGAACTCCAAGCCAAAGGAGATTCGACAAGCTCCTTAAGAACACTGAAGCTGGGGAGTTCTGAAATACCCGTTCGAGGTCACGACAACCGGCTTCGTACTCTTCTGATTCTGACACTGGGGGTCGCCAGTTTCCCGAATCAGATGCTGAAAGTATAGAGTCAACTTCTACAAAGACCTATACTAACCCTTCAATGACACCCAGGGAGATGGGAGTCTATGCCATTGGAGATGAATGCGAAGAGGCTTCCCCATCAGGGAGCACTGAGCAACGCATCGCTGTGTTGGAGACATCTCTAAAAGAGATACAATCCATGATGGAGAATATGCACCAGATGATGATGACCCAACACACAGCTGCTATGGCTCAAGCATCGGTCCCTCCAACTCAAATACGTATGGGGATGGACTTACCACCATCCAACGTGAACCAGGAGCCCGCTCTAGATCAAGAGTCAGCAGCTCCCCCACTTCCTAACTCGGAGAATGTATTGCCTCCTGTTGGAGTTGCAATACAACCTATCTCTCATCACTCCGCGGTCCCTCTACCGGCTGAAGATCCGATGCAGGCAGTGCGGGAGTTGAAAGCCCAATTTGATGCCTTGAAGCACAAAGATCAGCTCAAGAAATTGGGAATCAACCAGCCTTACCCAGCTATCTGGGATGAGGTTCCTTTTCCTCCTAAATACAAACCACAGACTATGGCTTTGTTCGAGGAAAAGACATCACCGAGTCGGCACCCGAAAATGTTTCCTCTTCGAAGTCGGGCACCTCCATGTCACCGGCAGGAGCGGCAACAAAGCCAAAAGTTGCGTCGACGCTGCCCTCCCCGTAGATGTCTTCCCCTGAAAAGAAGACAAGAGAAAGTTAATATCAACATGATATTAAATTTTCTAAAAGAGGCATAAAGATGACATTTACCCATGGCCGATGGTATATATGTCGTGTCGGCAGCCAGTACAGCTAAATCATTTCTTAATGATGCTAAGCGAGCTATCATACCTGGAGAAGGGGGTGTGCCAACTGACACTGGCAGGTACTCCTCCAGGTTTCCACGAGATCCACTCGAGGCTCATCGGGTGGAATCTCGCTTGATGTACTTACAGACGCAGCAAGGGTTACTCCCGTTACTGGTCTGGATAAAGATATTCTTATTTCGCTCGGCCTCAAAGGCGACTTCGTACCACTACTTGAAGCGGTAGCAGCGACAGCAGCCTCGAGCAAAGAATCTCTGGCACTGCCAGCCGGAACTGTGGAGGTTCCCTCTCTAATAGGCGAAGGACCTCTAGTCAAAAATTCATCCCCAATAGGGGAAACAGCAGGTTCACTCCTAGGAACCTCAGGGCGGGAAGTCCTGACAGGACCACTAACCGTCTTCTTCTTCTTGCGAGGGAAAGCCTCCTTCAGAATAGGAGCCCTTCGCTTTCCAGAGATAATCAGGGGCTCTGCAGGCGGAGGGATTACACCTCTCGATACTGTCATCAAAAACTCATCTATACCGACAGGGTCTTCACCTTCGTCAGAGGAGACTGATGGGACATCGTCTCTTCCAGCAGACTTATAAGTGGGCAACCTAAAACTTCCACGCATATCAAAATCGTGATGGAAGGTATTGATGGCCATATAAACTGGGCATACGAATGGAGGATGCGTAACTCCATGGAGAGAGAAGTCGCAGGTATGGTGAAGGCCGCTCCAGTACAACCCATTATGAAGTACCGCCATCCTCTAGCTCCGTCAATAAGTCCACCTCTGAACTTGAAGATGGTGATGGCGTTTCCTACGTGCAACTGGTCATACCCGAACTGCCTGGCGAACCGACTAGGCAGATACGGCTCCAAGAAGCAGTGGTCCTCACTTCTGTACAGTAAATGGGAAGGTCTAATGCAGACCAACCAATAAAAAAGCTTCAGGAGAAAGAACGGTCTTCCCTTCACCTGAATCCTGAAGTCTCTTCCCCTGTTGATTGAGATGTACAGTGGGGACGGAGCAGAAGAGCTTCCAGCTGTGAGCAAAATTTAACACTCGCCGATAGTCTACAACTGTGGTCACGTTCCAGGTGGAATTCTTGTAATTAAACAAGAAATTATTCCCCGAACTACTGCCAGAGCCGGGAGACATCACCCTGGGATTATGGAGAATTAACCATCCCATCAAATATAGGAACGGTAATTCTACCCTGGGAAAGCTGTCACGCCGTATTTCATCGGCAAGCAGCCCATCAGTAATGGCCCTCAGGCCAGCTTGTATGCGGCATACCATGGAAGGGAGTAGGCCCAGTCTTGCCCCGAACACCAGACGTACTGCAGGCCATAAGGTGTTACGGTGAATGCGATCCGAAGATGCAATGCCAGGTACTACCAGTCGGCGTAGCCATATAGAGATGAAGCCAGCCAGTTGAGCTTCCCTTGACAGAGGCCTGCAGCAATGCCTCATATAACTGTAGGCTTTAGTTCCTGCAGGATAACTCCTTATCTCCTCATCGAGAACCTGATCCGAAGCCCCAGCGTCTTTATTAAGGTCATCGACTACCTGAGCATTAAGCACGCTCAGAAGGCTCAGAGGCTTATCCCTGCTATCCACGATTTTGTTTGGCTTAGCAGCCCTGGCCTGATGAAAGAAGAGATAAGACGCCCACTTATTGGTATGAGCCAAATCAGAGGGCTCATTATAAAAGGTGGTGCAAGTAAGGTAGTGGCACATCAGCTCCTGGTACACGGCCACCACCTGAGGGTCTGTATCCCCCAGCTCCCGGTTTGTGGGACATACTCTTCATAAGGAGTATCCCCTATTGGCAGTCTTGAAATCTCTGCCATCTCGTGGAGGGCCAATACCAACTCCCCTAGCGGAGTGGCGAAAGTCCCGGTGAGCAAGATATACCGCTCCATCAGAGCCAGAAACAGGTTGGGGTTGAGAGGTAACCCAACACTGGTAGCACTCACAGCCGCGTACAGACCAATGCTCTCCAGCTCAGTCTGAAAATGCTTCAGGGCCCAGGCAACTAAACGAGCCCATCGAAGATTTGTAGGGGTAAGCCACCCATTGGTCCGAGGATTAACCTTTCGGTATACTCCTCCTTGTCCCATGAAGTCATTGCAGAAAGTCAATAATTGGACTGGTTGGAGCAGTGAAGTGTCTTCACTCGGGACACTACCCGGAAATAATCCCCTGAAGGGTATTACAGAGCCGAAAGGGCGACTTACGAATAACCCTTGGTCGGATCCTTTCTGGTAAAATATCTTCCCCGACTGGCCGTGAAGATTGGGAGTCAGTATCCACGACATCCTCCTCGGATGCGTGGCATGGAAGAATGCCGAGATGGGATAATCTCTCGGCATCCTGGGCAGGTACATGACCGTGCCCCCAGCAGTAAAAACCCAGTCTTCCTTCTTGGGCTTCGTCAGGGTTTGTTTATCGATCATATCCCCGAAGAGGAAAGCTAGTTTTATATATTGGGCCCCATCTATATGTGTTAGGGGCTCCCCGTTGATCATGCTCAACAGCATTCGATCTCCTTGAGACGATATTAGATTTCCCCTTCCTTCAGGATACTGGGGTCCGGAAATAGGAAATATCACATGGGACAAATCCTCCAGGTAATTGGAGTTCAGCATCCCAGCAGCAGAACCCATCACCTCAGCCAACGGAGATATTTGTAAGTTAACTACAAAGTGCAAGAAAAACAAGTCAGTTTCTATACTAGACCTCACAGTCTTACAGTTTATGCCAAAGATCAACAGTCTGTGTTTTTACGCCAAGACTGTGAAAACTTAAATTTTTACGCTGGAATCTCATTCCCAGGCGTAAAATCCAAGATTGGCAGTATACACAAAAATCTGACAATCTGTATTTTTACGCCAGACTGCCAAAGTTTGAGTTATTACGCCAGAATTTTCATCCAGAGCGTAACACCCAAAATTTATAGTTTACGCCAAATTTTGGCAGTCAAAGCTTTTACGCCAGACTGCGAAAATATGGAGTTTTTACGCTGACACATTAGAAATGTGGGCGTAAAAGATAAAATATCTCTGTGCATCATCTTCCTCGAAGAGGCGTTCAGCACAGAAGATGACCTAGCGCATCCACGTACAACGTGTGCGAAGGGTTTTCTTCATTTTTCTCGTCCCAAAAGCTTTACCAATAACGCCCGGTGCACAGCTCGTCGGTGGGACGCTTCGTTCAGAGCGAGGTTCGCTCTGCCCGATCGAAGTCGCTCGTATTTGGGCAGAGGAGCGAGAAGAGGAGGCAGCTTTCTTTCCCTTAGAGGCGGAGGTTGGTTTCGGTGCCATTGCTAAAAAAACTTAGAGTGCTCGGAGAAGAAACGAAGGAGAGTTCTCAAAGAGACGAAGGTTTTTTTTCCTTCGCAAAAGACAGGTGAAGAGTTTTCTCTCTGAAGGCCTTGGGGTATATATAGAGTTCAGATGGACTCCTCGAATCCCTAACCAAATCCGATATTTAATACTCGGTTATGATTCGGGACCACGTCAGCCTATCATTTAGGGAAGACGGACAGTCAGCGAATTCAAAAAAAATTTCGTACAGAGCAGATTCGTGATTTTACGCTAAAGAGCTCTTACGCTCGGGAAGCCACAAATCTACGGTTTTACGTTCAGAGGCTATAAGTCTACGATTTTACGCCCGGATGCTTTTACGCTCGGTAGCTTTTACGTTCGAGAGGCTACAAACCTACGACTTTACGCTCAGAAGCTACAAATCTATGATTTCATGCTCGGTAGCTTTTACGCTCAGAGGCGACAAATCTACGACTTCACGCTCGGAAGCTTTCTTGTCAGAGGCTACAAATCTATAGTTTTACGCCTGGATGCCCTTATGCTCGGCAGCTTTTACGCTCGAGAGGCTACAAACTTATAATTTTATGCTCATCTACATTAAAGATCTATGACTTTCCGTACATCTGAAAATACACAGGCCAGAGTATGCGTATATCTAAACAAATCTCTCAAGGCGGTCAATTGCAAGGGTTCACGCAGAAGATGCTCCTTCTTGGCCTCAAAACACCCCAAGTACCCAAAGCATACAGAGTTCAGCATTGAATATGACTCTTCTCCTTGGGTCGATTGGAAGTTCATCAGAAATCCAGTCAGAATATTTTCTCGACAGTTCAAGCGTGGTCAGTTTTGACAACCATTTTCGCCCTATTTCAAGGGATTTTCGAGAAATCATTCTTGAAGATGATGGTCTGAACAAAAATTCTCCTTCTCAGAGAAGTACCAATTCTGAATTCTACACAGTTCCTCATTCCTAACAGCATGACAGTTCGAATATTTGACTTAAATGCTAAGCAGTCTTCTACGCATCGTCAGTTACATATAAAAGACAGGACGGGACCAAATACTCTTTTTATCAGAGTCGGCGTAAAGTTATTCAGACGTGTCGAAGCTACACATATTCAGACTTCATCACAGCAAAAAATATGGCAAATCATCAGATGCGTAAGAGAAGACAACTTTATTAAATTATGATTACATATGAGGAAAATCCAGTCTACAAGAGTTTTTTCATCTTCATGATTACATATGAAGGAAATCCCGTCTACAAAGGGTTTCTCATCCTCATTTAAAGATCACGCCGAGAGTCTATTCTGTCAGGTTCTCATATTGGTGGAGATCTTCTTCTGTCTTCTTCAGCAGTTAGTCGGTTTCCGCGGCCGATTAACAAAAAAATAATTAATGGCGGGAGGATACAAAACTGGGCTTATCTAAATTATTCAAGAGCCCATCCTCCATACGCCATGACAGATTAAGTTGAGGTTTTAGACCCAACTCAATACTCGAAGACAGGGCTAGTTTGTCTGCCCTCGTCCACCAATGACGGGAGAAAATACAGCTTGCAAGCTGTGTGGTCTAATACGACCCTTCTTCTCTCCTGGACGAATCGCCATATGAAGTTGCTGATTATCCCGAGCAAAGGAAGCTTTGATATCCTTCCATGATCCATCATTGCAGAGGACATTTGCTCGAAGATGCCTTCTTTTTTGGCTCCTTATATGCTGGAAGAACATGATCTTCTTCTTCCTCAAGTCGACCTAACGAACTTCGGCAATCATCTATTTGGTGAAGGAAATATGGGAAGAACAGGTTAACTCCTCAGCCTTTATATAGGCAAAAGAGAACACACCGAATCCCAACAAATCCCTAAGAATCCTCCAAAAAATCAGCCTCGAGGAACGAGTCAGACTTGACCGTTTCATGCTTCATTCAAAGTGTTTCAAATTACGAGGAATTTGAAAACTTTGAAGGGGGTCTTGTAGAAGCATGAAAATATGCTGCAGAGTTATACGCAGTATTTCAGTGCCGTATAGCGTAAGACGTAACTTCAGAGCCATTGGCGTACAAACAGAGCTTTATCGCTAGTACAGCATAAAATATAGCTCCAGAACAGCCCGCATAATACAGTATTTCTAGACAACTCCGGCGTAAAAAGGTTGTTACATCGCCACTTTGGCGTAAAACCTACTCGCTTTTTAATGCAGTGGGAGATTGTACGAGGAACTCTTCATATTCCTCGAATGAACCTGTCAAATCATGCAGTGAACCTGACGTCTGGCTCCTGATAAAGAGTACTACACGACTGCCCAAACGGCGGTTGTAATGATGGTGCGGCACAGAGACCCAGACCGTCATTTTGCAACATCTCCTTGATACAGAATGCTTTTACGCATACAAGGGAATACGCTGCCTAGTTTTATACAGGCAGATGCGAGCTTTTACGCTCAAACAAGAGACAAACGAGATGCCACATCAAAAGCTGCTCTTCGTACAGAGCTCGAGGCACGTCTCTGCAGTTAATGCACGTGATGGGGACAGATCTCTGCATTTAATGCACGAGATTTTGGTTCTATTTTCAAAGACTGAGTGAGCCACAATTACGGCTAATACGTCCACATCATCACCTCTGCACATTACGCCATCAGGCTATTTTTAGCTATAGGAGCACGCTGTATGCTACCTCCTTGAAATACGTCGACCTGGCTATTTTCAGCTATAAGGAGTACGCCGTATGCTATCTCCTCGGAATACGCCAACTCAGGCTATATTTGTATTGGTGCGTAATGAGGCTATTTGATCCAGAATTAGCTCAAGACCTCAGTCAAGAAAGGAGGATCGTCTATCTTCTACGCTAGCTACCTATCCATGCAGCATCAGGCTTCTACGTCTATTCGGCTTCTACGCCTACTTGGCTTCTACGCCAACTTGACAACCATTTGGCTTCTACGCCATGGTGATAATTATTTGCTTCTACGCCAATATTTTTTATGCGAGGGACAGCTACCTACGTGGCTTGCATGCCGTGATCTTCGCAGCAGTTATACGCATTATCTCATAATGAGACACGCGTCACACGCAGATTCAGAGGATCATTTATACGTGGGTGGCAGTTATTGTAACCGCAGCATAAAAATTGTCATACTCTCCACTATCCGGCTCCTACGCCGACTGGACGATTACTGTCACTAAAACCCTATAAATAGAGACCTCTATTGATAGAGGTCCGGGGTCGAAGAATCAAGGTCGAAAAAGAAGTCAAAAAAATTGAAGAACAGAGAGAGAAGAGCCCAGACAGAGAGTAGTGATCGATGATTTTGGCACCGAGCATCCACTCCCCTTTGCAATCTTTAAAGCTTCTCCTTCTTCTACAGCACTTCTTCATCATCGTGTGGTCCAAGGGACAAAGTGATCGACTACAGATCAGACTCCTATAGTAATATTTACTCAGATTAAAATTTATACTTGACATCCTCGTATAGGATTAATTGTACTTCTTGTTTGTAAACCAAAGAGAGGGTTTCGTATAAACCTTGTTTTATTTCTTTCGTTTATTATCAAACACAAGATGGCGACTCTGCTGGGGATCTGTTCGTACAAGGAAATATAAATACATATCTATCAACTGGTGCATAAAGGTAAAGATGCATGAAAATTAGAAGCAAGGTAGTAATGACTGCAGGATACAAGAAATCTAAACTAAGATCAAGTGTGTGCACAAAAACGTGAAGTGAGTCCAACAAGAATAAATGTAAGGAGTCCAGTCCAAAAAGTATAAGTGAGATCAGTCAAGAAGTGCAAGAGAGTCCAGACTAGAAAGAATGAACTTGTGTCTCTGAAATACCTGTTTCGACATGTAAACGACAAGGGTTAAGTATGGCTCATCGCACACTGGGTGCGCGGCTGCTATCATTCCAAATTAG
>JAYESA010000010.1:93428319-93680819 GCA_036927795.1 Iris macrosiphon
TCATTACACTGATGTTGCAGTGGCTTATGAGGGTGTGAGAACTCTGATACAAGAGTATCAGAGTATTGTCTGCAGGAATTGTGATGCTTCACACAGGTATCATGGTGTATAAGTAGGAATGAAGGACATCAGTGAGAAACTCATACGATCAGCAGTGCATTTGGGGTCGGTTTAGGAGGCCAGTAAGTGGATGTTGCCATATGCAACAAACCTTAAGTTAGGACAGACCTGGAGTAAGATACTATTAGTAGTTGCATTAGCAGTTAGGATCAGCAATAGTTGCTCATCAACTAAGTTGCTGTGTAATTAGCAGTAGTTACATAAGTTAAGTGGAGTATTGGTTGTTGTGGGCTAATAAGAGATGTCAACAGCAGCAGGTAGCATTTCCTTAGAGCAAGGCTATATAAACACAGCAGTAATATCAGATTCAGTGGGGGTAAGTATCTAAGTGCAGTATTGAGGATAGTTGGAGCAAGGATGAACCTAGAGTAAGAGAGGTATTAACATTACAGTGCATTATGGGGATGAATACCAGGTTTGTGGCAACCTGGAGTTAGTTGCATTAGTAACAGCAAGTGTAATAAAATAGGGATACAACAATAACAGGTACTGTTGTACCTGTGTGAGTATGCAGTGTGTGCTAGCATGCACATTAGCAACTGTAGTAGTTAGAGGAGGGTGTGAGAGGTTAGTGCACAATGTGATGGTGTGAGTATCAAGGGACTGATACTAAGGGTTGGGGTAGTGCTAGTGGGATGTGGAGTCTTATCCTAGAAGTAATGTTCGGATACCAAGTATCAAGTTAGGATTGGATTAAGGTTAGTACTAGATATTGATACTAGATATTAGGTATCCCTACATACATTTATAAGTTATATATATCCCTACATACATTTATAAGTTATATATAGATACCTTAGTGTGAATAGCTACTATAGCTAATAGCTTAAGGTAATGACCTTAGTTGTCCTAGTATCACCTTGTATAGGCTAGTATGACTTGTATCTTGTAGGTATGAACCTGAAAACTTAGTCATAGGCTAGTACAACCTAGAAATAACCTAGAAAGAATATTTTAGTTCATTTTAGCAATTTACCGTTTATTACCCCAATTTAACTTGTTATTTCCTAAATAGGATTGTGTGACACCATCTTGGGCATCGAGAGAGATACCTTGCTCAGGACCCAAGGCGAGTACATCTCTCTGTTAGTTATCATTTCATGATAGTGTATATATCGCATGTTCTAGAACTGTATACTAGATTACGACACAGTGGTTATACGGACCGGTACTATATGGATCCTGTCAGGAGATGTTATACCTTACCGTGTTCAGCGGGTACTCCTTCACATATATTTTATCTTGTGTATTGGGTATTGATTTTAGTGTACTTTATGTTCACATACTGCTCGTGTTCAGTGTGTCTATATTCGTGTTCATAATATGTCGTGATTAGATCAGTAAGTATTGGTTGGGGATGTGGGAGTAAGAGTTGGTTATGTAATCAAGCCCAAGTGTATTCGTGTAAATATTGATTACATATCACACGTGTAATCGAGTTACCATATTTTATTCGTGTTCAACCCTAACCGATCACATAATAAACTAGTATTCCATGGCACATTGGCTAGTTTTATCTTTTTTTTATTGCAGTTATTCTATTGCATGTTCTTTATTCCAGTATATTACATGCCCACTCTAAGTTAATTTATTCTGATGATTAGTTATCCTGTATTCTTTTTTATTATATGTTGTATATGCTCAATTATGTATTTAAAATTTCTTTCAGAGGTATATACTTCGCTCCAATCCTGATTAGATATATTTTTCAGATGATTGGCTTGTGGACTAATGTCCCACCTACTATAGGCCACAGTACGGCGTACCATTAGAGGATACTCATTTAGAGCAGGAGGACCTAGTACCAGAGGCTGAGGAGGCTTAGACACATTATTTAGGCTTATTTTCGACTGTATTGAGGTTATTGGCATGTATATATATTATTTCGGACTTATGGTTATATTGGGACTCTTTCCTTCGTTATCCCATCTCGTGCTTTATCTTTCTTAGTTTGCATTGTGATTGAGTATAGTTTACTTTTATCAGATACCATATTTTTTCTCCGTTTGGAATTGAGACAATTGATAGGTACCATGTATATATTATATGAGATGTTTAGATAGTAGAGTTGACCCAGACAACGTTCTACCGTCGATGCTGCGGCGTAGGCTGGACGTTGCTCACTACTCGTGCGCTTATTCCGGATGCGGGTCGTGACATAGAGGAACTAATGTCCAGATAAATCGGCTAACAAGTATCGTCGGCTAAATGCCAAAAAGGTAATGCAAATGATACTCATAGTGAGGAAGAAGAACCTACTCAAGTTCCTCGGCGGACATCCTCCTAGTGTGCGCCATCGGACAAATACATGAAAGGATCCTCGGGCTCTGCTACTAAACCTGGCCAAACAAAACCAGCGGAGTCAGGACCCGATAGCAAGTCCACAAAGGAGCACAAGTAAATGAAGCAAAAACTAATAAAGTACATAAAATAGGAAAGTATGTGCCATAACGGCAAGTGTATGACCTTTCATCGGAGCAGTAGGACACCCTAACAATGAAATAAGAACAAGAGGTGTCATACTACTCCGAGACAGGGTACGACTAACCAATTATGAACACGACGAAGAAATAGCACATCAATATAAACCAGGACACACAGGAGGACATAATACAAGCTAAGATATAGATATAATATATAGCTTCGGTACATGACCTATTTTGACACATTGGTGCAACCCTAAAACCAAATAAGGACAAGGGTTGAACCGTCGAACCACAATAGTTCAGGTCCCTAGACTACCAGCACATGCTCTGTTAGATCGGCCAATCAATCCTACGACTTGTTATGTGGAGTCTGAGTTATCTCAGAAATAATGTATAATATGTTTTCTCAGATCATGTCATTAACGAAAATGAGCTAACCGAACCAATATAATAAAATAAGCACTTGCAGGATGCACCAGTCCCACGTAGGGCCACCGCGCTAAAAATATGGCAGTAGTGGTTCCAGTGTTCCTATAGTGAAACAGTGGCTCGGCATTATAATAGTCGGATACTGCACTCCACTAAGGCAGATAATATACAGTATCTGTGGTGGCCAGCCCACAATGCACTTGGAATGTATCTCTCTAGGAAAGTTTATTGGCATGATCTCGGGAAACCGTTCCCTCCCAATGTTACTACCACTTTTAGTTACCTAATTAACCCTATATTGTTTTTAAAATCTCATGGAATGATCACATGAGAATTTCCCTTAATATGTCATACAAAGTACGGGACACGCTAGATACAAATTCATGGAAGTCAAATTTGGATTCACCCAAGCGTGTATGCAACATTCATAAAATCAATATCCTAGTCACGCTTTGGTAGTTGACTCGCTTATCATGCCCGTGCTGGGAAAATAATGTATATATTTATAATATCACACATTCAGGAATTTAGAGATATTCTCGATGCACAATCCAAATATAATCACTTGACACGTGACATGATGTGTTGCATCTCGGCGCATATTAAATCATAAACAAGTATCAGTCAATAGTGGTATCAGCATAGATACAATATTCGAGTCCAATCACCAAACTTACAGTTGGTCATATTAGTCTTATCACATGGGGATACTTGGTCCAAATATAATCACCTCAAATTAGGTACACCGATTACCAATCAATTAGAAATCGAATCTTGCTGAAATCCTCGAATCAACAATTTTGCCGCCGAACGTGAGTAAGAAGAAAGTGAGAACTACTCTGAAGCAGATCCACAATCCTTAAACCAAACAAGGATCGAGATTGCAAATCGTCTCCCGAGCAGAACCACGCTCCTCACTCTATCCGACAAACAAATAATAAGTTAATCTAGTAATATGAGTTTACTCTGGGATGCCACATGGTCTAATACAACATATAATTATACTATACATATAGTCAGTTCTATCACATAACCAGGTCTAGCACAGTCTGGTTACTAAGTTCATTTCTTCCTTAGGATTAATAACAAAAAATTGTCAAGACCAACCACATAGAACAAAGAAATATTTCAAATTAAATAATTAAACTCAAGAAATTATGGAACGTGTACATAGATTACTAGGGTGGCATAGGATCATATGCGCGCATGAGAAGTGCACGCATGAATTATCGCATGGGTCAGGCAGCATGCACTTATCAGGCGCATTAGCACTGGCCACATAGACGAGTTGGCCGCATATGTCTCCAGGCCGCATGGACTGCTTGCCGCATGAGGCAGGTGCCGCATAGGGGTCAAGGCAAAGTCCACTCCTTGTAACAAGTGGAGAAATGACGTGCATTAAATGCGTGTCAGTGAAGTGACATAAAGAGTGATATGATATAAAATATGATGTGACATAAAGCGTGTCAGGAAGAAAAGACAAAAACCATAGAAAGATGCGCCAAAGTTCAGAGTCATGCGTCCAAGGGAAGGTGGCCGCATGCTCTGCTTGTCACATAAGTCGATGTCGCTTATGTTCGATGCCGCATGGAGTCTTTTGGACTTAGCGGATTTCTCATTCGTTTAGAGAGTGAATGCACAAAGTGTTCAAGGATACTTGTGTAAATCAACAGTCATGCGTCCAACAAGATGGACGCATGTTGGTTGACTATGCGACAAAGAGTCCAGCCGCATAAGGATCATGCCGCATGGAAGTCTCGGTCGCATATTACGCTGGCCGCATGAGAACTTCGTCTTCTCCAAACAGCAAATTCGGCAATGGCAAAAACTTCCCAAAAACTGTAATCTTGTTTTCTTCATAAGAACCTCATTTTAAGTCCAAATCAGGTGAACCAAAAATCAAAATGCTCTAACATAAGGAACAACTAGTTTTCGAAATACTAAGTTTTAGTTGATAAAAACCAAGAAAACTCATAAAATACAAAAAAATCCAAATCTTGAAACTCAGATCTACAAGAATCTATACATCAAAACCCAATACTCCAATAACTAAATATAATCAGCAACTCAAGAAGAACATTTTCCATCAACCATATTTTTAAAATAATATATATATGAAAATCCAAAAATTTATGGATTCACCACTTTGAGCAAGATGTACTTGCCTTGGTGGACTAACAAACCTCTTCCTAGAACCAAGTATGGGCTAGGGATAGGGCTTCGTTTGGGAACTCTTAAGGGAAGGAGGAAGAAGAAAGAAGAAAGGAAGTGGAAATAAGAAAGAATAAGAGAGGAGAGAGAAAACCACATATATATACCAAGTGGAGAAATGAGGTCTAACCCTAGGATTAAGTCATGACACTCTCCATCCAATCTCAACTATCCAAAATAGGCTTAGTGGTTCCAAGGGTGAACCGGATCTGGTATCCATCCTATATACGGGTCCTTGCACGAGTCTATGACAATTGCCAAGATGTTCACTACTGGTCTCAGACAGTTTTCTACAATAAACAGGAATACAATTAGATAAAATACTACATATACAACATGAACCAACATGTAAATACAGCATGAATACATCTACAGAATTTTTTTTAAATATTACAAATTCAAGAAATACCAAATATAGGAACATGTGTGACATGAGCTGATTTAGCAATCAAACTTTCTGGAATGCCCCTTTGTATTACCTTCCTTCTCAAAACTTGCAAGTGGCTGAGCCAAAAATCTTATTGTTCTTCCTCTTATGTATAATTTTCTCTTGGTCTCTTCCGACTACCAAGTGTTGGTGTTCACCTTATAGGAGAACCACCACCTACTTAGTTACAAACTAAATAAGCCATTGTTACGAATATGAAAAGACTTATAACAGTGGAGCATTCAATCAGAAGTAACTTCTATAATCAATGGATGTAGCAGCCAAACTTTTAAAATCCATTGTCCCTAGTACATACGAAGATACCCGTCAGACTATCCTTCGTAGCTTTCCAACAAGCATTGCTACCTACTCCTGCGAGGCAAGTGGGTGCAAAATGGCACTTTGGTTTGACACTTTGCGTTCTGAGACGAGCTAGGCCTTGAAGGGATTAAACCAAAAAATTATGATAAGAATAATTCTTGGACATGATATTGGATCATTGTACATTTTCAAAACTCCCAATACACTTGGCCTAAGAAACAATGTGTACCATACCATAAATGATGAGCTAAATATTAAAATACAACCATAATATTTGTCCTAAATTGAAATAGTGGATCCAAGCTATTAAAAGGACTGACCCCAACTATACAATCTCTCAACATGTCGAATGCTCTGCTTTGAACTAAACGTCCATAAAAAAACATAAGTATTTTGTGAGCTAATTCCGAGATTATTCGAGAGACTGGCATCTTGTCCTTTCTTTCTTACCATCGACAAAGAAAGATTCAAAAATATTGATGGTAAATATATTAAAAGAAAGTTCAACTCTTACAACCTACCAAATATCATGTAAAACTTCACAGATTCTTAGAATGTCATTGTTAATAAAATATTGATATCCCTAAATATAATAGAGTCTACTTGTTTGCCGAAAGAAACATGAAATTAGCGACAAAAGTTGCACTCTCATTCAGTACAAATTACCTCCTCTGCAGGCTCTGCCCTCCCAAGAGTTACGTGACAGTTGTGTTTATATTGGCCAAAGCCAGCGAGGTTTAGATTGGCCAATGTATGCGAAATATCTCCACATTTGAAGTGGTTTCAATTCCTACATTTTTATTTTAGTCAAAATTTATAGTGATTGATATCTATAGTAGGCTCTTGTCCATATTTAAAAAATATTAGCAAGTCAAAAATATTTCCAAATTTCAAGCGTGTTAGTAAATAGTAATCCAAATAAGTCAACATAAAAAAAAATTTAAAAAAATTTAAAAAAAAGAGAAAGAAAAAAGAGAAAATTAATTTGAAATATGAATTTGTTATGTTATTTAGAGTGTGTCATTGTGTATCAAGAAAACACTCCAAAAGTAATAATTTATATCATTTCAAAAATTTTGAAACATAGTATGAAGTGGCTCCATTGTGGAGGCTCGCTTAGACCTTGTTTGATTAGCGGAAAGAAAGGAACTTTGATTTTTTTTCTTTCATTTATTTTGGAAAATTGTAATTCCTACCAAAAAAAAAAAAATCTATGTTTGGAAAAGCTTAAAGAATTGGAAGAAAAACTGAATTCTTAGATATGGAAAATTAAATGTTGAATAAATGAAGAAATTTCATTCTCTTTATTTATTATTATTATTATTATTATTTTAATTATTTTTCTTTTCTTTTTATCTCCAAAGGTGATTCTGAGAAGCAAACTTTACCTAAATGTAGGCAAATTATAAGGGCACTGCACATTTTACTCGGGGCTAGTCCATTGAAAAATTACAAAAAATTACAAGTTTGCCATCCGAAAAGTTACTTGGGGCTAGCCCAAACTCGGAACTGTTATAGGACTGTCAAAACTTTGACAGTCCTACCACTTGGATGGACTGTCACAATTTTGACAGTCCTACCACTTGGATGGACTGTCAAAATTTTGACAGTCCACCATCCTAAAAGTTACTTGGGACTAGCCCAAACTCGGGACTGTTATAATTAGGACTGTCAAAATTTTGACAGTCCTACCACTTGGATGGACTGTCAAAATTTTGACAGTCCACCATCCTAAAAGTTACTTGGGGCTAGCCCAAAGTCGGAACTGTTATAATCAGGACTGTCAAAATTTTGACAGTCCTACCACTTGGATGGACTGTCAAAAATTTGACAGTCCTACAATTTGTATGGACTGTCAAAATTTTGACAGTCCTAACAATTTATAGGACTGTCAAAATTTTGACAGTCCTAATTTTAACCCACTGAAAATTTTATATAAAACTAGGACTGTCAGGATTTTGACAGTCCCACAAACAATGAGGACTGTCAAAATTTTGACAGTCCTCATTTTAATTGTCAGAAATTTTTTTTTAGTTTATTTCTATTTAGTTAGTTTTGGATTTTGATTTTTTTTATTTAGTTTAACATCCAAAATAAAATATGTTATCATTGAACCCAAAAAAATAAAATATATATATCTACCGTACGAATATTACGTCTGCCGTCGATCAGACTTCGAACGGCCATAACTATTTTTTTTCAAATCGTTTTTCGTCACACAATAGGTCGATTTGTATGTTTTCGACGAGAGTAACACAATTCGTGTAGAAAGAATTTTCATTCGAAGTAAGACGTATATATTACAGGCAAAAATATAAAATATAAAACTTTAAAGTATCATAACTTTTGACTGGGAGATCGAAACAAGCTCCAGTTTGAGCCAAAATGACCGTATGGAAAAGTACTTCGAGATAAACCGTTTCATCGTTTGACGGACTTCCCAAAGTTTTAGAATCGCCAAAAAATGATGTTTCGACCTCCAAATCTTACTTTTGGTAATTTTTTTTTTTTACAAAATATTTAATGTACCAATAATAAATTTGCTATTTTAAATAACAGAATACTTTAATAAATTTTAAGGATAAAAATTTGGGATTTTGATATATATCGACAACTGAGTTAATTTATTTTAATTTTTTGTTAATTTTGAAATTTCGATTGGAAGGACCGTCAAAATTTTGACAGTCCTAAAAATTTCGACATATATTTTTAGGACTGTCAAAATTGTGACAGTCCTAGTATAAAGTAGGACTGTCAAAATTGTGACAGTCCTAAACTTTACCCACTGTCTGTAAGCACAGTTATATGTAAGTTTAGGACTGTCACAATAGTTACAGTCCTAAACTTTATCCACTGCAGAATTTAACATTCATGACTGTATAAATGTCTACAGTCCTATAAGTATACAGGACTGCAGAATTTTTCACAGTCCTAAATTTTTAGGACTGTTGAAATGCCTACAGTCCTATATAAATTTAGGACTGTAGAAAATTCTACAGTCCTTAATATACATAGGACTGTCGATTTTCCTACAGTCCTAAATCTATATAGGACTGTAGGAAAATCTACAGTCCCGCCCGATACTGCTCGACATTGTCGACGATTTTCGACATTTTATGACCTAAAATCGTGTTCGATTCTCGACATTGTCGACATTGGGAGCCATCGACAAGGAGGACGAAGTCTCGGAGAGTTGGAGAGTTCCGCCGGCGGGAGGGGGGAGGGCTCCGGTGGGGTGGGGAGGGTTTGGGAGAAGGGTTTGGAAAAGTGGGCTAGCCCCAAGTAAAATAATGGACTAGTGTGAGTAAACTTTGCTCAATCCTGGGCTACCCTCAATCCTGGGCTACCCCAAGTAATATATGCAGTGCCCTTATCAAAAGCCTAAATGTATGGCAATTGTACTCTCTTGTTCTCTTTGCCTATGACGAGTAGGAAGGAAGGTTCTGTTTGTTTGTTTCAAATGTCCAAAGCACGAGGGAACGGAAACATTCCTAATCGCGTCAAGCACTCCTAATCTGAACTAGTCTCAGCAGGTACCAATCACAAGAAAATAACTCTCCATCTCCTTCTTCGGCCAAAGCGATTCTCAAAGGCTCTTCCTAGCCTCAGCCATGGAGCTATCATGTCTTCCTCTCTCAATCCTCCTCCTCTTCTTGACTCTTTCTCCTTCGGGGGCGGTATCGGTGACATCATGTTCGCGTAGGCACCTCCTACAATCGAATAATTCTCCTCCCCCACCGGCCCCTCAGAACATAGAAACCGCCTTCCCCTCGGAAGCTACCCCGGCCTTCGCCACTCCTGCACCCTCCGGTCAAGTCCCTACGCCCGGAAAGTCCCACAAAGACAAAAGGGTGACTAAAGCCGCCGTAACCAGCGCGCTGGTGAGCTTCGCTGCGTCATCCGTCGTGTTCGGCATCATCCACTGGTTTGCCATTAAGAAGTATCGCCGCAAGGAGACCGGCGAAGCCCACGAGACGTCGAACAGAGCGAAGGGAGGCAGCTTCATCCCGAAGCGATGCCACCACTGCAACAACATACTACAGGCTTCGGAGGAACCGGAGGACCGTAAGATTCAAAACCGGCCTCTGCTTTCCACGGACTCGATAAACTCTTCCGCCAAGTTCAGCCCGGTCGTGCCACCACCTGCACCACCTCCACCTCCTCCTCCACCGCCTCCTAAAGCACCGGCACCCCCGCCTCCACCTCCGCCCATTATTAAGAAGAATTCCTCGCCTGCGGGGGCTATGCCTCCTATGCCTCCGCGGCCGAGCGCACCGAGGTCAGGCACGTCGACCCCTCCGCTTGGTAGCGGGTCATCGAGTCCTCTTCCCGGGATTGCAGCGAAGGGGGAGGCGACGAAGGCCCATGCAAAGCTGAGGCCACTTCACTGGGATAAAGTGACGATGATGAGCTCCGAGAATTCCATGGTGTGGGATAAGATCGACATCAATGGCTCATTCAGGTGATATTACTTACATTCTCCCTCTGTCCCTCTCAGTCACTCACGCAAACACATTGATCAGAATCTTGAACTGATTTCATGAGAAAATCTGACTTGAGAAAACACTAGCAGTTTTTTATGACATGTTCATGTGCTAGCTATTGCATATTGATCTACAACTTGGTTATTTGTTAGAGAGGAA
This sequence comes from Iris macrosiphon, assembly GCA_036927795.1. Classification (NCBI taxonomy): domain Eukaryota; kingdom Viridiplantae; phylum Streptophyta; class Magnoliopsida; order Asparagales; family Iridaceae; genus Iris; species Iris macrosiphon. The sequence goes on from JAYESA010000010.1 coordinate 93,438,897, forward strand.
GGACACTCCAAAAATCTTGGCCGTGGCAAATCAAACACCTATTATCCACAAGTATAGGTCAAAATAGATGTCATGTTTGTGTCATCGTGTCCTTACCATGTAGTGTCATATTTGTATCTACACAACATACGCAGTGAAGCATCATTAAAGGAAATACATCGATGGACTTAGATTAACTGTTTAGAATGAATTCTAATTAACTAATACAGATGAATACTCATATATATTGTAGAATATTTTAGAGTAATTGTTATATTTTTATTGATAATCTATTGGTTATTTATAGTCTTGCATCCCTTCATCTTACATTAATACTCCATTAAAATTTTCTGTAGAATATTCTAATATCCCAACAAATATATCAAGAATATTCTAATATACCAACAAATATACCAAGAATATTCTATTATACCAACACTACTCCTCAAGATGGGCGAAAGATATTCACTAAGCCCATCTTGTCACATCCTCTAATCATATCTGCAGAGCTAAGTCTCTTGGTCAGACTGTCTGCTACATACTCCTTGGTTGGAACATGATCTAGCTCCAGTAGTCCACGGTCCAACTTCTCCTTGATGAAGAACCTATCGATCTCGATGTATTTGGTCCTGTCATGCTGCACTGGATTGTTGGCGATACTGATGGTTGACTGGTTGTCACACCACAGCTTAATCTTGGCTCCTTGATCCAGCTTCAGTTCCACTAGCAACTCTTCAGCAATAGCAGCTCTGCAACTCCCAAGGCCATAGCTCTGTACTCCGCTTCAGTTGTCGATCTGGCTACCACCGACTGCTTCTTACTCCTTCAAGAGACCAAGTTGTCTCCTACAAATATGCAATAGTCCGAGGTAGACCTCCTGTCATCAGTACAGATAGCCCAGTCAGAGTCACAGTAGCCCTCGATGCTCAAGTGATCATTCTTCCTGAATATCAACCACTTTTCGGGGGCACCCTTCAAGTATCTCAGAATCTGGTATACTGTATCCATATAACCCTTCCTTGGGCCATGCATGTAGCGGCTCACCACACTCACTACAAAGCAGATATCAGGACGTGTGTGGCTCAAATTGATCAACTTGCCCACTAATCTCTGGTATCTGTCTCGGTCAACTGGTTCTCCAGCCTCAACACACAGCTGGTTGATCGGCGTCGCTGCAGGTCTGCATCCCAATATTCATGTCTCTATGAGAAGTTCCAGCGCATACTTCCTCTGAGAAAGAACAATCCCCTCTGCTTCTCGAGCAATCTCAATCCCAAGGAAGTACCGAAGAAGGCCAAGGTCCTTTACCTCGAACTCCTTGTCAAGCTTTTCCTTAAGTCGGGCATTCTCTTGCTCATCATCTCCTGTGATAATCATATCATCCACATACACCGCAAGCATGGTGATGTGGCCTCCACTCCAACGAAAGAACACAGTATGATCAGCATTGGTCTGCTAATATCCCATCCCTATCATCGTCCTCCTGAATCTGTCAAACCACGCTCGAAGAGACTACTTCAGTCCATAAAGGGACTTCTTCAACCTGCAAACCTTGCCCACTATTTTATCGGTACAGAATCCTGGTGGTATCTCCATGTACACTTTCTCCACTAGATCCCCATGAAGAAACGCATTCTTCACATCCAGTTGGTGTAGCTTTCATCCACCATTCGCTGCCAAAGAAATCAGGGTCCTGACGGTGCTCATCTTTGTCACTAGTGCAAAGGTCTCATCATAGTCAATGTCGTACGTCTGACTGTATCTTTTTTTCACCAGTCGAGCCTTGCAGCACTCTACTTTTCCATCTGGGTTCTGCTTCACAGTAAAGACCCACTTGCATCCGACTGCCCTCTTCCCCTCTGGTAGTTTTACCAGTTCCCAAGTGTGGTTCTTCTCAAGAGCGCCAAACTCCTTATGCATCGTCGCTTTCCACTTTGGATTATTCTTAGCAACCTGCCAATTGTTAGGTACAGTAATACTATCCAAAGATGCAATGAATGCTCCAAGAGAAGAAGAGATGTTATTATATGAAACAAATTGAGTAAGGTCCCAACCACATCTATCAGGAGGATTTTCCGCATTGTTGGGAGTGGTCCTCGGTACTGATAATGGTGTGGGAGTAGTAGGAAGAATGATATCACGTGAAGGAAAATCTGGTGGTGGTGGTGGTGTTGGAGTCTCAGGAGTTGAGACGGACGCAGGCAAAGGGACTTGGCACTGGCATTATAGGTACTGGTCCTGCAGTTTGCTTCCTTTTCCTGCTGTAGGTAAGTAACTCCCCCTGAGCCATGGGCTTAACACCTCTCATCGCCTCCACCTATTTTTCTTCACTCTCCTACTACTCCTCAAACGTTCCTCCTTGCCATACTCCTAAATTGGTCACAACACTCTCACCAATCTTCCTCTCTCGCCTCATACTCTCAGTATCAGGTGAGTTGCTCATGGATGAGGTTCCCTCCTGACGGTAGTATGGCTCAAACTCCCTAAATTAAACATCCATGCTCACAAACTTGTTCTTCTCTACTGGGCTCCAGCACACGTACCCCTTCTGAGTCACCAAATAGCCCACGAATACACACTTGATTGCTTTGGGGTCAAGTTTTCCAACAGATGGTCTGTTGTCCTTCACAAAATATATACAGCCAAACACCTTTAGTGGGAGTATCCCACTATTATTTTCTTGCAATATCTCACATGGAGACTTCCATCCCAATACCTTCGAGGGCATCATGTTGATCAATCGAGCTGCTATCAACATTGTATGCCCCCACAGACTCTGTGGGACATTTATGGCGATCATCATGCTCCTTTTTACCTCCAAAAGGTGTTTGTTCTTCCTTTCTACCACTCCATTCTATGTTGGTATGTATGTATAGGTGGTCTGATACTTCATTCCTTTGGCTGACAGGTATTCCTCAAGTGCTTTGTTGGTCTACTCTGTTCTATTGTCAGACCTTAGTACCTTCACCACTGCTCTGTACTGAGTCTGGATATGTTTATGAAAGTCCTAAAAATAGGCAAATGCCTCACTCTTATTCTTCATCAAATACAGCCAGATGACACGAGAGGAACAATCAATAAAAGAGACGAAATATTTGTAACCATTCATAGTAGTTGTGGCGCATGACCCCCAGACATTAGAATGCATAATATCAAAAACAGAAGAGCTCTTATGGCCCGCACCAACATATGAGCTCCTAGTAAGTTTCCCTAAATCACATGCATCACATACTAGTTTTCTCCTTATTTGCCTTCTCTTAAATAGATGAATACAACCTACTCAAAATGCCAAAAGAGGATTGCCCCAAACGCCTGTGATAGAGTATCAGTGTATCCTCGGCACTCATCTTTGGTCCTCCCATTTCTGCCCTTTCTGCCATAGACACCAATGCTGAATCTAGTACTTCCCGATCTAGGTACCACAGTCTATCATGCCAAGTGCCAGTCCCAAGTCTTCGTCCCGTCTCCTTGTCACGCCAAAGTCCCAAAATACCAAGGAACTAGCCAAGTGTCAATGGCCAGCAGCACAACTCTAATGGGGCAAACCCAATTTAATGGACCCGTTAGAGTGCACTTAAGCTGTAATACATTTACAATGGTCTACGATACATGTCACAGTTTATATATCTAATCTCATCCACAATAAGTAACGAAATCACAAAGAGACAAGTTCGGTCACAATAATATAAAATGAATTATCCAACCAAGCAATATAAATAATGTCACGAGGAACAACCCATCATCAAAATAGAAATGAAAATAACTCCAAGTACAATATCCAGAAGTCACTACAAGATCAAATATCTAAGAACACTAAGCATAATAAATGAATGGTCAGAATACTGTGTGCTCAAGAGAAGTCCTCCGGAACAACCTCGTCCTCTACAACCTGTACGTCTCCAATAGTAGCACCTGCCCCGTAAACCTCGGGATAGCTCTCCTCATCTACACCTGGGGACATAATATGGATCCAGGTCCTCAGGGGACATAACAAGGTACAATAAACACTCAAGCCAAATAAAATTGCAGGAAGTAAATATAAACAGATCCTTAGGGCAAGCTATGTAACCAGCTAAGTGAAATATAAATGAGAGTATCACTAGTTCTCAGACTGAGACCACTACAGGCTCTGTTTTGGGGAGCCCATAGCAGCAAGTAGTATCTCGTAGGGCCAGTAATATGCGAAGCTCTGGTATAGAGACTAAGCACCTCCAATAACATAGTATATATATAAAATAATCAGCTTGTAGCATGTGTGTCTCTTCCTACCCAATGTAACCTCATGTCTCATGTCCACAATGTCTCATATCCATAACACGCAAGATCATGACCTCTAGCTAGTACAACGAGTCATAATAATATTTATATAATATGCAAAACTCATATCACGAATCTTGTAAGCCTATAAAGAATCACCATGAATAACTCAAGAAAGATTTTGTTACATGAAATAGTGTCAAGTGTCCTACGGTACGACGTACTTGATAAAGCAAGCACGTAAAAATAGGATCGTAGAATTAACTCTCTAAGTGACGTTACAAGACTCTTCGTACGGCGTCGACACCCGAATCTTGTTCGGACGCTAAGCAACGTCTTACGGTCTTAGGTTGAGCAGGAACATCACAAGAATATATATATATATATATATATATATATATATATATATAAAGAAACACAATCATATAATATAGCATGATCTACTGTAAGTTTGGCAAGGTACACTTGCTTGGGTTCTGAACTCCGTCAATTGCTCCTAGAAAAGTGGAATCTGAATGTACACCTCCGGATGCTGAAACATAAATCACCAATATTCTCATAATACTTGAAATATCTAGAATTGACTACCCATAAGTCCAATTTGGACACAGAGACAAAATTGACAGTTTTGGGTCAAAGTAGGGTCTACTTGTCGCCCACTTCGCACCAAAAATGTGTTAGAGATAAAGTTTTTCAAATTCATCAAACTTAGTGTCTAGGAGTCCAGAACGATGATACGAACCCAACGGAACATCCAAAACTGGATTCCGATGAGCCGATCACGAAATCGCCCATCATGTGGAACTATGGGGCCCATGAAACGGTATTTCATCAACATTCTCATATTCGAACCAAACTTGGGTCACAGGACCAGTGTAACGCTAAGAATCCAATGGCATAAGCTTCGTTACGAATCAACGAGTACACACGAAGTTATGATGTGGTGTCAAAATAGGCCGATACGGTATTTTTCGGCGAATACGCGTTGATTCCGGCGTGCACACACGTCCAAATCAAGTTCCGTGAAAGTCCATACGTCCGCGTTTACGTTACGCACCATTCATTGAAATCCGCATGGTATCAAATATTTTTGGGTTCTAGAAAAATAAGTTTTTGGTCGTTTTGGAATTAGAATAATTTAACCATTAGAGGAAACTAATTAAAACTAAAAGAACAGTAAAAATCTCGGTTATATTTTGAAGAAGTTCTTTCAATTATATTTTGAAAATAATTAACAAGTTGGTAGAAAATTGGACATGAACAAGGGTACTTGGACTGAATTTTTGAACTATTTTTGAATAGTTTTTCGGCCAACTTCCGGTCGATTTTTCGATCAAACCCGGGTGCCTAAATTCATTCCACTTGAAGAGAATCCTAGGGGTTGGGTTGTGAACATACCATCGAAGATGGGACACGAAACAGAAAAGTGAAGAGGGAGAAAACTCTGCATGAAGGGAACGGCTGCAGCTGCCAATAGGCGTGCGCCCGGTCGGCCGCGCGGCTGCTGCTGCTAATGCTATGCGCGCGGCAGCACTGCGAGAGGCAGTGCGGGCGGCGGTATGGGCGGTCTCCGTGGGTGGTCGGGGTCCGACGTGGGTGATGGTGGAGGTGGCATTCTCTTAGGGTTAGGGTTTTAGTATGTGCACACACACACACACATATATATATATATATATATATATATATATATATATATATATATATATATATATATATATATATATATATATATATGGGAAGGGAACTAGCTACGGGTTGGGGTCTGGACTTGGGTAGTTTTAGATTTTGGGTTTGGGTTGTTTTAGGTTAGCGGGTAGGGTTTGTTTTATTTCTTCATAATTTTATGTAGAAAATTCCCAAAAATAGTTAAGTACTTAGGAAAAATTCTAGAAAAATTTATATTTCCTCCAACAAATAATTTACAACCAAATCATATCAATTCAAAAGGTATTTACCAAATATGAATGAATATTAAATTAGTTAAATAATTTCATAAATTCTATTTTCTACTTAATATTATATTGGGAGCATGCAGGTGGTTCGGATAACGCAACTCGAGTGTCATGTGCGTAATAGGACCAGTTAGGCTCATAGTATAGATTTAGTGGGAAGCAATAGGTTAGGGTGGCGTGTTAAAATCGTACGCCACGACAAAAGGGTTAATTAATCATTATTTTTTCGTAATTGTGTCGCGAAAGTTGTGCGACCAAAATAGGCATATGATTGCGAATTTGTGAGTGACAGTCATGGCAGGAGCCTAATTTGACTCGTCTAAGTGGAGCATGCTAGGTTGGTTGAAAGAGAAATGCTAGTGTTGCACTCAAGATCTTAAAACCATGGTGGTTGGTTTCCAAAGTTTAATTAAATTATCGAATAAATATTTAAAAATAAAAAATAATAATTAACAAACTAACCCTATATAAAAATCAGGGTGCTCACAATCTACCCACCTTAAAAGGATTGAGTCCTCGTAATTAAGAAAAAAAATGAAACGTAACAGGTCAGGAAATGTGTGTGCACCAAAATATGCGTTTGTGTGCACCAAAAATGCAAGTCTCATATCACGAATCTTGTAAGCCTATACAGAATTACCATGAATAACTCAAGAAGGATTCTGTCACATAAAATAGTGTCAAGTTTCCTATGGTACGTCGTACTTGGTAAAGCAAGCACATAAAAATATGATCGTGGAATCAACTCTCTAAGTGACGTTACACGATTCTACGTACGTCATCGACACCCGAATCTTGTTCGGATGATAAGCAACATCTCACGGTCCTAGGTTGAGCAGGCACATAACAAATATATATATATATATATATATATATATATATATATATATATATATATATATATATATATATATATATAAAGAAACACAAACAGATAATATAACAGGATCTACTGCAAGTTTGGCAAGGTACACTTGACTGTGTTCAAAACTCCGTCAACTACTCCTGGGAAAGTAGAATCTGCACGTACACCTCCGGATGCTGAAACATATATCACCAATGTTTTTAGAATACTTGAAATAGTTAGGATTGACTACCCATAAGTCCAATTTGAACACAGGAACAAAATTGACAGTTTTTGGTCAAAGCGGGGTCCACATGTGGTCCACTTCGTACCAAAAAATGTGGCAGAGATAAAGTTCTCTAAATTTGTCAAACATAGTGTCTACGAGTCCAGAATAACGATACAAACCCAACGGAATATTCAAAACGGGATTCCGATGAGCCGATCACGAAATCGCCCATCATGTAGAACCATGGGGCCCACGAAACGGTGTTTCATCATAGTTCTTAGATTCGAACCAAACTTGGGTCACAAGACCAGCGTAATGCTATGAATCCAATGGCACAAGTTTCATTACGAATCGATGAGTACACACGGAGTTATGGTGAGGTGTCAGAATAGGTTGATACGATATTTTTTGGCGGATACGCGTTGATTTCGGCGTGGACACACGTCCAAATCAAGTTCCACGAAAGCTCACACGTCCATGTTTACGTTACACACCATTCGATAAAATTCGCCCGTGATGACGTAGCCTCGTTTGGCGGAACGTACCCCGTATCGGAGATTTTTGGGTTCTATAAAAACAAGTTTTTGGTCATTTTGGAATCAGAATAATTTAACCATTAAAGCAAACTAATAAAACTAAAAGAACAGTAAAAATCTTTGTTAAATTGTGAAGAAGTCCTTTCAATTATATTTTGAAAATAATTAACCAGATGGTAGAAAATTGGACATGAACATGCGTACTTGGACTGAATTTCTGACCTATTTTTGAATAGTTTTTCGGCCAACTTTCGATCGATTTTTCGATCAAACCCGGGTACCTAAATCCGTTCCACTTGGAGAGAATCCTAGGGGGTTAGGTTGTGAACATACCAGCAAAGATGGGACGCAAAACAGACGAGCGAGGAGGAAGAAAACTTTGCACGAAGAGAGGGGCCACAGCTCCCGGTGCGCGTGTACGCGAGCGCGCGGTCAGTCTCGCGGCTGCTGCTGCTGCTGCTATGCGCGCGACGGCGCGGCGGGCGGCACTACGGGGGGTCGCCGTGGGTGGTCGGGGTCCGACGTGGGTGATGGTGGAGGTGGCGTTCTCTTAGGGTTAGGGTTATGGTTTTAGTATATATATATATATATATATATATATATATATATATATATATATATATGGGAAGGGAACTAGCCACAAGTTGGGGTCTGGGCTTGGGTAGTTTTAGGTTTTGGGTTTGGGTTGTTTTAGGTTAGCGGGTAGGGTTTGTTTTATTTCTTCATAATTATATGTAGAAAATTCTCAAAAATAGTTAGGTACTTGAAAAAAATTCTAGGAAAATTTATATTTCCTCTAACAAATAATTTACAACCAAATCATATCAATTCAAAAGGTATTTACCAAATATGAATGAATATTAATTAGTTAAATAAATCCATAAATTCTATTTTCTACTTAATATTATATTGGCAGCATGAAGGGGGTTCGGATAACGTAACTCGAGTGTCATGTGCGTAATAGGACCAGTTAGGCTCATAGTATAGATTTAGTTGGAAGCAATGGGTTGTGTGGCGTGTTAAAATTGTACACCACGACAAAAAGGTTAATTAATCATCGTTTTCTTGTAATTGTGTCGCAAGAGTTGTGCGACCAAAACAAGGCATAAGATTGCGAATTTGTGAGTGACAGTCATGGCAGAAGCCTAATTTGACTCGTCTAAGTCGAGCATGCTTGGTTGGTTGAAAAAAAAATGCTAGTGTTGTACTCAAGATCTTAAAACCATGGTGGTTGGTTTCCAAAGTTCAATTAAATTATCGAATAAATATTTAAAAATAAAAATAATTATTAATTACCGAACTAACCCTATATAAAAATCAGGGTGATCATACTCCTTCTCCTGGAAGATCACCTTAGGAATATCAAATGAGACAATGCATTTTAGTTGGAGGATTATAGAACTAATGGACAAAAGACTGACTAGAAAAGAAGGAGCATGTAAAACATTGGATAATCTTTATCAACCTGTACAATCGACAGTACCCTTACCGACCACTGGCTGGAAAGTACCATCGGCTGTTTGAATGTTGTATGCAGATGCTAGGTGAGTGTAGGAAGAGAACTCACTAGCATTCCCTGTCACGTGTCGAGACGCACCCGAATCGACAATCCAGTCCAATGATCTAAGGGAAGACATAGATGCAAGGGCGAGTGAGTCATCAATACCTTCTGATGGATGGGCATACATGGAAACGTTGCCTCTGGCGAACACTGAGGTGGATGCCTCCTCAGTCCCAATCCTCCTGTCTCCATCGCTTGACGCTCTCTTCTTTCTCCTAAGTACTTCCAGTATGCCCAGTAGTGCCTGATCCTGCTCAGTATAGGCACCATTAGCTCCCTCCTCGCCTTCTACTACTAGCAGGTTCGCCAAATAACCTCCTCGACCACCCCGTCGACCCCCACGACCACGGCCACGTCCTCCAAACTATCCATGTTCGCCACCTGAATATCCCTCTTTGGGTGGTTTGGTGCAAGAATACATCAGATGGCCCACCTCCCCGCAGTTCTAATACTGTCGGGGGTCTCCTTTAGGTCTTGTGCCTCCTGAATTGGCAACCGCCAGTGCTGTCTTCAGTTCAGGAGGACCACCTGTCCCTGCCGGTAGCTTGATAAGAGTCTCCTCCTGGATCATGGCCGAGATAGCCTTCTCAAGTGTAGGAATCTTCGGTTGGGCTAGAAGTAGTGTTGTCCCCTGAGCAAACACTGCGGCCAGCCCCATAAAAAATTTTATCGTCCTCTCCTGCAAACATACATGTCTTTCCTTATACTTCGGGTTCTCGTAGCTCGCCCGATCTGAAAAGTGATCATAATCCAACCACAGACGTTCCAACTCTGTGACATACTCCTGTACCGTCTTCTCTCCCTGTACGGTGTCGTCGATCTCCCCCTTGATCTGAAAAACTCTCAAGTTATTTTCCATACCATCGTAGGTTCTCCTTAACTTCTCCTACACGTCTTTCACCATCTCAAGGCCATCCACTGTGGCGGCAATCGATTGGACTAAAAAAATTGAGGAGCCAAATATATACCACCATACGAGTGGACTTTCACTCGTCGCGTCATGTCGAGCCTCATACCGCTCTGTCTTCTCTCCTGATAAAAAATCCTCCAGGTTCTTCCCTGCGAGGGTTCTCCTCACCCGTCGTGACCAACTCAGGTAGGTGGCCGGTCCATCAAGCTTCAGATCGATGGATGCAAGCTCCAACTTCGTCAATGTTCGTGTTACGCTCTCACCAGCTGACAATTTTATCAGCTTTATCAACGTTGCGACCTCCGCTGAGTCCAACTTCTTGATGATCTCCTCCATCGATCCTCCTCTTCTCCGATCTCCTCACACCCGTCCCACGATTCATATTCGCCCTCTTCGTCCTCTCTTAGACCCGATCACGTCTCTCCCTTATCAGATCTAGGACTTCGATATCAACGTCTGGAATGACCTGCGGGAGACGCCAGGAACCGTGATAGAAGTCTCCGTGGGAGTCGCAGCTTTGCTGTGGTGGTGGCGGGTGTCACGCCCCGGCCCCGAGGGCCGCCCGGACCACCACTTCCCCCGCTGGACCGGATGCGAATCATCGTGTCTCGGCGCACCGGACGTGAATCACCGTGCCTCGGCGCTTCCCGACGGGGTGCGTATGGCCGTTTGATACCGGGACGTGATGTCGTGCGAGCCTGGGGTTGCGTCCGCACAAGGCAACATAGTTAAGGTTTGGCTATCATAGCATCAATCGAGTAAACATCGGAGGAACATTGTTGCAATGCAATACTTTTAGCCAATTGAGTATTCGGGGCAAATCGAGGGACTGTGTTCTCTGTTTACAAAGGCATTGTTCCATACATTATGCCCCTTTATACGAAAATATGCTCGAGGCAATCGAAATCAAAAATTTTGGGTCTTGGGGATGAGGCACACTTATCGCTCTCTCGGACGATCCAGTACCTACAAGCAAGTAAACTGTTGGTGGGTCAGCACTTTTATAAGTACTGGTGAGAATAAATAACTGAACAGAAGCAAGAATTCACTAAAACCAACACTAAGTAATCATGTTGTAAAATATTACATTACTAGTGATCTTTCTAGTTTTACCTATGTTCGTTATATGCAGCAGAAGAACGGAGTCATATTACTATATTTTGAAACATCTTTAGAAAACAGAGTTTCATATGCGATATAAGCAAGCAAGCAAGACAAGCCAATTTGTTCTGTTTCAGGGTGTGCGCAGCGTGTCTCGTGAGCTATACTCAAAGAATCTAGAAACAAATGCACATCTAGACACAAAATGCACATCTAGGGGCGGTCATCTATCCAAGCCAACACAATGATCAAGCTATATGCAGTGCGGTCCCCGAGTAACTCAGGATCGGCAGCGGTTGATCCAGCTAACCAATGACTCATTTATCTGATACTATTGACAGCCGTGACACATGGTTGCTTTCCACTATCTCTGTAGCAGCCGTGACGCATTGTTGCTTTCCACCAATAGCCATTGTCTGACCGATACGAATGCATGAAAACACTATCAAATAAACTTTAGGATGCAGACGAGACGAACCATCAGACTATATTTCTTTGTTGCGGGGCAAGCCGCCTTATCTTTGAACACATTCAGGCACACGATATGGTTCTCTCGGAGCATAGGCAATAGTGGAACATGTTCATGCAAACACTTAGGCTTAGACAAGCGTTTCAGGATCTCTTAGTTAAGCAGACATGTTCGTTTCAAAGACAAGCTAGGTGAGTTTGTTTATTAGCATGCAAGGCAGGTTCTATCATTCTCTTATGAAAACAAGCAAGCAAAAAACTCAGATTTATTATTAAGGCGTGCAAGAATCAGAGAACGAAGTTTTGCCCACTCACCTTGATACATAATGCCGACGCGGAACGGGGCATTACAGCGGGCGAGCGGCGAAGGTGGTGCAGGGCGAGCGGCGCGGCAGTGGTGGTGGCGGGCGGCGCGGCAGCGGTGACGGTAGTGGCGGCGCGACAGCGGTGGTGGCGGGCGGTGTGGCTGCGGTGGTGGTGGTGGCTAGGGTTTGGAAGGTGGTGGCTAGGTTTTTGGTTCTGATACCATGTAGAATATTTTAGAGTAATTATTATATTTTTATTGATAATCTCTTGGCTATTTATAGCCTTACAACCTTTCATCTTACATTAATACCCAATTAAAAAACCATGAAGAATATTCTAATATCTTAACAAATATACCAAGAATATTCTAATATAGCAACAAATATACCAAAAAATTTCGAATATACCAACATATATACATCAAAGGAGGTTTGGATAGAGGGAGACTTGTTGCCTGCTAGTTTCATTCTAATTTGTATACTTAAACCATATCCTAAATTAAATCAAATAATCACAAGCAATGTCATTGATTTCAAAGACTAAAAGTCACTTCCAAGTCTCCATTTTGAAGACCTTTGAAAGTGATTAAGTAGCTGTACTTGTGAATTCGCAACAATGATCTGCTGCCAGTCCAGCACATCTGTATCCATCTGGTCACAATCTAACTATTTTCATAGATTTGACAAATGAAAGTTCAATTCTTGATCCAAATTTTTAGACCCATATATGTAAAAAAAATATACATGATTTAATAACTCTAGTTTGGCATTTTGAAACACACTATCAAGGAACTAGAACGAAATAGCATCTTCAATCAATAATGTATCGACTTCATAAACAGGAAGATCAAGAGAAGGTTAATCATGGTACTACAACAGGATAACAATGCATGTCCTCTAACAACATTTGTAACAACATATGTTTCGTTGTATAGTTTCTTAAATGGTCTGTTCTTCCTGCTGCAGGTTTAACGATGATCGAATGGAATCCCTCTTCGGCTACGCAGCAAATAACCGACAACCCCAGAACTCGAACCGGAATTCCTCGAACCCTTTGTCCAACGCCCCGAGCCAGGTCTGCCTGCTCGACCCCCGCAAGTCCCAGAACTTCGCCATCGTCATCCGTTCGCTAGCCATCGGGCACCAAGAGATCCTTGACGCACTCCTCGAGGGACGAGGCCTCGGCCACGACACGATGGAAAAGCTGTCGAAGATCGCCCCCGACGAGGAAGAACAGACCAGGATCGCCAAATTCGCGGGCGACCCCTCTACACTAGCCGACGCGGAGTCCTTCCTCTACCACCTCCTCCGTGCGGTCCCTTCCCCCTTTGTCCGCCTCGACGCGATGCTCTTCCAGTCGAGCTACGAGGTCGAGATCCTCCACCTGAAGCAGTCGCTACAGACTCTGGAGCTGGCCTGCCAGGAGCTCAAATCCCGCGGCCTCTTCCTGAAACTTTTAGAAGCCATACTAAAAGCTGGTAACCGTATGAACGCTGGCACCGCGAGGGGGAACGCTAAGGCCTTTAACTTGACGGCACTGTGCAAGCTCTCCGACGTGAAGAGCACCGACGGGAAGACGACGCTCCTCCACTTCGTGGTCGAGGAGGTCGTCCGGTTAGAAGGCAAGAGACTGGCCATCAACCGCAGTTCGAGCATCAGGAGCAGCAGCAGCATTGCGGGCAGCCACAGCGACAATGTCGGTGACAATTCCGGAGTACTAAAGGCGTCGCGGGATCAGAAGGAAAAGGAGTATACAATGCTAGGGCTCCCGGTAGTCGGAGGGCTCAGTTCGGAACTAGCCAACGTAAAGAAAGCCGCAACGATCGACTTTGACGCTCTCGTAAGCTCCTGCCTGTCCATTTCGGGAAGGATACGGGAGATTCGACACTTCTCGGACGGCTGCGCTAACGATGGTTTCGTGAAGGAGATGAAGGGCTTCCTGGAGGCGGCATCAGAGGAGATTAGGGTGGTAGGAGAAGAACAGGTGAGGACCATGGAGCTTGTGAGGAGGACGGTCGAGTACTACCAGCCAGGCTCTTCCAAGGACAAAGCGGGGCAGCCTCTGCAACTGTTTGTCGTTGTCAAAGATTTCTTGGTGATGTTCGATCGCGTCTGCACCGACATAACAAGGAATGCGCAGAAGAAGCCTGCGGCGATGATACCGAGCAAAGCCAGTTCGCCGATGGAGAGGGAAGAGAGACAGAAGAGAATAGTCGCGACGTTTCCTAATCTGCCACCTCGTTTCATGTCAGAGAACTTGAGGTCTTCTTCTTCGGGCAGTGATTCAGAAGATGAGTTCACGTAGAGGAATCGATCAGGCTTGCTAGTTTCAGACACTCCTACAATTAGTTTCATTAGATCCACAAATGTGATCATCTTCCTGACTGAAACATCACAAACAGAGCACTCCAGCGAAATTCCAAAGGTTCATAGTTTGTTTATATTCGATATTGCTTATGAAAATTGGGGATTGAATTATCATTTTTTTTTTTCATTTAACAGAGTTCCATTGCAACTATCCTTGCTTTTGTGAAAGGAACAAAGGATGATTAGACTAAGTTGTCCTTTCTCTTTGTAAATTATGTTCTTGCGGAGAAATATTTGATTATGTTCGACTTAACAAGTATTTTGTACACTTGCTGTTCGATTTTACTAACTCTGTTCGAACTTATTATGAGGAATATGCAGGGGGGAAGTGGTCAGTTTTCATGGTCGATAGACACTTGTTAGAGAGTGGTTCATCAATTCAGCACCTTGTTTTGGCTACAAGGAAAAAAGAACTTGAATTTAAGGACAAAATTTATGTCAAAAGAGAGAGAGAAAAAAAAAAAAAAAAAAGGGAAAAAACATTGCAAAAATAATTGTCATTTTCCATTAGTCTCCCATCCCAAGCCCCGCCCTACCTATCTACCAATATCTGGACATCGAGGGGCGGAAGGAGAAAGGAGAGGGTATCACCGCCAGTCCCATGAACTCGTAGGGCATATGACCTATATATGGACCGCATATAAATTTATTACATAGCCAACTTGAAATGACTAATCATATCAAAATTAGTGGATCTGTAGCTTTATACCAATTAGTTATGTCCCAGCTAATTAAGGCTTTTGATAAGGGCACTGCACATATTATTTGGGGCTAGCCCAGGATTGAGCAAAGTTTACTCACACTAGTCCATTATTTTACTTGAGGCTAGCCCACTTTCCCAAACCCTTCTCCCAAACCCTCCCCGTCCCACCGGAGCCCTCCCCCCTCCCGCCGGCGGAGCTCTCCAACTCTCCGAGACTTCGTCCTCCTTGTCAATGGCTCCCAAAGTCGACAATGTCGAGAATCGAACACGATTTTAGGACATAAAATGTCGAGAATCGTCGACAACGTCGAGCAGTATCGGGCGGGACTGTAGATTTTCCTACAGTCCTATATAGATTTAGGACTGTAGGAAAATCGACAGTCCTATGTATATTAAGGACTGTAGAATTTTCTACAGTCCTAAATTTATATAGGACTGTAGGCATTTCAACAGTCCTAAAAATTTAAGGACTGTCCTAAAAATGTATGTTAAATTTTTAGGACTGTCAAAATTTTGACAGTCCTACCAATTGAAAGTACTGTTGACAGTCCTAAAAATTCAACATATATTTTTAGGACTGTCAAACTTTTGACAGTCCTACCAATTGTAAGGACTGTCAAAATTTTGACAGTCTTAAAAATATATGTTAAATTTTTAGGACTGTCAAAATTTTGACAGTCCTACAAATTGGTAGGACTGTCAAAATTTTGACAGTCCTAAAAATTTTTTTTCTGTTATTTTATTTTTGTTAATTGTTGGGGGGGCCAATTTCAAAATATCCTTGAAATTTCTATCCTTAAAATTTGTTAAAGTATTCTGTTATTTAAAATAGTAAATTTATTAATGGTACATTAAAAATTTTGTAAAAAAAAAAAATTACAAAAAGTAAAATTTGGAGGTCGAAACATCGTTTTTTTGCGATTCTAAAAATTTGGGAAGTCCGTCAAACAGTTAAACTGTTTATCCCGAAGTACTTTTCCATACGGTCATTTTGGCTCAAACTGGAGCTTGTTTCGATCTCCCAGTCAAAAGTTATGATACTTTAAAGTTTTATATTTTATATTTTTGCCTGTAATATGTACGTCTTACTTCGGATGAAAATTCTCTCTACACGAATTGTGTTACTCTCGTCGAAAACATACAAATAGACCTATTGTGTGACGAAAAACGATTTGAAAACAAATAGTTATGGCCGTTTGAAGTCTGATCGACGGCAGACGTAATATTCGTACGGTAGATTTTTTTTTTTTTTTTGTTCAATGATAACATATTTTATTTTGGATGTTAAACTAAATAAAAAAAAATCCAAATCCAAAACTAACTAAGTAGAAATAAACTTAAAAAAAATCCTGACAATTAAAATGAGGACTGTCAAAATTTTGACAGTCCTCATTGTTTGTGGGACTGTCAAAATCCTGACAGTCCTAGTTTTATATAAAATTTTCAGTGGGTTAAAATTAGGACTGTCAAAATTATGACAGTCCTAACAATTTGTAGGACTGTCAAAATTATGACAGTCCTAACAATTTGTAGGACTTTCAAAATTTTGACAGTCCTTACAAGTGATAGGACTGTCAAAATTTTGACAGTCCTGATTATAACAGTGGGCTAGCCCCGAGTAACTTTCATGATGGCAAACTTATAATTTTTTCTTATTTTTCAATGGGCTAGCCCCGAGTAAAATGTGCAGTGCCCTTATAATTTGCCCTAATTAATCCACCAAAACTTTGCTCACTTACCAAAATGTAAGATACAAGCATTCTTATATGAATTAATCAAGCTCTCGATCTCATCCGATGTGGAACTTAATCTTAGGATTTCACAATATCTCACACTAAAAAAAATTGGGACCAAAAGAAATTGGCAAATTATAAGGGCACTATACTTATTACTTGGGGCTAGTCCAATATAATTTTTTCCAAAATTACAAGTTTGTCACTCTTAAAGTTACTTGGGGCTAGCCCACACCAAGGTATATAAGTGAACAAAATTTTTATTTTTGGCATTCCACCTAAACTTGAAGAAACCCTCATTCTCCAAGTCTAAACCTAAATTTGGAAATTGATAGTTGTGGTTGGAGGAGAATTTTACTTTGGTGATTGTCCAATGAATATTCTTCCGGTATGTCTTCGACAACATACGATGAATAAGTTTTGCAATTGTCAGAAAAAAATTTAGTTTTTTTTTACTATTGTAGGAACAATGCATAAAAATATGTTTGATGACGAAGTCGGATCCTCCAATCCATTAAATATGCACTCCGGACGTTCCGAATAACATGTCGGTTGTTCCGAAGCACGTACGGTACGTCAAACGACAACCCTAATTCGACAGTCATCGTGTAAGAACTGTAAAAATTAGACAGTCCTATATAAATATAGGACTGTCATAATTTCGACAGTACTATATAAAAGTAGGACTGTCATAATTTTGACAATCCTATCTAAAAAAAGGACTGTCAAAATAGTCACAGTCCTGGATAATTATATGAAGTTATTAATTTTTATATTATTTTATATTGGTTATAGGACCAACCTTGTTCAGATATTGTGGTACATCCTGCTGTTGGTGTTGATGTGGATGTGGATGATATATTCTCAACGGATATTCAATTTGCAACCCAGGAAGAAGCATTAGAGTGGTGCAGAGAAGTTGGAAGACGACATAACGTAGTAATTGTCATTACAAGATCCATCAAATCTCGGCCGGGCCGAAAATATGCTGAGCTGGGATGCGAAAGAGGAGGTGTGTTTATGGAGCATCATAAAAAAAAGGGTGTTGTTAAAAAAAATTTCTAAGAAAAACGTTGGGACGAGAAAATGTGGTTGTCCATTGAAGGTGTTGATTGCAAAAGTAGAAGATGTGAAGTGGATAATCGAAGTTAAGAATGGAAGACACAATCATCCTATTCCAGGGACACTTACAGGTCATGCCTACGTGGCACGGTTGAAGGAGGATGAGAGAAAGTTGGTTGAAGAATTGTTCCTTTCCGGAGTTGTACCGAAACAAATTTATTCTGCCGTGCGACTAAAAGAAGATGGGAACAAGTCTACCATGAGGACACTCTATAATAGTTTGGCCAGAGCGAAATATAATAGTATGAAAGGAAGAATGGCGATGCAGCAAGTATTGAAGTTGCTTGGGGAGCATCACTACGTGGAGTACCATAGAAGACATCCACAAACAGATGAACTCCTTTCGTTGTTTTGGGCTCATCCTGATTGCACACACATGGCTCGGTCCTTCGCGGACGTATTGATCCTTGATTGTACATATAAGACCAACAAGTTCAAGATGCCTCTTTTTTACGTTGTTGGGTTTACGTCTACGGAAAAAACATTTACAGTCGCTTTTTGTTTTATAAAGAGTGAGACAGTAGAGGATTACACATGGGCGTTGAGGAAACTACAATCCTTTTACACAGGTTACAAACAGCCCTCTGTTTTTGTTACCGACAGAGAATATGCGCTGATAAATGCTATAGATATTGTATTTCCTCATGCGCATAGACTACTATGCACTTGGCATATAAATCGAAATATCCAAGCTCAATGCAAGAGAAAATTTGTAAAAGTGGACGGTAAAATCAACATGCTTCGCTTTGAAGAATTCTACAGTGATTGGAGTCTTGTATGGCGAGCAAGTACTACAGACAGCTACGACACAGTATGGTACATGTTCCAACAAAAGTGGGAGACGAATAACCCGACATGCATATCTTATATCAAAGATACTTGTCTAGAACCACATAAAGAGTAATTCGTCTTAGCATGGACGAACATGGTGAAGCATTATGGCACAATCACTACGAACCGGGTCGAAGGATCACACTCAAGTTTACAAAGATATCTACAGTCATCGGTCGATAATTTTGTCTCCGTTTGGCAATCGATTCATTTGATGATTATTTCTACGGTGAACGAGATTGTAGCATCATTTGAGATGAGCCTCAATATTGCAAAGCATGAATACAAGCATGAACATCTCTTGGATGGTTTAACCCATGTAGTATCTCACAAGGCCTTAGGCTTATTGTTTGAGAAGATTGGTAGGTCGAAGTCGGTGGGTTATGATCCCGAGATTTGCTGTTGTTCATATCAACATTCACTCGGACTTCCTTGTGCACATGAGATCAACGAATATCGTCGTGAATCTATACCTATTCCAATAGATGTTGTTGATCAACGTTGGAGACAGATATCGATAATGCCGACGGTGGAAGTTCAAGATAATTTCTTTGTGTTGCCACAAGTGAAACTCCTGCACGCAAGGTGGTGTGTCGCATCGGAACCGGAGAGAAGATCTATTGAGGTTAAAATCCAAGAGATTGCAGTCCCGGCAACAACTCGATTGCAAGAGCCATCCGTTGTTCGAACTCCTAAGGGAAGACCACAGTCAAGAAAGAGTAGAGCAAAAAAGAAGGAGAAGGAGTCAACTAAAAGAGATCCATCCTTGTTTGAACATATCGAACGCAGTTTGGAGGCAAAGTCCGTAATGGATAGGGTGGTATTTTCGCAGAAAAAAGAGTAAGCTTACTATTCGAAGGGGAAAGAAACAGAAAATGAACGATGTAGTCACGGCGGAGGGTTTTGATAACTTTTCTGATTCTTATAGTCTATACATTGAAAATTTCCTACCTGAGATACGGAATTTTATTTGGTCTATTGTTGATGTTCCTAAGGATGGCCATTGTGGATATCATGCACTAGCAAGACAACTAGGCTATTCAGTTAAAGCAGGATGGAGACAGGTTAGGAAAGAGTTGTACGAGGAGTTAGAGTCGCGACTAGCCTTCTATAGGCAGATACTTGGCGAAAAAATTGTTGAAGATTTGTTGGCAGGCATACCTTGTACGAAAACAGTTACCGGACCATACCATTACATGGATGTCCCGCCTGCTGCTTACGTATTCTCTAATAGGTATAAGATACCTATTGTAATTATCTCACAAGGTATTAACAATACTTTCTTTCCAATGTGTGCCCCCCCTCGGCCGAACACGGAGTATCCAATCTATGTTTCATAGGGCTTGTAGGACAACACTTCGTCATCCCAAGGTTGATCGGTCATCTCCTATTCCGCCACCTTCTACGCTTTGGTATAAATACGCACCAGAGGAAGCGATCGCATGGACGACACCCTACACGGATGCAATGGCTGCCTATAAGAAGATGATGAAGATGGAGGATCCAAAAATTATGCCGGACGACTACTTTGATATTCTAATCGATTGATACTATATATTGAAATGTATTTTATGCAATGAGCCATGTATGTTTAACTGTATATTGAACTATATGTTGTGTGTATGTTGTGTAATGAAAGGAGTTATCTAATTGATACTAATAGATTTTGACTGTATGTTGTGTGTATGTTGTGTAATGAAAGGAGTTATCTAATTGATACTAATAGATTTTGACTGTATGTTGTGCATTGATACTAATCGCTACTAAGACTATAGGATTGTCAATATGTAAAAGTGCCAGGAAACTAGGACTGTCAAAATTGTGACAGTCACAATTGTGACAGTCCTAAACTTTACCCACTGTCTATGCACAGTTATATGTAAGTTTAGGACTGTCAATATTATGATAGTCCTAGTATGTACTGGGACTGTCAAAATTGTGACAGTCCTAAACTTTATCCACTGTCTGTATGCACAGTTATATGTAACTTTAGGACTGTCACAATTTTGACAGTCTTAGTATATACTAAGACTGTCAAAATTGTGACAGTCCTAGTATATACTAGGACTGTTAAAATTTTGACAAGTTTAGAACTGTCACAATTTTGACAGTCAATTTTGACAGTCCTAGTATATACTAGGACTGTCAAAATTGTGACAGTCCTAAACTTTACCCACTGTGTATGCACAGTTATATGTAAGTTTAGGACTGTCAAAATTATGACAGTCCTAGTATAAACTAGGACTGTCAAAATTGTGACAGTCCTAAACTTTACCCACTGTCTGTAAGCACAGTTATATGTAAGTTTAGGACTGTCACAATTTTGACAGTCCTAGTATTTACTAGGACTGTCACAATAGTGACAGTCCTAAACTTTACCCACTGCCTGTATGCACAGTTATATGTAAGTTTAGGACTGTCACAATTTTGACAGTCCTAGTATTTACTAGGACTGTCACAATAGTGACAGTCCTAAACTTTATCCACTGTTTGTATGCACAGTTATAAGTAAAATTAGCTCCACTGTCTGCACATTTGACAACTGTATGTATGCAGCAAAATTTAAAGTTTTGAACACAAATTGTATGTATGTAGCAATTGTAGCAAATTATCAAATTATAGCAATTGAAGCAAATTCATTCAAAGTGTCAATAGTAGCAAATTTATTCAAAGTTATACAACTCAAAATCATAGATTAAACTTTTACAATTCTAAAAAGTCATATTCATTGAAAGTTTTACAAGTCTTCAAACGGGGCCTAAACTTCATGCCGCCTCTTTGTACGTTGCTCTCTATTTTTCAAGAAAGGAAAATCTTCAGCGTTGTCGATTTGTTGGAGTTCGTCATTGATTGCCATATAATTCGAACCTTGGCAACTTACGAGGCTTCTTCCCAACTTCTTCACTTTCCTTACCTATTCATGAGAATTAAAAAAATTTGTTATAAACAGTTACAAATATCAAACTTAAAGTCTAGAAGTTGGCTCACCATCTTGACCAGTGCAGTATACAAGACCGATTTTGCAGGAAGATCTGAAGGTGCACACACAATATCCCATCCGCGTTGGAACAAGGTAGGTAGTCCGACACCGGCGTAGTAGGCGAGGTAGTCGTCGCTACACTCCGCCATATTGACTGCTGCTTGCCGTTCGGTATCTCTAATAACGTGGCGTTGCCACTCGGTAAAGAAGTCCGATACCCAGTTGAACGCTGCAGGAATATAGTTTAGCGGTTTTGTACCGTGTGGAGGAGTTATCATTTTCAAAATGCGCCTTGGGACAGTTTGTACGTAGCCAAACTGACGGAGCACTCTATCCGGCATATAAGCCTCCTCGATTTCATGACAACTAATAAGACCGTGATATAAAGCGACTGGTTGCAATGGACGGGTAGTCTGTCGCAAATCACGGTATGGATCCCAAACAATCTGCACCGCATAAAATTTAGCATAACGTCATTTAGCATAACGTAGTCAATTAATACCAATTAAGTACAAAATTAGGTCTAAATTCACCTCTTCTGTCGTCATATCTTCGAGTGCATTCTGTAGGGCGGCCAATGTGTGAGAACGTTTGGCATCTTCCTTAGTTGGCTTCCATCGACACATTCTAGGAAGGTTCTCGTCATACCCTCGGTTCAGTTTCGCCCGCTGTAGGGTTGGAAAGTGCTCGTATATCCATGCCTTCACGTAACCAGGTTAAAAAAATATTAGTCCAAAAATAAACAACAAAATTTAAAATTATGTATACAAGTTGACAAAGATATATCTATACATGGAGTAGAGTCTGGCATCCGGATATTGTCTTCGAACCCACGCGGGATGCCGCACCAAGCTCACGATAAAGGTATGCTAGTATACCGCGTCCCCAAGATATTTCGTCCACCGTGTCAATGTTGTCCAAATTAAGGAGATATTTGGCATGTTTGGACGTTCCAGACTTATCCGTAATGCCGACAGCCCCTAAGATGAATTACATATATCCGTGGGCCACATTTTTGCTATTATCAATTCGGGGGTCCGGCTCAGCGAATATCTCCTCCAAATATTTTAGAGGAAGTCCGTAGGACTTCTTGAATTCTTGAAGACTAGTAAAAATAGTGGCATCAACTCCCAGACACCCTGATACATAATCCACAATATGGTCGTAAAGTTTGATGCTCGACTCATCAAAAGTTTGATTCATCATGACTCGACCATCAACCCTAAGTCCCAATATATGATGGACGTCATCAAGGGTAATCGTTAACTCCCCATTGGGTAGATGGAAAGTGTTGGTTTCTGGATGCCATCGTTCTACAAATGCTGAAATCAGTGCATTATCCACCGTCTTATATGAGTAGCTACCCAAATATTGTAGACCGGTGGGACTGATTTTTGCCTTCACATCGTCTCCCAATAATTCATACCTCCATGTATTATATTTTTTCCCGTGGTTGATCACCGTCAACATACGAGAACTCTCCTGAAAAGTAAACAATTGGATAAAATTATACCTCTATGTAAAATATACTTATCTATAAATAATTGGATGAACTTTGAACTTACAACTATATATAAATTTATCATAACGTAATGTACTTACCAGATTGTTCCATATTTGGTATGCAATATGGTTTTCGATCGACGGTAACATAGAGCAACCGTTTGGACGAGTGTCGACTGGACTATCTGGCTGCTTAGAAGGTCCTGAACCATCAGTAGCCCAGTTTCTGAGAGTTTGTGGGAGACTCTCGACACGACTATCTGCAGGCTGAGAAGGTCCTGAACCATCAGTAGGCCGATTTGGGACATTTGGCATGTCCTCATCGGAGGAGGAAGAAGAACCGGAAGAACTAGGAGGAGCACGTCTCTTCGAACGAGTGACAGTCTTCTTCGTCAATCGACGTTTCCTCACTTCAGGGCGTGCCTCGGGCTCGCGGATAGTAACGCCTGGTTCAATAGTACGCGAAATAGTGCGTTCATTACACATCGACGCAGTATAACGTCTTCTCATGATATCTTCATCCACAGTGTCCTTCCGTGGGGCATAACTATAAGACAAAAAATAAATTCTATTTTAACATTCAGGACTATATAAATTTCTACAGTCCTATAAGTATACAGGACTGCAGAATTTTCTATAGTCCTAATTTTTTAGGACTGCTGAAATGTCTACAGTCCTATATAAATTTAGGACTATAGAAAATTCTACAGTCCTTAATATAAATAGGACTATCGATTTTCCTACAGTCCTAAATCTATATAGAACTGTAGAAAAATTTATAGTCCCGCCCGATACTGCTCGACAATGTCGCCGATTGTCGACATTGTATGCCCTAAAATCGTGTTCGATCAACCAAGTAAACGTCTAAACTACATCCTAAACTACATTCAGGACTTGTATGCCCTCATTTGAAGAATGGAAAGAAAATCACTCAAATTTTTCAAAATGCAATAGGATCTGTTGAAAAAATTTGTAAATGCAATAGAACAAGGAGAGAAGATTTGTACCTTGATTCTTTCGAGACTTTGGGAGCCATCGACAAGGAGAAAGAGGACGAAGTCTTGGAGAACGGCCGGCGGGAGGGGGGAGGGCTCCGGTGGGGTGGGGAGGGTTTGGGAGTGTTTGGGAGGAGGGTTTCAAAGTTGGGCTAGTATGAGTAAACTAATGGGCTAGTGTGAGTAAACTTTGCTCATTAATGGGCTAGCCCCAATCCTGGGCTAGCCCTGAGTATACTTTGTAGTGCCCTTATAATTAGCCAAGAAATTGAGCATGCCTAACAATCGTAACAAAGTCTCAACCGACAGGGCCTAATATATTCTTTAAGTGGTTATATTTTAGTTCTTGGATCTCATATATATGTACATCCAGGTAAATTATTTTAGCAAGTGGTCTAACTAACAATGATGCAGATAAAGCATATTAATGGCCATATCCTTAATTACTTGTGCATCAGGATACGAGAGAGGGGTGGTAGGGACGGAGGAAGGGAACTACATGTAAGTTGACAAATTTATGTGTATTCTTCTTCAACTGGAGGCCTCAATATATATATATTACAAAGAGTATAAAAAAAATTATACAAGGATTCATAAAATCACTCCTAATAAATCTAACTAAATCAAATCAATATCTATTTTGCCCAACTATATATATTATGGAATAATTATTGAACTATTTTGCACAACTATATACACTAGTGAATAATTATTAAAATATAGTAAGAAATTACGAAGGTTTAAGACTCCCTCGCAAACTCGGTAGTCCAGGAGTGAGTTTAGATAACAACATAGTAAATCAGTGTTTGTGAAGTCCTTGGTAAAAATATCAACAAGTTGATCTGGAGACGGCACACAGAGCACATATAAGAACGAGAAAAAAAATCTTTCCTTGATGAGCCGGTAGTCAATTTCAATATGTTTAGTACGAGTATGAAAGACAGGTTTGGAGGCCATGTACGTCGTGTTGATGTTGTCACAAAACATAGTTATTTATTAGCAAGGAAACGGTATTCAACTTCGACACTGGAGTGGATAACTGTAGGTTATTTATTAGCAGTCTAATAGATGAGATTAGACCCAAATAAATGCACAAACCAGTAGCAGATTGGCGAGAATCATGATAATCTACCTAGTCTACGTCGGAGTAGACAGTGGCTGTAAATGGTCAAACTGAGCAAAAGAACATATAGCCAGAATCAGGAGATCGTTTGAGATACTGAATGATCCCTTTTGTAGCAATGAGGTAAGGATAGTTGGGTTGGCTAATAAACTAAGCTACTTGATGAACAGCATACAATATCCGGATAGAAGTAAGGTACTACAAAAAATTAACCAATTAACGATACTTAGTGGCATCTGGAAGGTGATTACCAGTATTAGCTGAGAGCTTGGTTTTGGCACAAACTAGGGCCGAGCATAGCTTATACTTTGTCATGGAGAACTTTTGAAGGAGGTCAAGGGTATATTCAGTTTGAGAGAGGTATAGAGAGTCCTAAGAACGGGTTGTTTCGAGACTGAGAAAGAAGGACAAAGAGTTCAGGTTACTAAGCTAAAATTCATTCTCAAGAGTGGTGATTAAGGAGGTGAGGAGAGCATGAGTATTACCCGTCAGAATGATACATTCACATAAAGAAACATATGTAGAATCATAGTCTACATGAGAAATGAATAGAGAATTATCTACCTTACTTCGTATGAACCCAAACTGGAGAAAAACTGTTGAAGCACTGAAACCATGGCTCGAAGAGCTTGTTTGAAACAAATGATGGCTTTTCGTAGAAGACAAACATCATAAGGACGAGCAAAATATGTAAAACGAGGAGGTTGAGTCATGTAGACCATTTCATCTAGGATGCCATGAAGAAAGGTATTCTTGACATCAAGTTTGTTATCCTAATGTTCTAACAATATTTTTTATTATAGTTAATCACTTAAGTTAAGCATTATGATAAACTAATAATTATGCAATCATTTTATAGTGTTCATACTTAAACCAATATTGTCCTAATGTGCATTATTAATCTATCAAACTTGTTACTATGAGTATTGCTTTGTTTCTCTAACATGTATTTGCAGAAAAGCAATAAGCAAAAACAAACATAGACATATGCATTAAATAAATCAGGATGGGCCAAAGACTATATCATCCCACAAGATTTCTCTGAAATGCCTATGATATCTCTAGAGTCACGCACTCGGGGGTTCCAGTATACATATTTTCTAATCTACTTATCTTTAAACTATCGTAGTCAAGGAAAACAATCCATCATCTTAAAAGTAAATAAGCTATGCCATGCCATAATCTTTTCTAGACTCTACAATAAGCCTGCACCTGCCATAATCTATCTAGAGTCTGTAATGTGTCTGTTTTCGCGCTCGAGAGACATTATTAGAGATTGGAAACAAATTTTATTGACTGGTTTACAAGTAGAATGTAATTACAACGACGTGAGGACAAGCCCGAGATTTTGGGAAAGTGTGGCGGTGGAGGTCGGATCAGAGCGATCCCTTTGCTCCGTTGACAATCAGATACAACTATGGAGTGGGAGAGTGTAGGACGGGGGACGAGCAGGAGCTTGGTGTCAAGGCTGTTGTTTAGCTGTCGTATTGGCTGTTCTTTGAAAGTTGAGAAGTGCTGAGTATTTATAGAGGGATGATCGTCCGGTCGTTGCTATTGATAGGGGTAGATCCTGAGGCATGATTTTATACGGTAACGGATAATGCATAGCCCACGTTCTAACATGTCCGTCATGGACCATGGCCCTAAGAAATAATGCTTCCCTCTTAGGATAAAGCTCTGGATGCAGAGAGTAGTGATCATGGGGAAGTGGGCAAAACCACCTCCATATCACCAGCTATTTGAAGAGGGTCGTGGGAGTTGAGGAGCCATGGACCTCGAAGAGTCGTAGAGAATATAAACTCTGTGGAACTGCCAGAAGTGCGGGCTTTGTGGAGTCATGGAAGACGTGGATGTCGTTTGAACGAAGAAGATGTGGCATCATCGGGGTCGTTGATGGGGGACTCCTCTTTAGATGTTCCGCAGGGACACATGGGAGCTGTTGGGCTTTGTTTCGCAGATGGAGACCCACAAAATTGCACAGTGTTGGAAGAAGAGAAATTCTTAGCTTTTATGGCTGACGTGGCCGAAATGACAGTTTGTAGGCTTGAAGTAATGCGCCGCCTATAGCGTGTGGCCGTTCACGTGGATGTGACGTGCTAAGATCTTTTTTTCTTATACTAGAGGGAGCTTGCTAGAGTCTTCCTCAGGGATGACATGGATTATGTCTTCTACGGGTACTTAGGCATTGGATCTTCCGCTGAAGTCTCTTGGATGCGTGGACCTCTTGGAGTTGTTCTTCTGCTGGCATAGGATTTAGACTTGAAAGATTTTTCATGCTTATACAGAACCCCCTTGAAAGTTTTTTGAAGGGGCCTTCGAAAACAGTTTGAATAGTAGAAGCATGGCCAGCCTTAGGCGAGAATCCAGAGCGGAGAAGATAATAGTTGGAGACTTTGGCGGAGGAACTGTGTATTGATCGAGTGTCATCTTGGAGAGAGAACAGGTCAAGGGACCCCGTATAATAAAGCATTGTGTGCCTTGCTTGAGGAGAGGACACTTGATCTGACATGGTAAATAACAGTTGGTAGGTTTATTTGATGCTTCGGTTGGCATCCTTGGGGAGAATGTTGCCTCTGGTTGGGTGTACTTCATATTTGACATGTAGTCATTTGGGTTCTCGAGGTTAATCATGAGGAGTTGATGTGATCCTTTCACATGTCAGTTGGGGTCTATTCACTTCCCCATGTATTGCCTCGAGAAAATAAACCGCTACTTCCAGTATCGGCTACCTATTTTCATTCGACGTTCCGGGTGTAGGAACTTTATCCTGGAGTATTTTCAAACATTTTATCATCGCACCTAAAATAATTCCTTGCGCTTCTCAATGTTCTACTGCTGCACCTCCTCTGACAGTTTTTTTTGTTCATCCTTCGATCGTGGGGCCTCCACTCGTTACTCTGGAGCAAGTCATTATCATTGTCTCTGCTTTGGAATCTTTTGATATCCTGAGGAGAAAAGCACTAGACAACCTCAAGCTGACTATGGCCCAACTCTTTCTTGACATAGTCAACATATCATTAGAGGAGATCGCCACGCCCCAACCATGATGCCAAATCCAAATCTTCTGGGCCTAGATGAGAAGAAGGCACTTCTAGGGCAAGACATCGTTTGCCACTGTCTTCATACCTCGGGTGTTCAATCTTTGCAAGTCATAGCCAAGATCTTTCGTGACTCTGACTGTTTGCCTTCCGAGTAACACCTTACTTCTGTAAAGTGTGTTTTTCTCTTTCAGCTCTTTTTTTTCGTAACCCTTCTTTTCGGAACTCGATTAACCTGTTTTGTTATATATTGATTCTTGAGAGGATGGTGATATATATATATATATATATATATATATATATATATATATATATATATATATATATATATATATATATATATATATATATATTTCGTAAAGTGGTAAACAAAAGAAATATTTTGATACAAGGACGGTGGCACACGACATACGATGCTTTTAGGGGCCTAACATGGTGAAAAGTGAGTTGAGTCTGAGGAGAAGTTGTTGCATGGTGTTAGCTATTCATAGGTAATGCTAGACGTGAACGGCTTTGAAACGAACACCAGGGAAGAAAGGACAAGGTCAACATACCCTATTTGAAATGGACTACGAGAGTCACGGCTATCAGAGGTAATATGGACTTGATAGTTTTCTAGAAGAAAAGTCCTCGAAGTTTTGAGTGGAACATGCGTCATTTACACAAGCGTAGATGGTCGTTCAGAGGTAATATGGACATATCGGTGTACATGGATCAACCCTTCAAGGGGACAAAATATTATTTGTAGGGAGTAGGACATATGTCCGTAATTGATATTTGATAAAAAGTAGTAGGATTTTGTGAATCAGATTAGTCGCAAAAAAGAAGAAAATTTTGGCAATAGATAAAATAACTTGTCATAGCAGTAATCAATAATACGATATTGTTCAATTTATTTTAATTATTTCAAATATTTCTAATAATAAGTTTTTAAATTAATTAATTGTTAATATTTTATAATAAGAAAAATATTTAATAATACAATTAGATGATTTTTATTTCATCCAAATGAATACTTGCATCAAAGTCCATGGTTTAATTTTACAATTACAAAACCACTTTGATACCTCATGGATATATGTGTTACCATGCATGGAAAATCAAGGGTATTTTGGACCTTTCCTATACATTTCCTTTAATTATGATGCTGGCTGGAAAAAAGAAAGAGAGGAGCACAACAGCTTCTTCATCCATCCCATGTACATGTCTCAGCTCTCCTCCATTCTCTTCATCTTTTCCCCCCTCAATCTCCTCCCTTCACGATCCATTTCTTCTCCCTCTTCCTCTTCCTCTTCCTCTTACTCTTAATGCTATTGTTACTGCGAATGTTGTTGCAGTTGCAGCGACCGCTACTGTCGCGGTTGCGTCGTACGCCACCAGCCGTCGTCGGCCGGTACGGCTGCCGCCGTTGGCCGTCGGCCGGACCCACCTTCACTGCCATCATCTACATCACCACCATCATCATCATCCATCATCATCTCCATCTCCCTTTCTTTTCTCCTCCTCTTTCTAAACCTAAAACAAAAGAGAAGAAGGAGAAGATGAAATTGGAAGGAAGAAGGAGTAGGAGAAGAAGAAATTGGAGAAGGAAACCCTTATCCCCAAAATTCTAAATCCAAAGCTTTCCCAAGGCAAGCCCTCCTTCCTTCTCTTGCATTCAAAATGTACAAATATTATTTTCAATTTTGTTTCCAAATCCTAGATCTAAACGTGGTTCTTGTTGTAGAATTATAATTATACTAGGAGTAGTATACTATTATGCTAGGGTTAGGGGATAATTTTCATGTTATTGTCTATATTACGTACGAACACTGCTTAAGGCACAAATAGAGCCCACAGACACGAGAATTTTTTTTTATATGATCTCATAGCTTATATTTTCTTTTGTATAATATGGTTGTTAGTAGGGGTGTATAAGTCTTTACATATTTATATAAATAAATATAATTTTGGGTATAAATATTTATGATATGAAATTATAAATAGTTTACCATGAACCACTTAAGATTAAAATATTATGTATTCATGGTTTGACCTAGAACACCTATGGATGAGTATATTCCAAAAAGACTCAAAACCCTATTAGTTACTTATTTAAAACAAGAGATACGAATTTCTTTACTTGGTCATGACTAAGTAAAGTAGAATATGTGCCATATTTGTTCATAACTGAAATAAGTCCTAGAACGGGTACCATTATCTAAATTTGGATCATATTAGTGATTTTGATCGATATTAAGTACTCCGATAAGCTTTAGTTGGTTTCCGACATAATACTAGCTAGTCTTGTTGGAATTGTTCTTGATTCCTCAAATTTGATTTTGTCATGATATATATATATATATATATATATATATATATATATATATATATATATATATATATATATATATATATATATATATATATATACTATGACTTAAGTGCAATTGTGAATATAAGTGCATGTGTAAGAAACTTTTATTTGAATATGTATGTGAAGGCTGGCGTGATAATAATTGTAATACTTAAAGTGCATAATGTTTGCTTTATACTTAGCATTAGAAGTTTTAAAGGGTATATCTATAGAAGATTTTCAATATTTACTTAAAGGAGATGATATTTTCCTTATTTAGTATAATAAATCACTCGATAAAGTAAACTACACCTCCTGTCCTCAAAAGATAAATAGGAAAAAATAAGTGAAAATGGCAAGATTAAAATAGTTCTAAGAGAAAACCCAAAATAGAAATATATATAAATTGGGTTTCCAATGTATTGGTGGATAGTATAGGGCTACGATTTATGACATAAACCATCATATCTATTTGCATCATATGAGTATGATGGAGTGTGAGGAAAAGAAAATATACAGATTATTGAATGGAAATCAAAGTATCATTTCAAGTTGGTCGAACGAAAAAAATGCTAAATTGTGGTTTAGTAGGAATATTGATTTCATAAGAATTTAGTTGATGCTTTACTTGATTTTATTAATTTCTCTACACTATGAAACAAAGACATGATTTTGTGTATAGAAATTTTTATATGTGTGGCTTTGATTTTGTCATAACAAGTTTGAAATTATGATTCTGATTTGTATTAAGTTTTATGAGCTTGTGTAGCGAACTTGGATAGGTGCTAATTGCCAAAATAGCAAATTGCTAAGCTAAAGTGCCACATCGTTAAGAAATATTTTATTTTTGTCACTTGAATATTAATATATATAACTGCGTGTGTTACCGGTGTTGAGAATTGCCCCACTGAAGGGGTCGACTAACCCGAAAATTCTACGGATTGTTGCTCCGGGTGTATATTATAAATTTTAAAAAATTTAGACTCTAGAATATAAAGTAGACTGCCAAAATTTTCAAGAAATTCTAAAGATACCATTTTCAGAAAATCTGAACAATTTGTTATTCTCGATTTTAGGATATTTAGCAAGTTATCTGATTTAGGATCAAACTCTAAAAATCTTAGATTCTGGATTTAGAATATAAGACGCGTTGGACACACTTGCACAAAAGAGCAATAAAAATATCAATATTTTATATTCCAGGGTAAATGGTACAATTTTTATACTTTTGGGATTGGCCTACCAAATAGAATATTATTGTTTTTAACGTGATTCCATGAGCACACGAAACAGATTCATAATTGGATATCTTATCGAACAATATCCTTGTAAAGCGTGTGGTTGTCGACACAAGAGATGAGATATGAATCAGACCTGTAATTCAATTTAAAATTGTATGTTAGATAGAAATATTTGTGAATTTGTATAATTGTATTGGGTAGAAGAGAACATTTGGATCACACCGTCGAACTATGGCAATAAATACTTGTTTTAAAACTGATAAGTAGTGCCGACATCCGCATGACCATGCGATAGTTCGAGGTGAGGCTTAGCTCACTGTACTTGAAGGTTTTTTAGCATCGACTCAAGTAATCCGATACTTGATAGAGTTTTTAAGCATCTACTTAAGTAATCCGACACTTGATAGGGTTTTTGGGCATCGACTCAAGTAATCCGACACATATTATAAGCCGGTATATGACCGAGGTAAGGTTTAACTCACTACACTTGTCATTGGATCCGAATTCTTGAAAGAGATCAAGAAGTTCGACAATTGTGTATATCCAATGTTATTATATTCCAAATTCTTGGAAAAATTCAAATAATTCGACAATTGTTATATTATCAGATAATCTGAATTCTTAAAGCAAGAAATTCGACAATTATTTATATCATGTGTTACTTGTGGTATTGAAAATCTAAGCACCGTCCATCAAGAAAATTTACTTGATCCTGGGTATATGGGATTATTGTCAAGCAATATGTGTTGTTGTGATCCAAAAACGTTCTCTAAATTGTATTTGTATATAGGAAAATTGTTTGTGATTTTGAATGTGCTTGTGATTTATGATTTGTGATTTGTGATTTGGAAACTAAGTAGAATAGGATTATAGAAAAGTGTGAGTGTGGATTATGATTAGGATATTAAGTAGAATAAGTTTTAATAAGAGTTGGAACATCTGTTTCGGGATTTCATTATAAAGAGCTGGAATACCCTGCTTCATGATTCACTAAATTATATCTTAGGAATTTACTATTCTATTTATCTATCATAAAATTCGAGAATCAAATCATTTCCAGATTCTCATTTTACTTATTTTTTCCGTCTTTGATGACTTAGTATTGTTTACTAGTTTTGTAGAAATATATTCAAGGAAGCTACTATTGTACCTTGACAATGATCTGAAGAACAAGAACGATATGTTGCAATGAAAGATGATTGAAGTGGAATCAGAAATTATTTTTCATCATGTAATAAGTTATAAAGGTGTTATATGTATATTGGGATAAATGTTGTAATTGGGTAGAATAACCCATTTTCTATTTATAGTTTTAAAATGTTCCCTATCCAAATTATTTACTTATATTATTAAGAAAATTGTGACTTGTGATAATCCTATCCTAGAACCTTACAGGCGATAATCGCGAGTATGGATACTGGAGTATTTGTATGGTGCGTAGCCTAGGGATGATGTTACGTACTCAACTTGTCATATTCTGGGAGCGGGGCGTGACATAACCTCACACGGTCATGCGTAGTATCTTTTTAGAAATTTGCCGTTGATGGGTATCATGAGTAGGTCACCATCCATAGTAGTTAGACGGTAAGCAGCGTTTGAGGACACTGATTCTACAATAAAAGTTCCTTCATAATTGGCCTGAAACTTTTCCTTGCTTTTATGAGTTATAACTATGTTCGTTTCACCGTGAGGACCAAATTACCAACTTAGAACGTTCTCTCTCTGACCCACTTATTGAAAGCTCTAGAAATACATGCCTAATATATATGTATTCGCTGCTGCGCTTGTAGTCATTTTTTGTTAAGTGCTTCTAGCTCTTGTAGGCATTGTTGGTCATTTTCTTTAGTGGTCATTTTAGTGGCTAACACTCTTCGTAGCGATGGAATTTGGATCTCTAGTGGGATGACAGCTTCACTTTCGTACACTAGGGAATTACCCGTCAGCATTCGGATTGTGGTACAATAAGTCACAAACATTTTTTCTGAGCTTCTTGTTCCAATTACGCTTGTTAGATGAGACAAATTTATTTAATATCCTGATGATTATCTTGTTGAAATCATCTTCCAGTCTATTTATTATTGGGTTGTAAGCCGTTGAGGCTATACATTGGATCCTTAATTTATCACAGAACCGATGAAAGGCCTGGCTCATAAACTTGGGTCCATTATCGTGGACAATCTACTGAGGGGCCCTGAAACTATACACCACATGGTGCATGAGAAAGTTAATAAAATTTGATGTCTTCACCTCAACTAATGGTATAACTTCGGCCCATTTAGAGAAATAGTTAGTCACCGCAAGAATGAACCATTATCCTTTCTTCTAAGGGGAGCGATGGGGCCTACAATATCCATGTACACAGTTGGACTGAAGCTCGGGATTGAGAGAGTGGCGATTGTGGGGAAGTGGGCAAAACCACCTCCTTGTCATCAATTGTTTAATGAGGGTTGCGGGAGTTGAGGAATCATGGAAGACGTAGAACTCGTAGAGTCATGGAGGACGTGGACTCTATGGAACTGCCAGAAGCGTGTTCTTGGTGGAGTCATGGAAGGCGTAAATGTCGTTTGAACAAAGAAGATATGGCATCATGGGAGTCGTGGATGGGGGACTCCTTTTTAGATGTTCCGCAGAGACACATAGGAGTTACTGGGCTTCGTTCCGTAGATGGAGACCAACGAAATTGTGTAGTGTTGGAAGAGAGAACATCCTTAGCATTTATGGCTGACGTAGATGACGTAGCTGAAATGACAGTTTGTAGGCTTGAAGTGACACGCCTCCTGTAGCATGTGGCCAGTCACGTGGATATGACGTGCTAAGTTCTTATTTTCTTCCATTGGAGGGTGCTTGTTGGAGTCTTCCGCAAGGATGCCGTGGATTCTGTCTTCCGCAGTTACTAAGGCACTGGGTCTTTCGCTGAAATCTTTTGGCCCAGGGCTCTTTCGCGGGGACCTCTTGGAGTTGTTCTTCCATTAGCATAGGATGTAGACTTGAAATATTTCTCATGCTTCTACAGTGTCTTAGGAATATTTGTCAACACAAAAAATGGATGACAAAAATAAAATCTATGGTAGAAAATAATCTAGGATCATTTTTATCCTGTTGAATAGTATACCAACAGTATATTGGTCCATATCGACAATATAACTTTTTTTATATAATATATGGTCTCTATCGAGCCAACTGGCATACCTGTTGTATACTGGTCCATACCGACGATATATCGTTTCATCAAAGCTGGCAATCCAATGGTCATATTCTAGCCCTAAAAATACATCCAACGGTTCTTTTTCTAGCCGTTGCAGTTGTAGAACAATATATCGGCGGTATACTGTTTACAAACTAAAAGTTGCATTACTTCTCTTTCTCTTGCCTTGGTTATAGATAGGCTTGAATCTCTTCATTCAAGGTTGATTCTTTGAGCCTAAAATTTCCCATATACCAAAGGCATATCCACAATTAACTCTACCAAAGGTTTTACTTGCCAATCCATAAATTATAACAGGTTAAAGTGTGCAAACCTTTTGATCAAAGCTTGTGTGAAGTTAGAGAGCCTTCGGATCAAAGCTCTTGTGTAATAAGTCGGCGAGCCTTTGCATCAAATCTCGTGGTGTAACTATATTGATAATAGTGGATTAAAGCAGAAGAGAGTTTCGGGACTGGAGTGCCTCACGGAGGATACCAAGATACATTGGGTGTTGGTATTCTTTGCTTTTTATTTCTAGCACTTAGTTTTTAAATTGCCTATTAGCAATAATTTTGTGCTTGATTTATTAGTTTGACCATATTCATCCCCTCTAGGGTTCTTTCAAAGTTTGCGTTGTAGTGCCCCGACCCCCGAACGAGGTGCACTCTTATGGAATATTGTCAATATCGGTTGATATGAACAAATTGAATCAAATCTTTTCGTCATTATGGATTGGTTTCTTCGAAATCAGGTCCCATATTTAGTGGATCGTGTCTCGAGGAATGACTCTATATAAGAGTCGAGAGGGACCATTTCACTACTTGTTTTCGTTGCTGTTTTGTTGATACTTTCATTGTTGGTTTTATGAATACGTTTTCGTGAATATTTTTGATGGATTTTATTGCTTGTGTTCTTCGAACTTCGCATTATATCAAGCCCCAAAACTAAAATATTGGAGAGCGGGAGAGTGACTCAGCCAACCACACCTTACGGAATATCGAAGTAATTCGTAATGTGCTAAGGTTGTCTAGAGACAAGGGGGTACATGCTATAATTAGTCGCCTAGGGTCAAGAACATCTATGTCTCAATCATCAACCAAGAAACAATAAGAATGAACTTGTAAGATAAAGAAGTTAGGCGTCCCTAACGCTCTATCAGAATGATCATAAAACTAGTTATACAGGATGGTACACTAGTATATTGTCAAGAGTACATGAATGTAAGTCAGCCGTGGTCTAAATAATATACAATAATGTAGAGGAACTAATCTCCAGATAAACTGGCAAACAGGTGTCGTCGGCTAAACACAAAAAAAAAATACAAAATGATACTCATAATGGGGAAGAAGAAACCCACTCAAGTTCCTCGGCGGACATCCTCTAGGTGTGCACCATCGGTCAGATACAGGACATGATCATCGGGCTCTGCTACTAAACCTGGCCAAACAAAACTAGCGGGGTCAGGCCCCAAGAGCAAGTACTACAAAGGAGCACAAGTGATTGAAACAAAAACCAATAAAGTACATAAAATATGAAATATGTGCCACAACTGCAAGCGTATGACCTTTTATGGGAGTAGTAGGACACCTCTACAACCAAACAAGGACAAGAGGTATCGCACTACTCCGAGACAGGGTACGTCTCACCAATTATGAACATAAGGAAGATATAACACATCAATATAATCCAGGACAAACGTACCATAATACATTCTAAGATATAGATATAATATGAAGCTTCAGTACATGGCCTATTATGATAAATTGGTGCAACCCTATAACCAAACAAGGAGAAGGGTTGAACCGTCGCACCATAATAGTTCATGTCTCTAGGCTCCCAGCACATACTTTTAGATTTGGCCAATCAATCCTATGACTTGTTATGTGGAATTTGAGTTATCTCAGAAATAATGAATAATAAGTATCCTCAGATCATGCTAGTACCGAACATGAGCTAACCGAACCAAATAAATAAAACATGCACTTGCATGATGCACCAGTCCCCCGTAAGGCCATTATGCTAAAAATACGGTATTAGCGGTTCCATTATTCCTATAGTGAAACAGTTGCTCGATATAATAATAGTCAGATATTGTACTCTACTAAGGAAGATAATATACAGTATTTGCGGTGGCCAGCCCCCAAAGCACTTAGAATGAATCTTTGTGGGAATGTTCGTTGGCATGATCTCGTGATACCGTTCCCTCCTAATGTTACTACCACTTTTAGTTACCTAATTAGCCTTATGTTGTCTTATGTTGTTGTTGAAATCTCAAGGCGTAGTCACATAAAATTTTTCCTTCAGATGTCGTATAAAGTACGGGCACGCTAGATACAAATCCATGGAAGTCAAATAGGGATTCACCCGAGTGTGTATGCAATATTCAGTCAATCAAACAAATATCCTAACCATGCTATGGTTGTTGACCCACATACGATGCCAATGCTAGGAAAATAATATAATATTATCCCGTGTCGCATAGTATAGGAGGCATTCTCGATGTACAACCCAAAATATGTAATCTCATAGCACGTAGCAAGTTATGTCGCACCTCAATGCATATTATAATACATGTACGCGTAGCACGTTAGTAAATGTATCAACACGGATACAAGAAATCGGGTCGAATCACCAAACTTACAGTTGATCACATAAGTCTTATCCCATGGGGAGACTTGGTCAAAATATAATCTCCTCAAATTAGGTACACAGACTATCAATCAATTGGAAGCCTAAATTTATGATGTGAACTCCTCGAATTAATGATTTTGCCGTCAAACGTGAGTAAGAAAAAAGTATGAATTACTCTGGAGCAGATCCATAATTCTTAAACCAAACAAGGATCAGAATTGCAGATCATTTTTTGAGCAGAACTACGCCCCTCACTCTATTCAACGAACAAAATGATAAGTTTATGTACTAATATGAGTTTACTCTATGTTGCCACATAGTCTACTGCAGCATATAATCATAGTATGAAGCACATAGCCAGGTCTAGCATAGTCTGGTTACTAAGTCCACTCTTCCTTATAATAATGAAAACAAGAAGCCACGATCAACCACATAGGGTACGATAAGAAATATTCTAAATAAAATAATTAAACCCAAGAAATCTTGGAATGTGTACATAGATTATTAGGGTCGCATAGAATCACATACTCGCATGAGAAATGCACACATGGATTGCCGCATGGATCAGGCCGCATGCACTGATCAGGTGCATGAGAAACTGGCCGCATGGACGAGCTGGCCGCATACTACCCCAGACCGCATATGGCTCCAGACCGTATATAAAGTCAGGCCGCATGAACCACTTGCCCGCATGCACTGATCAGGATTAAGGTCTACTCCTTGGGACAAATGTTTGAAGTAACGGATAATAAATAAAGTGTTAGTGATGTGACATAAAGTGACTGATGCAATAAAGTGTGTCAGAGAGAAAAGAAAAATCCAAAGAAATAAGTGACAACGGTTCAGAATCATGCGTCCAAGAAAATGGTGGTCGCATATTCTCCAATGAAACAAAAGTGTCGGTGCCGTATATGGAGAAAATGCCGCATGGAGTCGATACCGCATGGAGTCGATACCTCATTGAGGTCTCTTGGACTTAGCGAATTTTTTATTCGTTCAGCGAGTGAAAGCACAAGGTGTTCAAGGACACTTGTGCAAATCAGTTGTCATACGTCCAACAAGATGGATACATGTTGTCAGTATGCGACAAGAGTTCAGGCCGCATAACCCTCTCAGACAGTATGGCACTCTCAGCTGCATAGCTCATTGGATGCATGTGAACTTCGTCTTCTCCAGACAACAAGTTCAGCCATGGCAAAAAAAGCTCAAAAAATCCAAAAATTATTTTTTT
This sequence comes from Iris macrosiphon, assembly GCA_036927795.1. NCBI lineage: Eukaryota > Viridiplantae > Streptophyta > Magnoliopsida > Asparagales > Iridaceae > Iris > Iris macrosiphon. The sequence continues at coordinate 93,478,056 of JAYESA010000010.1, forward strand.
CATAAAAACTTTATTTTAACTCTGAATCAAGTAAAACAAAAGCCAAAATGCTCAAAATAAAGTCCTTCATCAACCATAAAAACTATTTTTCTAAAATACCATATTTTAATATATCAAAACCAAAAAAAAACTTTTGTAACCCATGAAAACCATAACTTTAAAACTCAGATCTACTCATAACCATTCATCAAAACCAAACACTCTAAGAAATAAAACTAATGAGAACATCAAGAAGAACATTTTCCATCAAACATATTTTAATTTACTAATCATATAAAAAATCTAAAAAATTATGGCTTCACCACTTTGAACAAGATGTACTTGCCTTGGTGGACTAACAATCCTCTTTCTAGAACCAAGTCTAGGGATAGGGCTTAGGGATTCGGTCATGGGGGGCTCTTAAGGGAAGGAGGAAGAAGAAATAAGAAGAGAAGTGGGAATAAGGAAGAATGAGAGAGGAGAGAGAAAACCACATATATATACCAAGTGAAGAAATAAGGTTAGCCCTAAGATTAAAGCATGACACTCTTCAACCAATCTCAACCATCCAAAATAGGCTTAGTGGTTCCAAGAGTGAACCGGGTCTGATATACATCCTATATACGGGTCCTAGTACGGGTCCATGACAATTTCCAAGGTGTTCACTACTGGCCGGGTAGTCTCCCACAATAAACATAAATATAATTAAATAAATATAACATATTTAACAGGAACCAACAAGAAAATACAACATGAATACATCTACATAACATTTTTTAAATATCATAAATTCAATAATACCAAATCTGGGAACGGGTGTGACACATTTATATCAAATTCTAAGATAAAGATTAGATAAAGTATTGATCCTCTATTGGTGCCAATGTAGGTAACCATATAAGCGAAGCTCGAGCGGAACATTGAAGATCTCTCTCTCATCAATTCACCTAGTAAGTGGCGTTGACCCTTCTTCCTAAGTCTTCATACTTAATTAAAATGACTCTCTTGTTGCGTATTCCGATCAACGATACCTTAATTAAAAAAATTAAAACAAACGAGAGTAGGCTTCAATTTTGATGCTTGTTACATAGAAACATGGAGTTATCACACTATTGTACGCTTGTCTACTATAAATGTATATCATATTTTGATTGTAGCTAGAATTAATTCATCTATAAACTTTGCAACGAGTAGTACATATTTATAATGCGATAACTTGAGGCTGGTAGACTATGTTATCAATAATTGCTGGATAGTCACATTCAAATTTGTTGTCTTGTCTCGTCCTAGGGGAAACATGAATAAATGTGCTAGCGAACTAGGAGAGGTGATTTGGGAACATTTAGCGGGGCTCGCTACCCACGCTGAAAGGATTATCATCCAACCAGGCTATAGTCTAGAATGACTTGTGGTGCTAGTGACCATCATATCTATTTATCTATTGCGCTAACAAATGTCTAGTCCACAGGGAAGAACATTATAAGATCTGTGCAGGGATGGTAAATCAGTTGTGGGTAAGAATCATCGTATTTGGTGATACACATTATTATGTTGTTTCAATTCCTATCTCATGCTTGTAAATTGAACTAAGGCAAGATAAAAAATCACATAATAATATTTCTTACTTTTACATGAATATCATGTCGATTTGGTGAGTTGGATTAAGTCGCCCTCACTAGTAAATTTCAAATGTGCTGACCCACGTCTCCACAGGTTCTGTGAGCCAAGGCGACATAATAAGGAGCTGAAGACTCGCTCCATGCAGCAGGAGCTTGGGAATACTTTTGATGCTTGTACAAATGTACTTGAAGCCTCTCCGAGTCATATTTTGAAGGCTCCAGACGAAGGTGTTTACATCTTTTATTTTTATTAAAAGGATGTGATTTATGGAACGACTATCTCAATTTGTATCCATGTTCTAAGCCCATGCGGCAATCCTTTTTCATGTAATTAATTTTTATTATCAATGAAAGAAATATTTTTCCTTCTGCCAATGTGTAATTCACTCTCTACGTAACTCTGTTGTTGTTCACCTAGTGGCAAGCATAATTACGAAAAAAAATACAGCTAGCATGTTGTATGGATTAGGAAAACTCTGGTTGCCCCGAGCAAAGTCCTTCCTCATTCAATGGCGAATTGTCACGTTATATTGCTGATTATCTCAAACGGGGAGAAATATGATATCCTTCCATGCTTCTTTGTGAAAGAAGTAAGCTAGTGTGGTCCCTAAACGGAAGAGCATGAAATCAGCATTTTACAAAAAAAGAAATGCTTATGGAAAAGAAAAATGCGCACAATCATCGAGTTTGTCAAAACTCAAAAAGTGCGCCAGATGACAACTTTCAGAAGGAAAGTGTGTGAGTCGTCTAATTTATCAAAATCCAGAAAGTACGCCAAGGAGCCAATTTTCACTCCAAATAAGGGGAAATACGCGTGTATATTATGCTTATACTCATGAAATTCCCTATATTTTCTATTGATTAGGAGATGATAATGAAAAAAGTAGTAACAAAGGAATAGTATTATCTCACCCAAAGAACGTTGTCTCCTACGACTACTTGGATGCTTGCAATGCCCTGACGAGGATATCTTCTTCTTCTTCGGCTTGATCCTAAAGACAACTGTGCTCATCTGCTCATCTACACGATAAGAAGAAAGTCTGAAGGGTTTTGCTAAAGACACTGGCTTTGTTTTTAGGGAGCTTTCTTTGCAATTATATAGATATGCGAAGAGTGACGTTCCGAGTTCATTGCAGTCCTTGAAAATAGTACCCAAGCATCGCCTTGAAGACTGCTTCCATTCAGCAACTGAGTCAAACTGCTGCTGTAAAAATCGCATAAAAATCAATAAAAAACTCAAGCATATGTTTAACTCAGCCACATCATAAATTTGTTGGAATTTTGTCCAAAATGTGCGCAGAAGATATCTCAAAAACTTTCTCATGCTTCTAATTCAAAGTATTTTGAATTCATTTGAACGAATTCAAAAACTTTGAAGGGGGTCTTGTAGAAGCATAAAAAAATGTGCCTCATGAACATGACGCAATTCTTTACAAATACTTAACAGAGGAAGAATGGCGTATTTTCTCTCTGTTTTAAATGATGGCGCACTTCCTACTTGTTCAAAGGATGGCATACTCTTTCAAAGAACAGAAAAGGGACGCACTTTCAAGTGACTTTCATCTATGAAAACAGGAGTACAATTTTTATGTCTATTTTCCAAAAATATTTAATGCGATGAATCTGACAGGATGGAACAGTAATCGAGGAAGTCAGAAGTCATCATTTCAGCTGAGCTACGGCATGCAGACCCAGGTTGTCGTTTAGCGACCGGTATGAATCAATCACTTTCAATGTGCGCCAAGTGTAATTAACTTCACTAGAGTGCGCCAAAAGTTGTCAACTTCATCAAAAGTGTACCATCAAGGCCAACATCATCAAAAGTGCGCCATCAAGGCCGACTTCACCAAAAGTGCGCCAATCGCCAGACTACTTCTATAATGTGCCTACAATTCTAATTGACAGAGAGGACTTATGATTACGTGTCTTACATTCCATATTCCTTGTAAAAGTGCACAAATAATTGTCCTATGACCTACACTTTTCTCGTATAGGAAGCCACGTGTCAAGTAGGCATTAAGTTGTGCATCCACTCACCAAGTCGTGGCCCCATTAAAAGTGCTCGCACAATGGCACTACAATGCAGACTGTCCAAAGTGCACGTACACTGTTATAACCGCTTTCAAATCCTATAAATATGGGATCATTATGTCCCTTGAAATGGGGGTTAGATTTTCAAGTCTTCGATATCCAAGAACAGAATGAGAGAAACAGAAGCTTGATGTGCCATTTTTTCCAACGCTTTCTTGTTGCCCAACTCTTCAAATTGTTCTTAGCACTCTCGCATTTCTTCTTCACCGTCGTGTAGTCCAAGGAGTAAAGTGATCTCCCAAAAATTAAATCTCCATAGCTATACTTTCTCAGAACCAATTGTACTTAGATTCTTGTCTAGGATCTTTTGTATATTTTCTTTCTTTATAATAGTTTGTAATACAAAGTTTGTATAACCTTTGTTCATCGCAAACAACTACCAAAGGCTCAGGAGGAGCAGCCATGTGGATGGAGCGTCTTTTGAGATGGACTCTTAGAGGTTCGTCTTGGGTCGTACTAAGCTCTATTTCATTATCGGCGTCGTTGCCTCCTTCATCCTGGTGGGATCTGTTTATACAAGATCGAGTCAGAGTAGTAGGCTTCGACCCCTTTGAAAGGATCAACATTGGCGAACTTTGTCTTAACGACACCGTTGTCGTCAACATACTTCAAGCACTGGTGGAGAGTCGATGGCACGATCATGTACTCATGAATCCAAGGACGTCCCAGAAGGACGTTGTAGGACACATCAACTTCGATGACATAGCAAGTCACCTCTGTTATGAGGTCGCCTATTTGAAATTTTAGGCGATTCTTCCCCAGGGGATAACTCCTTCCTGCATTGAAGCCACTGATGGTCGTGTGGGTAGCTGCCAACCGATGCATGGGGATTCCCAAGGTCTGGAGCAGACTATGAGGATGATCCTGAAAGATGATCCTGGATCATTGTGCATTCGGTCCACCTTGATGGCATTGATATACCATGTATAGTATAAGGGTCTATCGTGCCTGTTATTTTTTAGCAACATGTCTTGTTACGAGAATGTGATATCAGGGATCGCCTCCATTACATTGTTGTAGTGAGAACATGCAGCGGGATCCTCGTTTAGTGGCTTGACTTGGGCCTGGTAGGAGTCGGCATTCTGTAATGCCTCACTCAGAGCGTCACGGGTCTCTTTGGAGAGACGAAGGATCTCGAAGAGTGATAACTTTATTGGAGAATTGGCAAGCTGTGTTAATATGTCAAAATTGTAAGATTTTTCCAGCCCGTGAGCTACATCGTTTCTTAAAGGTTTGTCAAAGCGAACATATTTCTGCTTCTGCTTATCTGTTATAGGAGGTTGGGACGGACCTGGCTCAAATGCTACTGGAGTTATGGGTACAGTAGTCGAATGTGTACTATCATCTGGAGTTGCGTCGTAGTCTCGCATGTAGGTTTATCCTGACCTGGTTACCCCAACTAGGGCTTCGTCAGTCGATAGAGAGACCGTGTGACAGGACCTAGTTTTTTTCCTGTAGATTTGGCAACAGGAGGCGTTGCTTGCTGTATCAAATCTGGAACGATGTCTGGGTGACCTACAATACTTTGCCTCACGGAGTGGTGAGTGGTACCAGTCCGGCTACTTGAGATAAAGGGAGGTTAACGACCTCCATGGTGGTCTTAGGTATCGGGACAACACTGTCTTGGACTTCTATCACTAGGAAGTCGCCGAATTGGAGGGAGACCATGTTTGCAACGACTGTTTTGTCTTCAAAGTTAAAGTGAGAGCTTTAAATCGAATAGTCATTGGATATGCCTCTTCAACACAGAGCAATCTCGTGTTGGATGATGGATGTATCGCTGGTAGTAGCAGTACTTGGGGTCGTTAACCTTATCTGCCTCATCCGGTCGTTTGATGTCGGATAGCTGGAGTTTGTTGCATTTCATCAGCACATGGAAAATCTCGATGACATCATCATCATCGAATGATTAAGTTTTCTTTGGCTTGGATGCTTCTACTGGCCTTTGCGTGGGCGTGGCCGAGATTTTGGACACATAGACAGTGAGAGCTTACTTCCCCTTATTGTCACGATCGTTGTTGCTGACGTTATTATTAAAGGGACGTTTCCCTTTGTAGTCATTGGCAGGGAACTGCAGTCCTAGCAAACGGGCATCATTTGCATTTTTTTTCTGCGACGACAGCGCTTATGATGAACTTCGTCCAATCCGGGAGTGGGACTGAAGTTGTTCAGAGCTTTACTGCAGGTAACAAATTCTTCCTGCAAGTGTCCATCATGTGCCTATCAGGAATGCTCAGAGGCAGTTTCAGTGCCGCCTGCATGAATCGTTTTATGTACTCTCGGACAGGTTCCTTCTCTTTTTGAACTATGTCCATGAGGGAGCTCATAGTCATGTCCATTCCACCATCGCAGAATCGAGCGAGGAAGAGGCGTCGAAGATCTTCGAACGACGCAATATAGTTGTCCGGGAGACTACAAAACCAGTCCTAGGCTACTCCGGTCAGGGTTCCGACGAAAATCTTGGTAAGGAGTGCATCGTCACGAGGTAGATGTCCCAATGTTGAATCAAAGTAATTCATGTATTGACGAGGAGATGTCTTACCGTCGAACGAAATTATCGAGTGTGGCTTATACTTAGGCGAGTATACCACATTTTTTCACTCGGGAGGATAAGGTGGTTGTATCCCGAGTTTCTGAAAAGCATCTCGGTTGCTCATTGAATCAAAACGAGCCCGCAGCTCCCTGACTTACCGGATTGCGTCTTGAGCGTCGTCCGATGACAGGGGAGAGGATGACCACAGCAAGGTGTGATTGGCTGCTACGGTAATAGGAGCGGTCGTGATCGACTCTCCATTGTTTTCTGGTTCTTGACTTGCTTGCCCCAAGATCCTTGGAGGTTGTGGTACTATGTTTGCCCTGAGTTCCAGTACAGTTTGAGTCAGAGTCTGCATCGAGACACTCATGGTTTGCATCATGGCTTCAAGTGCCTCAAGATGTTGTTGATCACTGGAGGCTTGATTGTCTCCTTCCATGTATACAGTCATTACATGGGAAGAAATGGATGGGATTGTGGAAGCTTCACTTTCTGCCTCCAACTCTTGAGTCCCTCTACCTTCAGGGAAGAAAGGCATGGTTGCGTCGTCTTCGGAGTCTAGGGTATCGCTACCTCCAGCCCTAGTGACCACACTACCCTGGCGAGCATGGCTACCCCGAGGTAGTTCGTCTTTCGTTTCTTGAGATTCATTGTCTTCCTGGAACGACGGATTGGTGTAAAACTTCGGGGGATTGCTACCCCCCATTCTTGTTCTCAAGCGGGTGCCTTAGAACACCCCCAAAGTAGGTACTAGCTTACTACCCCGCGGTCGGTTCCTTGATGTACTGGTACAGACTGTCAGATTGGACAAGTTTCTCTTCCCTGAGATCTTAGAAGGAGACCTCCATGTTGAGTAGCATGAGGCAAGAAGCAATTCCTTATCGTCCTCGTGCACTTATTTCTTGCGACCTTGTCGGACTGGTGTCGCAGGTTGCAATCACTGAAATATCGATCGTCTGATTGAAGGAACTGTCGCTTTAGTACAACCACGGTTGCTTATGAGAACAAGTGTGTCTGGGAGGGGACACTTCATGTGCAGGAGTTGTTTCTCTCGTCTTGCGCTTGTGACTTACCACATTGCGCAGATCAGACGATGGAAACTTCACTTTCACACCCATTTCATGCGCACAACCGAGCTTTGCGCATGGGTGTAAAAGTAGAGGGTTTGCTCCCTGACCCGGTTCTTGCGCAGAAACTGCACCCAGGTCATTAGTGAAAGACTTAATGTGAGAAGGACGCACTTCATGCGCACAGCCAAGCTGGACACATGGGTCTGTCAACACTGTCTTTGCTCTCCGACTTGGTTCCTGCGGAAAAACTGCACTCAGGTCGTTAGTGGAAGATTTTATGTGAGATGGACCCACTTCATACGCGCAGCCAAGATGGACGCATGGGTCTGTCAACACAGTTTTTGCTCCCCGACTTGGTTCCTGTGCAGAAACTGCACCCAAGTGATTTCGGGAAGTCTTAGAGGGTAAGCCCATATCTGGCACATGAGCGCATGGGACATCCCTATACAAATTTCCATCAGCAGTGCGTGTGACAACCAGTGGTGCATGCTTTTGGTGAACAGCTTGTGCAGCCCCTCAAACGTACATGGCTCGAGTCACTTTGGAGTTTTTCGAACTAGCGTTCACTGACGCATAGTACATAGAATCCACATCAGTGCCATAGGAGATTATGCGGAAAACAGGCTTTCTCTCTTTGGTCTTGATATGCGCAGAACACTTCATGCACCTGAAATGTGACACAGTACGCTTCTCCTTTGGCGCATCTTGGTGTAGGCGCACCTCTTGAGATTCAGCACTATTCTTCTAAAGAGTGGCCGCAGAGATAGAGACAGGATATGCGTCGACCTGAGGCGCACCCCCAATGGCGGGGATTGGTAACGCACCATTTACGGACTATGGGTGTGGCACAGCAGCCTTGACGACCCATGTCTTGCGAGTCTTGCGAGGACTTGCGGGCCTCGATGCGGAGCTTGGCTTGTCCAGCATCTCTTCAAACGCCTGTTGGTCGAAGCGAACAACCAACATTCTCTGGGTTGAACACAACTTGATTTCGTCGGACTACGTCACTAAGTTCTCGTCGGAGAAGAAGTTCATCCCCAACAGAGTCGCCATTTTTGTCGTCATATCAAAAAATACGAAAAAATTGAACGAACTTTTTGTATTGATTAGAATAGAACAAAAAATGGTACAAAAAAAACTCTAATGCGTAGAGTTCTGAGTACAAAATAGATCTTAACAAGTGTGACGGTAGAGATCAAGTCTGCGGTCGACTTCTTTACTCCGTTGACGGTCCGACGAAAGATAATGGTGAGACCCTCGGAAACTTGAGTATGCGACTCAATGGATGTCCGCTTCTGTCTCTCTGGTTGTCTTCCTCTTCTCCTCTCTTCCTTCTCCTCTCCTCTTTTTTGTGTGGAAGACGCTCACTATTTATAGTCTTTAAAAGATCAGGAGTGCGCATGTATGAGCGCGAATTTCACGATGTAGCATATCATCTTCCAAGAATGGTGGATGCAGATTTATAAGTGCATGCTGCACTGTGGGCTGCTACGTGGTAAATTGAGGTCTAGGTTGCTAATGCCTATAATCCATGCGACATGTGTCATGTGCTGATTGCTCGGAGATCTTGGCTGTTAATAACAGAAATATTTCGTTGTATGGAGCTTTTGAGGGAACACTCCCGCATGAAAACTCCAACACATAAGGAATACTGTCGCATGAAAATGCTGCCACATGGGACCTTTGTTGCACTGATGTTGGCGCATGGCTATATTTGGCGCATGATTTTCGCTGCCATTAACGCATGGCTTGGGGATATGCTTAGCGTATAACTGCACATGACTTGGGCTACATTTGGCACATGGTGTAAAAAATTTCATGCATCTACACGGAATACAAAGACTCTCAATAGCCAATTAAGTATGCCAACTAGGCTTACAACTCACAATTTCAAATCTTACCCACAAAGGATTTACATCTTTCCATACATTATGTCATATATATACAAGAGAAGAATCTTCGACCGAACATCTTCAAGTTTTCAATCTGAGCTCCACCTCCTCGACACGTCCAAGCAAAACTCCGTAGCTGGCGAGTTGGGGATCATTACATTATCAAGTACTAGTGAGTAGGACTAACCCACTTGCCTAAACCAACACTTCTATTCATACGAAACATACAATTTATAAAGTGATCTTGCTAATTATAATTGATTTATAGTTCATATCAATAGCATATAGTGAAACAGGGAACATGTAACCATATTATATTTATAGCATAAGTGAAACATAAAACATAAAAACCATATCACTTATCAATGATTCCTTACCACGGTCGATGTGTCCGTCCCTACATAAAAAGAGGTAAACACCTACCACCCTGCATAAGACATACATTAGTATGAAAACTGTCTATATGAGGTCATTGGTGAATCGACATCATGTAGGACTATTACGTGGTATTGCAACGCGTCCTGCCAGTCCGGGTAGCTTGCCCCATTGAATGTCCTTCAATATCTCATGCTCTGAAGCACATTCCACATAATTTTCTCCTTAAGTCGAATCAGTCCCAGTGAACGTTCGAGAAAAGCCAACTTTTTTGCACAAATTCTCCATGACCATACAAATACATGAATAGTTTAAATATAAACACATGTATGATACAGAAACATAAATAAAGTATTATATATTTCTACTCGTATGATCGATCATTCCCGCACTATCAACAAACTCATTCAATATTTCAATTAACGACCCGCAGGTCCCAAACATCTCGACTATCCTATGGTCCCGTGGTACCAAACCATAATCCAATAGTTTCGTGGTACCACACCACAACTGTCTAATTCTCATACGAAGCTGCCCGAATCACATACCAACAGTTTTGTAGTATCACACCACAACTATTCGCTTCTCATAAGAAGCTAATACTATATAAATCTCGTACATAGATACCCCAATAGCTACAGTAATTCAATGTTTTATTCTTAATGTTACATCATGCATGGTGACTTTCATTTATCAGTTACAGTCTACAAAGCATTATTTATCTAAGGACGTTGCAAGGCAACAAGTGAATTCATTTTACTAAAAGGATAGAAAAAAAAGGCCAGGATCACCCATCTATATGAATCATCTACTGCTCCGATCGAGCCGATACCGCACGATTTCTCAAAGACACGATTTGACGTGATGCACAATCTCCGTTACTAGTATAACCATACAAGCAAGCCATGATCCACAAATCATCTAATCCGACCAGATTAAGTAAGTCTGCATCAACGTTCAAATCCCGCAATTTCTCGCACAGCTCATAACTAACCAGCCGATTCAATCCACGAGGCCAACACAATGTCTCCATCCGCAGAGGGACAATACATCGATCACAAAAACTATGCATAATACCTCTGTATGAAACCAAGTCCAACCAAGCCTCTTCAGCCCAATAAATCAATCCAATGCACCACACGAAGCGGGATATTACACTGGTTAGATCAAAGATATAAAAATGATGGGCATCAAAGGCACATAGAATTTTGTTATCGTGATAGAATTGAGCAATAGATAATAAGTTCTTGTGCATAGAGGAAACAACATAAATATTATTAAGGAGGAAGGAAGAGGAGCCTAGAGAGTGTGTCATGTTACCAATAAAGGTGATTGGAAGATGGTTACCATTGCCAAGTTGAACAGTATCAGAACCACGGTAGGAAGTTTGATGCTAGAGAAGAACAGAATTTTTAGTCATGTAACTAGAGACATCTGTGTCAGAATACCAACTGGAGTTATAGGCAAGAATATTAATGTCGTTGGAAGTGCAGTGATACAGAGGTGGAGCAATATGAAGTCCGACAAAGGCAGAGTGGAGAGGCCAGGGCATTGAAGAATGCTGAGGAGCACTGAACTTCGAGCAGTTGCGAGCGGAATAGCCAAACCCAAAATAGAGTTGACATTTGGGTTAGAGATGATGATGAAGGCACAGGTCCAAGGAGACTAGCATTATTGTGGCAGATATTGTTGAAACAACATCACTATTCTTGCGTCCTATGAGATGATAAGTGTTCTGAGGAGCAGAACCAGTGGAAAAGGAATGTTGTGAGGCCATCGGTTTGATGCGAGCTTCATAATAGAAGGCGTGTTCGGAGATTAGAAAACTTTGATAGGGCATCAAAACTTTTGAGGGCAGTAACAAGCATGTCATAGTCAAGCCCGAGACCATGAAGGGAAGTATTGATCATTGTTGGAGACATATTCTCCAATGGCAGTAAAGAGCATCCGCAATAGATTGGGCTTCCTAGAGATACTCAGAGATGGAACGAGAACTACAGCTCGGGCTAGTGAGCCTCTTCCAGTAGAGAGATGTGTTGGCAATAGACTTTTGGAAAATGTCTGAATCAATTTAAATATGTGAACATCGGTTTTGCAACCAATGACAGTGCTAGTAGTGGTTCGGATTGAGTGGGAGAGATGATGTTGACAAGAATTTTGTCAGCCTAAAGCCAAGCAGAGCACCCTGGTACGGTAGCGGGTTGTGTATACGAACCATCCATATACTTGAAGTAATCTTAGCCATAGAGAAAAATCTCAATATGGGAACACCAGAGAAGAAAATTGTCGTCGAAAATTTCATCGTGACAAGGTTAGTAGTAGTTGGAATTAGAATAGTGGTGATAGTGTTTTTGACGTTAGAAAATGATTCGATAATAATAGACATGATGAAATTTAGGATATGGTTGGTAAGAAAGAAGTTATGGTGAAAGAATTTTCCAAGAGAAAAAAGAAAAAAGATGCCAAGAGGAAGAAAGAGGAGGACAACGTGAGAGGAAGATTTGGTGGAAGAGGGGGAGAGGAGGAGAGAGAGGATCGGTTAGGTTGATACCATGTAAATTGATAAATTTATGTGTGTTGTTCTCGAACTGGAGGCCTTAATATATAGATATTACAAGAAAAATAAAGATTATACAAAGATTCCTAAAATCACTCCTAAAAAAAATCTAAGTGAATCAAATCTAACCTAATCTTTTACCTATTTTGCATAACTATGTATAGCAGAAAATAATTGTTAAAAGATGGTATGAAATCATGAAAGTTTATCACGGGTGTGAGGTAGGATTAAGAGATGAAAGTTATAAAATCCAAGAGGCGGTATTTAGAACAAAGTTGTAACTGTGAATAAATAAAGCCCAGTGCATGAACTAAAAGATCAAGTGAGTTTTCTCTTTTAATTCTCCGAGTCTCAAGCTTGAGTTACTTTTCAAAACCATCTCAAGCCTTAGCAAGCGCTTAGCTCGACTGCAACTTGTTCCCAGAGGGCAACACCTAAAGCTAAACAAAAATAAGAATGGCAAAAGAATGAGGCTTCACTACAGAACCTGGAGAAGAGGTTTGCATATCTGGGTCATGTGGGTACTAATTAGTAGGCTCAAAAAGGTAGCTCTACGAGCCCTACAGATCTCACATATAAATGTCCTAAAATGCAGTTGCTTATGAGAAATTGATCGAATAGGTGTAATGCTCTAGCAATGAATGTCCGAAGTCTGCACAATCACACGACCTATACAATTTACAGCATGCATTTAGCCAAAAAAGAAAGCCATTTACTACTGTATCGCAACCAGAAAAGATAAAGAATAAATGGTGTAGAAGTAAACAGAAGGAAAAAAAAAAAAACTGGGAAAATTGTGCATAAAATTGAGGGTTGACAAATACATATCCCCCATGTCTGCATACCGTCGCGTTAACAATGCCCAGAAAAGCCTCAGGAATTTGAACTTCATGTCAAAGCTAGAACTACAAGACACTGTTATGCAAACAGCAAAACATAATAATCAACTGTATAGTGAAGCTGAGGATGCTTCTCACATTTTGAATTTTATTTACATTTCAAATCCAGTTTAATTGCCAATCATTAGAAGAAAGACTATAGTTGTAATTTGTTTCAACGTTGGTTAAGCATCATGAATTTACTCATCCCTAATGAATCATTTCATTCAACATACCCGACTTTTTCTTTCATCTTCAAATGCAGCACATGAAAAGAAATCAAATAGACGTCACGAGGGACCATGGAACATACCCAACCACCCCATTAGAACTCAAGCCTGGTGCAGTCGCATGAGCAAATAACTGCATGTATGGAAAATCTACAAATGTGATGGAGTAAATGTATTGAATCTTCATTTGAGACACACAAGTTTCCTCCCGTAGAAGATATTCCTGCATTGGAAACAAGAAAATTACAGTTGAGCCACTGATACAAAAGCAGTGACAAATATGTGTAGCCAACGGCTAGCATAAAACATTGTTGTATCTCTATGAAATGAAACCTTACAAAGTTATTTTACTAATTTTTGATACCACCAAGACCGTCAAAAAGAGCATGCAAAAACACATAACCATCATTCAAGCCTAAGTCCTCTATGGTGCACACAGCAAGGTTGAAGAATCTCAACAAAAGAACTGATCAAATTATAGAACCAATAATCAACTTGAGAATAATTCAGTATATGTTGATGATAATTACAAGCCAAGGCATCTTTGAGTAAATGAGGGTTTCGTCATAAAACTTCAAAGGCTAGTTAGAGGATGTGTAGACCTATGCAATTTAAGTTCATGAAAGACAAGCAATCTTCCAAGTTCCCTAGATCAGGGAGTCCGGAAAAAAATGTAAGATAATAAGATCCAATATAAGTATCAAATAAGCCAGATAGTCCTCTTATGCTAACACAATAAGACCAAATCATTCATCCACGTGCAATGAGCATAGAAATAAGTTAGATGATTGGATTTTCTTACAAATATAAGAAACAAATTTTAAACACAGTATTTTTAATAATTTTGAGTACCCCCGTTTCAATTCATTTCCTAAATTTTGGAAAGAATTTTGTATAGGAAAAGTGATATCCTTTAGCAGGTGACAAGAATTGATGGAATTTTGGTAAAGAAAAAGATAAGTGTTTATTTCATCGGTAAGTGTCCAGCCTTTTCTTTAAAGGGCGGTGGTCCATTACCCAATTTGCATTTAGAAAAATATTTTATTCAACAATATAGTTGAAGTAGCCTAACAAAAATACTCCCAGTTCCTACATATATACAGAAAAGCAAACGGTGGAAGAAATGAACAATGATCTATCATATCCTACATAGAAATCAGCTACATGAAAATATCACTACAGATAGTATGCTAAAATGCATAAGAGGAATGTAGAATGGGAAGCATTTCACTAACAATATCGAACATCCACGTCGTGGCTTTTTCTTCTTTTCCTTCTGCTTTGAGGGAGGCTGAATGACTACCTTGATTGCAGCATCAAACACTGCCTTGACATTCTGTTGATAGGGCAATGATTTTGAATTTAGAAAGATGTTACGCTAGAAGTTTATACAGATGTAAAACTCAATTGAAATGAAAAAATTACCAAAAGAAACCATCTTGATACCAAATTCATATCCATGTTTTCCTCATATATGCATGCCAGAACATATTCTATATAATCACCACGACATGTTGGGAAATAGGCAAAATAGACCCACCTGCTGAGTTTTTGAGCTGCACTCTATATAATATGCAGCACCAATCTGTTTACGCAGTTCTTCTCCCTGGAATCAAGAATAATCATGATCCAAAAAATAAAATTAACCACGTAAAAGAACAGTCCTACTTCACGCAGAGTAGGTATATACCTGTGCAGTAGTAACAGGCACAATGGCAGGATGGTCGGACAAATAGTGCTTGTCTTCACGAAGATCTACAGATCAAAAAATGCATATGCACGTGTGAACCATCACATGAATAAAGGGGCATAGTAACATGGAAGCTTTTCAAAGAAAGAAAATATCATAGAGTTAACAAACTAGATTACTGTCTACTTGGTATTCACCAGCAGCACCAAGTCTAGTCCCAATCAGAGACAATTCCCTAATATTTCTTTATAGCCCTACAAAGAGCAGCTTTTCCTCTCAACCTGCTGCAAGAAATACGTGGCCAACTCATCATAAGAGCTTTCTCTTGTCTTTTTCTCTTGCCTCTCAGTTGACCTTATTTTCGTATCATCTATCCATAGTTATCCTCTAATTGGGTCTGTTAACATCTATAGCTCCCACACATTTGATCAAGATATGATTTCTTGGACATTTATGGGCCACCTAAAACCTTAAATATGATGTCCTGTAATATCTAGTTGGGGAACAAATTCCTTCAGAGATACATTTGCACAGAGGTGTAACTAGAGATGAGTGAAAGTAGGAGAGGGATAAATAGAAAAGAGAAGCAAAGGGCACTCATCCTAGACATGTCAATCAGCGCCAACAGCATATGCCTGACAAACACGAATAGGCGGATGCTACTTGTGTATGTCATCATCTAAGCTTTCACTTTTAGAATCAGCAATGGTTGACCATGAAGCGCAATTCTTGATTGAAAAGGCTCTAAAAATCTGACACTATACCTACAATATGAGCCAAATTCCTAGCTGTAAATTGTAGTAAGGGAAAAGAAGTATGACGGGGCAAAACAAGACTATTTACTTATTATATAAGCCATTTAAGCCCAAATGATAAAACCATTGGAGGTTTGAACAGTGATCTTAAAGTGCATAGCTCATTTTCTTCTTTAAGCTTAGTTGATATTCAGAATCTACTATTTATGTAACTATTCCAAGGTTTCAAATATCGGCCAAAAAGGATACGTTTCAGTCGTACTGTCTGGAATTGGAGGGGCCCAAAACCGGCCAATTCAAAACACTAAAACCCCAGAAACTGTAGAAACAAATAATTGTAGGAAAGGTCGGAAACTGAGTCATTTTATCCTTGGGATATTCAGAGTCGATCTAGTTACTTTGTCTATCCATACATTTATTGTGATCAAGAGAAAGTATGCAGCATGATTGTCATGAAATGTTTTCATCATTTAATCAAATGTAAAGCCGACATTTCTTGTAAGCAAGAGAAAGAACTTTATATCAAAGCCATTCTGCTTGACCTTGCCATAGTAATTTATTCTTTACTCCCTCGCCTAACAAAACTACCTCCACTTACATACAAAATACACTTGGGCCTCTGATCTGAGAGAGGTTTATCTCGAGCACAACCAGAGTACTATCTCATATTGAAGGATTACTGCAGTTGGCAAAGCTATTGGAAAGAGGTGAAGAAATGAGATGAAAACGATTACCCAATTTGCATTATTTTGCCTTCCTTCGCAATTTTCTTTTGCGAAGTGTTGAAGAAAATATTATGCTTTAGCTCATTTTTGGATTACAAGATATTTGGGTTTATTAGATTTAGTCAAAGAATTAGTCTATAATATAGATTGTTTCAAGGTGAAGGGTTAACCTTTTATTTTTTAGTTCCCATATTTAGTATATGAGTTTATATTAGTATAATGGTCCTCAACTTATTCAGACTTTTTTCTATATTGAGTTTGTTATTCTTCAATCATTGTAAATAAGAAATATCCAGTGTACGAAGGAAGAGGAACATAGAAGAATATTCTAATGTAATTGGGTACAATATGTCAATTATATCAAAAAGTAGCAAAAGAGATTCTACGAGTTTCTAAAGGTAATACTTGGACTTGACAAGAAAATTGGTAGTGGAGCGAGAAAATCCAAAACGTAACGAAGGCAAAATAAATTTAAGAGATAAGGAAAACCTTATCTCACTAAATTTAAGAGATAAGGAAAACCTTATTCAGAACCTTGATATATAAACTAAAAAAGAAGAAATAAGGAAAACCTTGAGAGAGAAACTATCGAAGAAGCTAAGAATGCATTTAGTGAAGCTAAATCTAAGGCCAATGATTATATCAAATTTCATCTAAAATAGGAGGTTATAGAAAATAAGTAGGGAGAAAATAGATATTTAAATAGGCTTGTTAGAATAGCGAAGCAATAAAGACCTATGTTACCTAGATCCGGGTATGAGTGTCGGGTACGAATACATATTCAAGAGTCGGGCCTTCAAACTGATAATTGAAGGACACGCGGACTCGACTTCAGCTCTCTTAATAAATTTTAAATAAGTGCACTTATTCAATTCATAATTGAAGATGTATATAAAGTTGAAGGGAGCTAAAGGGACTATTTACATTTATGAGCTGAAGGGACTCTTTTATACACTATAATTAATAAAAAGGGCTCCTCTTGAATAAGAGTCCCTTCAGCTCCCTAGGTATTAAATAAAAGCTGCATTTAAATAAATTATTGTCAAGGGAGCTGAAGGGTCCCTTGAATAAGAGTTTGCTATTAAAATACTTAGGGAGACATGTATATATAAATGTTATATAAATCTCAAATTCTAATCGGAGAAAAAGATATCGAATAAGTATTTTGGTCCAATTCAGCAAACATGTGGACTTATATATATATATATATATATATATATATATATATATATATATATAATTTAAATGCAGCACCAGTAACATCAAGTTAAAGGGAGCTGAAGGGTCACTTGAAGGGAGCTGCGTTTAAGCAGCAGCAACAACACGATAAAGGAGCTGAAGGGTCACTTGAATGGATCTGCATTTAAATCAACTAGATATGTCAATCAAGTTTGCATTTAAATTAACTAATAAGTGTTCCTTTTGTTGCACCAGCAATAAACCCCTTCAGCCCTTTAATTTCTTTTTCTTCATCTGTAGTGTCCAATCCTTACCATGGAGGATCCGATCTGGATGCCATACTCGTGTCATGTCGAGTCGATATAGGTACTTTGCCTTAAAGTGGCGAATCCGGATAACATAGCTAAAGACCTAGGTAATATCAAATATATCAAGATTGAAAACCAAAAGTATTAATAAAAGAAAATTGTAGGAGACTCATCACTCATGTACATAATTTATGTTTGGTAGTAAATTTTTTATCTTTCGTCCCATACTAGTATACACACACACTCACACACACACACACACACATATATATATATACAGGGAGGGGATAAAGCACAAAGGGCTATTGCACCAATCATTCTCAACCACACATTTTTTTAAAATGTGTGGTTGTAAAATATGCTAACGTGGTAGCAACTTTATGGGATAATTTATAACCACATGATTCAAAAAATGAGTCGTTGAGATTGTTTGGTGCAATATTGGTGCAATATCCCGCCCCATATATATATATATATATATATATATATATATATATATATATATATATTGTACTCTATTTCCCATAAATATATTAAGTCATCAATGTTGAGCCAACTTCTCATATACAGTTTCCAAACTTACATGACTGAAAAGTCTTCTTTGATCTTAGTGCTGCTCTCTCCACTCTGGCTACTCTCTAATGTGACAATTAGATTGTGCTTCACATTGCTTAGAATACAGTTTTTTTGAGTATATCAAACATATTGTGGTGGATTTTCACTTCATTCGGGATAAGGTCAAGTTTCGTAAAATTCAATTTCATTATGTATATGCTACTTCTTAGCTAGACGACATTCTCATAAGGTAGTGCCTCGACCACTCTATAATCACTTTCTTTCCAAGTTGTGCGCTCTTGACATCTACACTCAGGCTTGCAGGGGAATGCTTATATATATTTTATGTTTGTTAGTATTTTTTTTTCTTTTTTTAGTCTCATACCGAGAAAAGTCTAGGAAGGGGACCTACCATTTCCTATATATTGTACTTGTTTTTCTGAAATGAACTAAGTTTATTATTGTTAAGCCAACTTTTCAACATAAATGATATTAAGGAAAGAGAAGAGTTTTTCACAAGTTATTTAACAACAACAAGCTAGAAAAGTTTAATTTAGATAAATAGTTAATTCAAGATAGATCATATTGCTATTATGGTAAAATTAGAATTTCTGAAGTTAAAGATCTTTAAAGAAAATTAAAATAAAAACAATAGGACATGATGACATTCCTATTGAGATTTCAAAATGTTTAGGTGAGAAGGACTTATCCGATTTACTAATTTATTCAACCAAATTCTAAGGACTATGAAGATGTGAGAATATGGTACTATGTATTATTGTAACCGTATATAAAAAATAAAAAATTTGGGAGATATACAAAATTGTAATAAATATCGTTGAGTTAAGCCTATGGGCATACCACAAAAACTATAGGAGAGGATAACTGAACAAAAGTTCAGAAAATTAAATAGAATTTCAAATAACAAGTTTGGTTAGATATACTATAATAGCATTTATTTAAGAATATTAATGAAAGATTTTAGAGAGAAAAAGATGGATTTACATATAATTTTTATTGGCTTTGAGATGATAGGAAATGGTATTCTATCTCCTCACGATCGTCATAACTCCATCATAAATTTCTGTGATGGTTGATGAGACTATCGAATGATTATATGCTAAAATAGAAGTGGTATTCTATCTCCTCACGATCTAAGGGTTTTAATTAATATGACAAAAAACATATTACAATAAATGTAGATTCTGCCAAAAGTCAAAGAGAAATGAATGCGAGCACGTATATGTGGACAAAGAGATACTAGGAGTGATAGTTTTTTGTAGATCAATCATTCATCGTGATGAAAAGATTGAGAATGATGTCATACATAATATTAAAAGTTAAAACAAGATTTTTTTTAAATAGATTGCTTCTAAAGTACCTTGTGATTGTAAGATACCTTTGAAATTGAAAGAAAAACTATAAAACTCCTACAAGACCAACCATCTTTATGTATCATAATGTTGGAAAATTAAGAAACATGTCCAGAGAATTAGTGTAATCAAAATAAAAAGGTTAAGATGGATGAATAACAATATATTAAAAGATATGAGAAGTATGAGTGTATTTGTGACAAGTAAAAGGTGCCAACAAGTGAGTAGCGTCAATTTAGGACAATATAAGAGAAATTTGTCGCCAATTTAGGAAGCATAGTCTTATCCCAAGATTTAGTAGTCGATGTTGAATTAACTTCTACCATTCGGCTATGTTAAGGGCCATGTATGTAATGCTAACAAAAAGCGTATCATTATTTAATACTTCAAATTGTGTTATGTAGGCTGAACTCTAGTCCTAGCCATTCTATTAAACTACTATATTACGCTCCTTACAAGAACATCTTCAGTGGTTTGAAGTGTCAAAGAAGATGAGGGAAAATCTAGGACAAGATAAAAAAACTGACTTTGCAGTGACGTGGAATACAGACCAATATATGGTTTGGTAAGGAGTGATGATAAACTAGTATTAAAGTAGCCACTAGGACTAAATGGGAGACCTTAAGGAACGTCGGACTGAAAAGAAAGATGGTTTCTTTAGTGTTACATAGGATATGACCGTTAAACGGACTGAATGGAAGAAAAGGATTCAAATAGCCGGCCCCCAAAATTTGGGATAAAGGCTTCGTTGTTGTATTCCCCAAATATTATTTATTTCCACCACCAAATTAGGATTGAGCAATCACCCATTCTTTTCCACCATCTCCTTGACTTACTACATTCAGAATCTCAACACGAAAGTCTTCCTAAGAATACGAATTTTATGAATAAGGTATTTATGCACCTAGCTTTTATATTATGCTACTGCCTAAGAATACGGCTTTCCTATGAATAATGTATTTTGCACCTAACATTTATATTCTGCTACTGCTTTGGGAAGAGAGCTACAACACCACAAGAATCTTATAGCCAACTTCATTGGAAAATGAGGTCACTAAGTATCTAAGTAAGCCCATTACATTTTTAAATTACCTAACATATGATCCAATTTGAATAAGATGCCAGTTAGCTCACAACTCCATTTCAAGGCCTGTAAAATAAGATAACCACACATATATAGATAAAATATATTAAATGAATGTTATAATTGATTTTTCTACTTTACAATACCCTACACCCCCCCCCCCCCTTCTCTTAAAAACTTTAATATACTTTGCTTGATCATGATCTCCACAATGACTTCCATCAAACGTATTGCATTCCAGTTCTGAGAAGCTAGAAATTTCTAGGATGTCAACTAATCTAAGTAAGAACCTCGATTCGACATTTCTTACTTGAGAGCTCATTTTTCCGACGACAGAAGCTCATTTCTTCGACGACGAAAGCGTGTTTCCCCTACGACATGAGCGCTTCCCATAACAGGACCATAATTTTAAATAAGGACAGAAATTTTGGAAAAAAGTTAAGAAATTTTTTATATGCATCTATCAAAGTAACAAGAAACTAAGGATCACTTACCTTGACATCATAAAAATCACCATGTGAATGATCTTGTGTAACTTTGAACTGACCTTTATAAATTTTAATAAATATTAAGACAACTATAAATTTTGATAACAAAAATTAATAAACATAAAAAAAAACTATTAGCGCACGTTTTCATCACGCTTCCGACTTTAGACTCTTATAAGTAGTCACACTTTCTCGTTCCCGTTCCCGTTCCCGTTCCCGTTCCCGCCTCCGCTCCAACTTCTGGCTTCTATGTTCCAGCTACAATGACAGATACATTGTGCACTTGTTGAAGGATGGTACTAACTCGTTTTCATACCCAGGACGCAATACAATGGTCCAAACTCCATAATGGAGAATCTAATTTAATTTTACTGTGACACTATCATCTCAATCGTAATCCCTAATAGAAAGAAAATGTGATTCCATCGCAATGTCTTAAATTTTCCTAAGGGTTTGCTTGGTAACGATGTTTTCATCGGTTTTGAGTTTGAACCGACCGTTTCTTAAATTTTCCTAAGGGTCTGCTTGGTAATTTTTATGAGGCACTGGTTTTGGTTGGCTCAACAAACCCCCCAAAACCGGTGTAATATAATTTTGGGTGGCTTTATAAACACCCCAAATCGGTGGATTTTGAAGAGTTTTATTAATTTTATTTCATTTATTCTTGTAAAAGTCTTTCAAAACCGCTCGTTACCAAGCATGGATTGGATTAGTTTAAAAGCCGCTATTTAAAACCACTCAAAACTGGGCCTCTCATAACCGTTCATAACCAGTACTCTAAAAACACCTTATAACCGCTACTCACATAATTGCCAAATAGACCCTAAGAAAATCTGCTAATGCTTCGCAAGTAAAGTGGAAACAAATTTAATGAAGTATTAACGTACATTTGTGAATTATTCACAAATTTATTCATTACATGCTGACAATACATCTTTTATGTTCCCTAATGTAATAATTTAACCAAACAACCTGAACGGTATTAAAGTTTTTTATTTTGTTAATTACTCCAAACAATTGTCAAGTTTAAGCCAAATTTTCATAGTTTCTCACAAATTTGTATGTATAGAAAAGCTGGTTAGGTGAAATAGTGCATTGTTGAGTCGATCCTTCATCCTGACGGCGGAAAGAGCCTTATCTGGCGATCTGGTTGCAAATTGGAAACAATGATGTCCTGAGGGGTATCTAGATTGGCATGGGATGTGAATCACCAAGCAATGTACTCTCAAGTTTTGTGCCGAGTTTTTTTTTGTAGTCCCTATATGTGAATGAAGATAACATTCACTATCCGAGAATTGGAATTACAGGATCATAACAGAAGGGAATTAGTTGTCTGCTACCTTCAGTTAGAATCGAGACTCGAGAAGATCCTCTCTTTACATATAGCCATGGCCCACATAAGAGAAGCAATTGCTAAATGTCTATGGGTTACACTCTACTTTCTACACAGTCCAATAGAAAAGTAGTCTGTGAAGGCAATCCGCTCTTCGGAGTATTGCCCAAAAAAAAGCAGGACAATCCTGATGAAGACAATTCTAAATTCTAAGTTCACAGAAATGAACTTGCCCAAACATGGTAACCCTAAAACTGAGAAAAACTTAAATCTCTTTGCAAGTCCACAAAGCCCATAAAAATGAGCAGAACAGAATAGTATAAGAGGAGACTGTTTTTCACTCGATTTGGTCAGTTTCAGGATCTGATACAACTGAATTTGATAGCCAAGAGAAAATTGTCAGTCATAATTTTGGTCTGACAGAACTGTTCATGGCATCAGCTTCGCACAAAACAGAAATTGGTTTAAGAGAGTGTTTGAGCCAATATGATGGAATTAGTACAACTTTGCACTTCATTATGCTTGCTCAAGTCAACTTATGTTAGGTCTTTATATGGGTGTGGATGATCTTTATGTTGGCAAGAAGGGTCCTTGGACAAGGATAGGAATTGAGAATTCTAATCCTAACTTAACTGGACTACAATTTACAGAATTATTTATAAAGAAATCTATAGGATCTACACAACTTTTCCCTCGCAATTGTACTTTTCCACCATTTAGGTTTTGTAGAAAGCAATCAAGGGAGGAGAAAGTCTAGCATAGGGAGATTATCCGACATGAAAGCCCATTACTAATGCTTTTTAATACCCACAAGTTTGAGCATCCAATTTGAAAGGTTTAGATGGAGAAATCTCTATTAACTTACACTTCAACTCAATTCTAAATATGATATTTTGCTTAAAGAAGTGAAATCCTTCCCATACTTGATGACATTATGCTTCTCTTATTATATGATAAAACTACATTAGGAGTATAGAAACCAACAAGAAATATGTTAACATACACAATATATGTATTCTATATTTCTAACGATGGGTGCTTATTACTTGTTCTGAAATTTGAGAATTTTTAAATGGTTTTCATAGCACCTTATAAAGTCATATAACCACCCTTGTTAAATTGTTACTAAGCTTTTCCTTGGATCGTCTCCTTTCAAGAATATCTGGTTGCTTCCCTCATTATTTAAGAGTAGATGTTAATTAATACAAAGCTGTACTAGTGTTGGAAAACCAAGGGCAGATGAAAAGAACCTTAGGAGAACTCATCCTAAAAAGCTAGCCGTTAAGAGAAGAGAGCCCTATATCAACCCACATCAAGTTCCCCATATAACAGATGTGGGATCCCTTGTTGTAACAATCCACTACGCTCTGCAATCCTAACATCCACGCAGGCTCGTTTTGCACTATATTTCTAGAACCGACCGGATGAACATTGTTATGTCGGCGTCACTATTTGTCGTACAATTGCAACCGTGAGACATGGTGTATGCTTTGATACTATTTGATATGAACCTTAGGAGAACTTATCCTACAAGCTAGTCGTTAAAAGGAGAGCCGAAGATTATTCAACCCAAATCGAGTTTTCCATATAATCGATGTGGAACTAGGAGGTTGACTCGGCATAGCACTATCCGTCCAAGACTAGAAGTATATTGCAAAGCTAGCCAACGTGGACACTAGAACTGCAGACCGAGGTGGAATGTTACGATAATTTAATTAGTTCCACATCGGTTATACGAGGAACTTGATATGGGTTGATATAATCTTGGCCTCTCTTCCTAACGGCTAGCTTTTAGGATGAGTTCTCCCAAGGTCCGTAGTAGCGAAAGAGGATTCAAAGTCAAGTGGGGCATAATGACCCTAGAACTTAGTTTGGATTATAGTTTATGGATGGATGTTTGCTCTAACGCCTAGTTCCAGGATACTCATTGGGCTAGCTTTTCGAAAACAACCATTTAAGCCCCCAAATTGAATTGCACGTTTGAGCAAACCTCCATCCACGTAAGTCATTTGACTCGCAATTGCGCTTAGATAAGCACCTTTAAAGAAAAGACAAATATTACTCGAAAGCATAAACCTTAATTAAATAACAAATTTTCAAAAAATCAGCCTGGACGGCCGTCTAGGCACTGCCTAGGCACTAGGTGGCCAAACCGAAACCCCATGTTCGGCGGGTCTGTGTGCCTGCTCGGCGCCTAGGCAGGCTTGTTCGGTATTGTTCGACTGTTCCGCTTTTGAGTTTTTTTTTAGTTTTTTTTATGCTTAGTTGTATTGTGGATATGTTGTTTGGATTTTAAGACTTGATTGAATTTAGAACATTGAAATTTCAAGTTTGAAACATGGATTTTTAATTTTTAATTATAAAAAAATTATGAATTGTATTATGGATTTAGAACATGTTTGGACTTTAGATTTCAAATTTCAAATTTGTATTATGGTTTTCAAATTTCAAAAAAAAAAAAAAAACAGTTCGACGCCTAGGCGCTAGGCGAGACTCTCCCGCAATCTGAGAGAACATCAAACTAAAAGCCTTAAACTTATTACCCGAAAAGTAAAAAAGAAAAAAAGTACCTTCACATAGCATACTCCACTATAGATTGATTTTTTCAATACTTTTTTTCAATTCAAGTTCCATTTTTCAAGTAGATTATAGTCTCCTAACTTTCTTACTAGTTAATAATGATCCCAAATATTATTTTCTTAACTGGTTACAATAAATTAGGTATGAAATTTTAAAAGTTAGATGAGATCAAAAAGAATATTGATAAGTATCAGCTTGTCTCTATCTATTCTACATTATACAGGCCAAAATATTATGAAATGTAAAGATAGTTATGACTTATGGCTTAATTTTAGATTGTTGTAGATGTCCTCTCTGCTGAAATATGCTTAGAAAGTTTTTTAAAAGTCTTGAGGTAGTTATAGTCCAGGTTGAGGTATAGTAGATGGGATAATTTATAAGGTTTTATAAGTCTCCTTTAAATTATGTTTAAAAAAGTTTAAGTTATGTTTCAAAAGATTTTGGGAAATCTATGGGTAGTTATTAGAGAAATTTTAGGAGACGTGTAAGGTTCTTTTTTAAAACATTAACATGTTTTGAGAGATGTTAGGAGGACAAATTCAATTTAATTATCATAAGGCATTACAGATGTTCTATATAGGGGTTCTGGAATCTCAGGTGCCCCACCTGGCCACATATAGATCAGCTTATATAGAAGACTATATAATGTTACACCAGCCCATGCAAATATTAGCTTGACAACAATCTCTCCTAAATCGTGCTAATCAGAATAGGAAGAAAGAAATTAGTAGAATTCCAATCAAGGTTTGCAGTATAAACCAATCCTGAACAGCCAGAACTACGAGAACCACCGACCTATTAAAGACCACTGAAACTAACAAAACTGAAACTGACACTCATAGGAAGGGTCTGAAACCGATAAAGTTAACCGTATTTATAATAAATAACCAAAGAAGCTACTATTTCCTAATGACATTAACGATGCCTAATCCATTCAAGACACTCCAAAATCAGTGATTTGCACTCCAAAATACACCATAAAATGCCAAAACTAGTTTCATGATTGTGTCGCCATGTGCATATCGTGTCGTATATATATAAACACAGTATTTATTAGGACATCCTAAAAGGGAAAAACACATTCAAGTCTGATCAATCCTCCACTACACTCAACAAACTTGTAGGATCTTACTGTCCCCTACCAAAGACCCAAGGTGTCGTCCAATGAGACTAGAGATCACAATTTTACATCCAACTAACTCTCATCAATACAATTACTAAACCCCATCAATGATTGCCCATGACTCCACAGGTCACAAATCACAATGGAAACTTCACGAAACAATTGCCAGTGACTCCAGTGAATCACAATGGAAACCTCACGACACCCTACTAAATGTGTTTGTGACCAGCTGACTAACAAGTCAACTGTGCAGTCAATTGGTGTGGTCTTGTACATTTCTCACGACAAACAGAGTGTCCAGGGGTCCTTCCAGCATATGATGATTATGATCCAGATGGTGCATCAGTCATCTAGTGTGTCCTGCATACCAAAACCCAAGATTTATCTTTATGTTCTAGCTTCTACGTCTTTAGGCAGTTGGCTGCCTTTAGTCGACCCTACACCTGACTCGTTCTAGCCACTTAGTACTCTCAAGTTCTAATCGCTATCCACAAACCCCCAGCTCTTCTACTCTAGTGGGCTGGTCATGAATGTGGACCCAGCCAACACTTCATAACTGTCAAGAAATTGACATTACCCTATGAACCAATATCAAATTAAATGACACAGCAAAACTGAAAGCAGACCGTAACTCATGTAAAAAAATTTCCATACCCTATGAAGCACTACCAAATCAAATTGGACAATGCAGATCAAAGAAGGTCCATAGCTTCGTATGTATCGTCAAAAAATTTCCATACCCTATGAAGCACTACCAAATCAAATTGGACAATGCAGATCAAAAAAGGTCCATAGCATAGTATATATCAATATCCACACATGCCGAAGGTCCATAGCGTCCTATGTATCATTAATATCCACACCTGCCAACTAGCCTTGAAGGTTATATGCATAGCTCATCTCTTGCCAAAGTTTCCTTGGACAGGACAGGACTCCGGCACCAGCTTAGAGTGTTGACATCAGGTTCGTAGCTGGTTATATAGCCTTCTCTATTAGAACTATGCTTCATAGTTACCCCCATACAAAACTGAAAAGGCTAAGATGGTGGCGATGATGATGAAATTTGTAGATTTCACTTTGGAAGTTCTCCAATAACTCGACAAAATATCTTTTGTTATCTTGTAAGTTCCACTTGTTGGCCCAATATGGCATTAGATTTTGATAATGACAATAATGATATAACTACGTGTATTATGCTACTAATATATCTTGCAGCAAAGATGGATAATCATGAGAAATATACAAAATCCTGATCAAATGTCTTTTCTCTATCGGAATGAACAAACACAATGACACCAAGACAATCAAAGGAAGAATCAAATTGCTCGAGTCTCATGTAATATTTTTATTTATGTTTGTAAATGTTATCCTAAGTAAAACTATGTAACTCAAGTGGTAATGGCAAAAAAAGAAGCTATCAAATGTTATAAGCCTTAGCCTAAACCAAACTGCCCAAAATCTCTACAAGGGCAATACATTGCCACTATATTGTCATTCATTATTCTAACGCAGAAAAAGCCTAGCATTACACTAGCAGTACACCGCCAATGTACTGCCACTATCATGTTATCTACTCTTTTGCTCACAACACTTTCCAGAGGGCCAGAACTCTTTTCATCAGTATACTGACATTGTACTGGCAATACACTATCCGTATACTAGTGACACGTTATCATTCTTTTGTTCACAAATCCTCCATAAGCCAAAACTTTGTTCATCAGTATACTAGCACTGTAGTGGAGGTATATTGACAGTACATCGCCAGTAAACTATTATGTTTTTCTTCCTCTGCATTAAATGTAGTAACCAAGGTAGTCAAAGGCGCAAGGCGCACTCGAGGCAAAAAGGTCCATATCGCCCGAGGCGCAAGGCGCATTTGAGGCGCGCACCCGAGCGAAGCAAGGCACAAATATAAAAATAATAAAAATATACATAGATAAATAAATAAATTAGTAATGTAATAAATAAAACCAAATAACATATTAAAACCAACAAAAATATGTTAAAACATAACCAAGTGAACTAGCAGAGCAACAGTAGCAGTCAACAGAACTAACAAAAGTTTGTATTATCTTTACTATGCTTTTAGTAAATTTTAGTTTTTCTAGTTAAATTGTAACCAACTACTTGTACGAGGTAAGGGTTATCTCCCAGCCTCAAAGTTTTTTGTATAAATAAAAGAAACCATAAGGCACACCTTTTCTTGGTTGTGCCTTGCAAAAATGCGCACATGAGGTACGCCTTGGGTGTGCCTGGAGAAAGGGGCCTTGCCTAGTGAGGTACGAAGCGCAGCTGCTGCGCTTTGCTGCGAGGCACACTTTTGACTACCATAGTAGTAACGACTATAAATATAGTCGTTATTGTTGCATCAATATACTTAGAGTATTGGTGCTAACTGTGCTATTATGAGCAGTCATTTGCTTTGCTATTATGAGCAGTCATTTGCTTTGCTATAAAATCCATAATAGCCCTTATTAATATTTCTTGAGCCTTAAAATTTCATCTACTTATACCTAACATCTCCACAAATATAAAAAGCTTTTAATTGTCATTAGTCCTTGCGTTGAGTTATTTCGAGTTGTAAATTGAAATCATCACTTGTTAAAAGATCATTGTCTCTACTACAAGAGGTTCTTCGTATCAAAGATCGTGTTTAAAGTTAGCGAGTTTTTCGAATCAAAGCTCGTGGTTATAAAACTATTTTCAGTAGTGGATTAATACAGGAGAGAGTTTTGGGACTATAGTGTCTTGTGGTAGATACATGGATACATCAAACATTTGATTGCTTAATATTTTACTATTTAATTGCTTATTATTCTCCTTGGTTGTGCTAATTAGTCTTAAAACTATATTCAACACCCCCCTCTAGGCTTGTCTATAATTGGTACTAGAGCAAGGGCTCTTGTAAAGGACTCGCATCCTTAGAGTAGATCTCATGGCAACCATACCAAAAATCAACCAAAACTATGGCAGAGGACAATCTACTAACCAACCTCCTTTGTTTGATGGCACTATACACGAATGAGAATTTATTTAAAGCTTTAGATTTTGATCTATGAAATAGGGTCATAAATGGCTATAAAATTTCTCAAATAAAAATTGATGATATCATGATCGACAAGCCACACGACAGATACAACGAATGTGAGAAAAAGGCAAAAAGCCTTAATATCAAAGCTATGAATGTTTTATATTGTGTATTAGATAGAATTGAATTCAATAGAATATCTACCTACACTACCTCTCATGAAATATGGAGGTTACTCGAAGTCACTCACAAAGGTACTTTTCAAGTAAAAGAGTCTAAAATTAATAGACTCACAGAAGAGTATGAAGCTTTTAAAATGAAGCGAAATGAGTTTATTACGAATATGTTTACTTGTTTCTTTGTTATCATTAATCATTTACAATCTCTTGGCAAGAAATACTAGACTCATGAAAAGATAAGCGACGTGCTTAGGGGGCTTACCAAGAATTAGAATCCAAATGCTACAACAATCATAAAAGGGAATGATATCACAACCATGATGCTTGAAACTCTCATGGGAAAATTGAAGACTCATGAGCTTGATCTCAAAGACCAAGAAGAAACTATTTTAAAGGAAAAAGCTATTGCACTTAAAGTCAACCATCACAAGACTTTCTTCGATTCAAACATGCAAAAGAAGACTCTGATGATGAAGATATGGCGTTCATTTTAAGAATCATGAAAAGATCCATTAAATTCAAGATTAAATTCGAGAAGGCCTATCGAAAGGAGAATCAAGATGACAAACCTACTAGAAATGAAGTAGAGAAGTATATGCTTTGGTATCGAAAGAAAAAGTGGTTCCTCATCAAGAAATGTAGCTAACACAACTATTTGGTGTGAAAATTCAAGCCACTCCGCAAATATGTGCTTCATGGCACAAGAATCATAGGTACTCGATGATCGTACAAATGATAATCTTACTTACAATGAATTACATAACACAGTTACGAATCTTTTTGATAATTGCAGGAAATTGAAACAGAAATACAAACTTACTAGTAATGAAGTAGAGAAGTACATAGCTTGATAATGAAAAGCTTTCTAGCATGCTAAATGAGCTAAAGAAGAAAAACCATCGCATGCAACACCGACAATATCATCTCATTAAAACTAAAATTGCATGAAGCATTAGAAGATCAAAAAGAGAAGGAACAGAGTGTCCAACTCCAAATGAAGGATATAATATTACAAGAAACAACTCTTATAGCTACTCAAAGAGAAGAAGCAATAACCCGCTAGATACAATGATCTTCGTATCAAATACAAGAAGTTAGAAACCTGTGTGGTTAACAAGAATATGCATGCTACCAATTATAGTTTTCATAACACAAGTTGCTACGCTCAAGACAAAGACATGCATAGAAGAATACATAGTAGAAAGATAAATAAGGCTAAATCTTCTCAAAACTATAATTTTTATTATAGATACTCTCATGCTAGCTCGTATATAAGAAGATAGCATTCACACACTACTCATAATGAACATATCTCTACTCTTGGTGCAAAAACTCATATGATATGCCATTATTGCGGAATGAGTGATGTCATATTAGATAGTATAGTAACATGAAACCCTATAAATATGTTCCTAAGGCTAACCAAGAAGGACCCAAAAAGATATAGATACCAAAGGTCACATCTTAAACTTGTGTTGTATATGTGTCAGTTCTCTCATGCTAGAAGCAAATGGATTCTCGATAGTGGTTGCTCTTACCACATGACCGGAGATGCTACTTTATTTGAACGCTATCCATAGAGAAAGAAGGATACGTCTTCTTCGACAACAATTTAAGAAGTTACATAATTGGAAGTCGTAATATCAGTTCTCCTCCCATTCCTATTACTAAAAATGTTTGCTTAGTAAACGATTTGAATCATAACCTACATAGTATTAGCCACTTAGTAGATAATGGCTATATACAGAAATGTTCAAGAACTATCCGGGTGGTTTAGGTCTACGGAAAGGAGTCGTTTACGAGTGAATAAGAGAAGATAATATTTATGTTTATTACTTGTTGCAAAACACTAACCATATAGAAAAGTGCTTAATTGCAAACAGGACGAAAGTTGGCTATGGCATATAAGGTTGGGGCATGCAAGCATGGACACCATCGTAAGACTCGCCTTTCTTTCAAGAAAGACAAGGTATGTGAGGATTGTGAAAAGAGTAAGCAACCAAGACCTCTTTCAAGAACTACTAGACCTTTACAACTAATTCATATGGTTTTATTTGGTCCAATCAGAGTAACTAGCCTTGGCGGTAAATTATATTTCGTTTCAGTATATTTAGTTGGGTTATCTTTCTTGCCAATCAGAGTAATAATTTTTGATGCATTTGTTGCCTTTTGTAAAAAAGTTCAAAATAAAAAGGATTCATGATTAATAGAATCAGAAGTGATCATTTAGATGAATTTGACAACTTGAATTTTGAAACATTTTGTGTTGACAATAGTTTTCTACATAATTTTGTTTGTCTTACTACCGCACAACAAAATGGATTTGTGTAAAGAAAGAATATGACCTTAGGGGATATGACGATGTTATGTTAAGTATAAACTTCCTCAATATTTAGGTCGAAACCGTCAATATGGCTTGCCATGTTTTAACTAGAGTTTTATTTAGACTTATCACTAAGAAAACTACATACAAATTATGGTTTGGCAAAATTTCTTCTATTGAGTATTTCAAGGTTTTCGGTTGTAAATGCTTTATTTTGAACACCAAGGATAACTTGAAAAAATTTGAAGAAAAAACCGATGAAGGCATCTCTCTCGGTTATGTAACTAATAACAAAGTTTTTGTATTTTTAACAAAACAAGTCTAGTTATTGAGGAATCTATTAATTTTTCTTTTGATGAACTTAACTCCTCCTCCTCTAGTGTTATCGATGATACACATGATTTATCAAATAGTATGCACAACAAGCCTTTGTGACAAAGAAGTACACAACTTCCTACCATTGATGAGGGGTCCACTTCCATAGAGGCCACCACAACCATGGAAACTCAACTACATAGCTTACCAAAAGGAATGGAGATTCGTGACTCATTATCCAGGAATCAAATTATTGGATATCCATCAAAGGGGGTAAGTACTCCCTCATCTATTAGAGATCAATGTACGAATGTAGCTTTTTCTCAAACTGAACCTAAAAATGTTAAAGATGTCAATGATGAATTTTGGATGCTAGCCATACAAAAAGAGTTAAATCGATTTGAGAGAAATCAAGTTTTGGAACTAGACCTAGTGATTATCCTATTATTGGTACTAAATAGGTTTTTCGTAACAAGCTTTGCGAAGATGGTGTAGTTATAGGTAACAAAGCACGTATAGTGACACAATATTTGAATCAAGAAGAAAGAATTGACTATGAAGAGACTTATGCATCAGTTGTACGTCTATCAGAATAGATGTAACACTTTTGCACATTTAGAATCCTTTGTGTGTTTGCTTGTTTTAGAGATTTGAATTTTTTTCAAATGGATATCAAAAGTGTTTTGTAGAATGGTTTTATTAAAGAAGTGTATGTTAAGCAACTACCCGATTTTGAAGATTTTTTATTTCCTAATCATGCTTTCAAGATTCACAAGGTACTTATGGCCTCAAACAAGCCCCCCTCCCCCCCCCCCCCCGAGGGGGGGAGGGGAGGGGGGGACTTGGTATGAGCATCTTTTTTTACTTTCAAATGGTTTTCTTAAAGGAAAAGTATATAATACTCTTTTTATTAAATGTCATTGTGCACATTTGTTATTTGTACAAGTATATGTCGATAATATTATTTTAGGTTCTATTAAATGTCATTGCTAAATGCTGCAACGAGACTTTGATATCATCATCTCTACAATAAGAGGTTGTAAGTCGGCGAGCTCTTTCTATCAAATCTCGGGTGTTTGAAGTTAAGTTTTTCAAATCAAAGCTCGTTGTTGTAAAACTTTTTTCAATAGTAGATTAAAGCATGAGAGTTTAAGGACTAGAATGCCTCGTGGAGGATACCAGGATACGTCGGGCGTTTAATTTCTTAGCATTTTACTATTAAATTGCTTATTGTTCTCCTTGATTGTGCTAATTAGTCTTAAAACCGTATGCAACCCCCTCACCCCCCCCCCCCCCCCCCCCACCCTATAGATTGTATACACGCCTCACATTCGCTTTCTTCTTCTAGATTCATATTCTCCTTCACGTCCATCCCTTTCTCATTTAAACCTAACTTGACCCTCTTTCCTCCCCAAGTATTGCTTGACGTGATGGCAAGTTTGTTGCTTTGCATCCTGGAGGATGTGGGTTCTATTCACGGAAACAAATTCTTTATATATTAGGGGTAAGGCTACATACAACTTGATCCTCCCAAGACCGGACGAGAGCCTTGTAGCATCGGAACGACCATATTTTAATAATGAAATCATACTTAAATTATAGCTATCCAGCTATATTATAGCAGTTTCAAGACATTTAGTGCCTAACAAATAGGAAATCAAAGTTACCGAGAACCTGAAATTACTTGATAACATTTGCATACTCACCCAATTTTGTACCAGCCAGCACCACGGGCACACCAGGGGCGTAATGCTTAAGTTCAGGAACCCACTACCACAACACCAGCCAAACAAGAAAAGTCAGGTCATCAGCAATAAAATCTCTGAATCGATGAAAAAATAAAAAACAAACAGCATCCGTCTAGTCTACCTTCTTCAGTACATTCTCGTAGCTTGCCCTGCTCACCAGCGAGAAGGCCACCACGAACACATCCGAACCCCGGTAGCTCAGCGGCCTCAGCCTGTTGTAATCCTCTTGCCCTATCAACCCAAATACAATCAATTCCCAAACAAAATCAACAATTCATAAACCATCATCCAAGTCTTCTCCCATCAAGATGGGTCAGATATGAGCATAAGAAAGGTCCTTAGAATATTTGACAAAAATTTATGACCGACTAACGACTTGTAGTCAACCCTCTACATTGGTAGGCAATGCCATAAAACCTAAGTGGCCAGTTGGCAATTGATTGCAATTTAACCTCACCAACCAAGGAGCAGACTTCAAATTCCCCAGGACTATTAATAGAGTCTAGCCGAATAATTTGCTAGAGGGAATTGCATTCATCTATGTATCTATGTGACATTATATTGCACTAAAAGAGTGAAGGAATGACAATCCCATCAATTCAGAAACCAACAAAATCGTATATTTTGGATTATGAGAGACTCGACTCGCCTGCAGTGTCCCAGAGCCCTAGATTGACGGTGGTCCCCTCGACCACCACATTGGCGCTGAAGTTGTCAAACACGGTCGGCACGTAATCCTAAGGAAAAACAATCAGTTGTAGTGAAAAATAATGTACCAAAAAAAAAAGATTGAGACGAAATAGTTACGGTGGGAAACTTGTTGCTGGTGTAGCAGATGAGCATGCAGGTCTTTCCGACAGCGCCGTCGCCGACGGTGACGCATTTGATGAATCTGGAGGCGTTGGAGGACATTTATTATTATTATTATGTTTGTTTTCAAGAAAACCCAAATTGGGGGAAAGGGGGGGAGGGGTTGGCTTTATGATAAAAGGAAGGAATGGGGTGGAGGTAGGTCACATGGTTCTCACTACCAAAACTACCAACACTCGTTAAGATATTGGGGATTGGACTCTCTTCTCACTGTCTACTACTACTACTAATTTTTTTTCATTTTTCTTTTTTATAGTTGTTGGTAAATGTGAAAAAGTTTCGAGGAAGAAGGTAGGCGTTTAGTGTACTGTTCGGGACCGACGAGTTTGGATTTGACCTAGGGTTTGCTTAGGGTTAAAAGCGTTAAATGAAGAAAAATTAAATGAGGAAAAAAAAAAAAAAAAAAACCATTTTTATTTGATGGTGGTGGTTTATGTGAAAAAGTAACGGAGGATTAATTGGAAGTTTGTTTAACTATTTTTTGTCTATTTTTTTAACCCACTAAACATAGGGGTTAACTAGAGAGAAGTGAGAAATTTTATTTAAGAAGTCATAAATACATCACACTTAACTATTTTTTCCACTTTTCTCCACTCAAAATCTACAATCCAAGCAAGGTTATATGTATTGACTCACCTTCCCTCACTTAACTCTATCTCACTTAATCCCACTTAATCCTGCTTTTTTTTTTCCTCAATCCAAGCAGACCCTAAATTTGGTCTGGGCTGGACTTAGCATCTCGAACCCTAGTGTGATTTTGAAAAGAAAAAAAAAATTTGCCACCAATGACAAAATTATTTTAAAAAAATTCTCCAAAGCAATTGTCAAGTAAATTGTAAAGCTTATGTAGCAAAAGTCATAGAAGATATTATGAAGTTGGTTGTTTAGTTCTAAACAATGCACTTGACAATATCTTCACTTCCATGTCATAAATTATGAATAAAAAATATTTAGAAAAAAGAAAGAAGAGGACTTGGAAGTTTGGAAAAAAAAAATAAGGGTCTGTTTGGATATATTTTCTGAAATTTCTTTCTAAAAAAAAATAGTTTTCAGAGAAGATGTTATAAAACTGTTTTCTAGATACACAGATTCTGAGTTTGTGTTTGGTTACTTTCATCTGAAAAATAGTCTTCTAAGAAAAAAAGTTAAAATTTTGTTTGGTAAATTTTTTTTCTAAAATTAAAATTTAAGTTGTGTCCTCTGTCACAGTATGTATCCACCCCTACCAAATACCATTCCCTCCCCAACTTTGTGTACTGGCTCTACAAGGCGGAGGACTCGATAAGGAGGAGATTTGACAACAAATTTTGGTGCTCGACTCGGTTCACAGTCGACGAGGAGGATGCGACGAGGCGTCCGCGACAACGACGAGGAGGACTCGACGAGGCAGCCTTGGTGATCAAGCAGAGGAGGACCTGCACGGGCACCAGCTCAACGAGGACTTTACCTTAGTGCTCACAGTCGACAGGAGGAGGACCTCCACCGCCACTGACTCGATGAGGAGGACTCGACCTCGGTGCTCGCAGCAGTTGTCTCTTGAGGTCGTAGTTGTCGCCGTCATCCTTGAGCGGTTGTCACCGTCCTGGAGCCTGGACCTCGTCTTCGCCGTCCTCGAGCTCAGATCCACCGTCTCTGTCGCCTTCTAGCCTAGACCTCGTCGTGAGGGAGATCTGGTGGCGCATTAATACATCCACGCCGCCTACCGGTCCTCCTCGCCCATGTCCGATATCGGAGCTCGCGACCTCCTCAAAGTTGAAGCTCACGGCCTCTGAGTGGGCGGTGGTTCTACAATTTCGATAAAAAGTTGAAGTTCGTCGGCTTCAAGTTTTGGGAAGAAGATCGGAGGGCTTGCAGCTGTGTTTGGGAAAAGGGAGAGAGAGAGAAGAGAAAGAGAGAGATGTCTCACCAAAAGAGGGGGCCCTCCACACTACAACAGCTGTTTTGGGAAAAAAAGATTTTTCTCTTTTCCCAAAACGAAGTTTAAAAGTAGTTTTTAGAGAAAACTTTTAGAAAATGTTTTGGGAGTGGTGATTGTCGACATCGCAAAAATAAATATGAAATATCGTTGTAGTATTTTCGATGAAGGTGTACAATTCTTATTTATTGCAAATTGACAAAGAGTACAAGAGAATCTAAGTACAAAAAATCTGGGATATGTGTGACGGTGGAGATCGAGCACTTCACTGACTCCTTTACTCCGTTGACGATCTGGGACCAAGAGAGAGTCGATGAGACTTCGGCGGCGCTTTGTCACCTTCTCTTGTAGAGGCGGCTAGCTATGCTTCCTCTTTCTTTTTCGTGTGGGTGTATAGATCTCTCGATGCCCTGTATGTGGGAGGAAAACACCCACTATTTATAGCCTTCAACAAGGCATCACGTAGGCGCATGTATGTGAATTACATAGTGCATGACACTGCAGGCGCATGAGAGTTGCCAGGATCATAATGGTGCATGGCACTACGGGCGCATGAGACACTTAGATACATAGGGGCGCATGGCACTGTAGGCACATAAGACACCTAGATATAGGTGGGCGCATGGCATTGCGGGCACATGATACACCTAGATGTAGGAGGGCACATAGCGCTGCAGACGCATGAGACTCTATTTAGACTGTTGGCTTATTGGCCAGAATCCTTGAGGCACAAGGAGTTATACTACTGAGGCGCATCATTATGGCGCATGGAGCAAGGTCTCTAGGGTGCATGGAGCAGATTTTTCATGCTTCTACAAGACCCCCATCAAAGTTTCTGAACTTAAACTTTGTAAGTTTAAAGTTCAGAATACTTTGAACAGAAGCATGGAAGATATAGGTGGAGGAATTATTTTGGTACGTGTGTGAGGCATCCCCATATGCGGCACATCTGGGAGTATTCTTCCTTCAGCGCAGCGCATTTGTTTAGCGCATCTGGCACATTAGGAGATTATTTTGCTAGGCGCATCTGGCCTAGGCGGAGATTCATCCACTGACTGTTAGGTTCATCCCATAATTTTAGTGCCTAGGAACTCATGATCTATTAATGGCGCCCCTGCTATAAATAGAGGGCTAAGGAGAAGGTGAGTAGTGCATTTCTCTCTCTTCATCATGTCTCTGTTGAAGTCGTGCACGGAAAAGTCCGTCGATCGGTTCGTCGACACTCTTCTTCTGATAGTCGATCACCTGTCGACCGTCGAAGAAGGCATGGAGCACTTGCACTCTCTTTTTTACTTTTGGGTCACTCGGGCACTCTCTGGGCGACACCCATTCACACCACTCCTAGCACTGTATGGCCCGACGTGCATGGTAGTAGCCGAAGGCTTCGTCTTGAGGATGCGTTGACCACGAGGATTCTTCCTTGGCATAATGGGTGAAGTTGTCTTTGGACATGCACCTGAGGCATGCGCCAAAATTTGATGCATGATCCTGCAGCGGGGCATATTGGCCTCTACATTGCAGCAACTACCTTGGCATTGTAGCTGTAGTGCCCCGTTCTCCCTATTATGGGAGCGCGGCTATGAAATACTTTATATTGTTCGATCATGATAGATTTAATCAAGATCCTTTTCTCGTTATGGATTGGTTTCTTCGGAATCAGGTACCACATTCAATGGATCGTGCTGTCACGACCCGCACCCGGATATTCGGACACGAGTACGTGGTTACGTGTTACGCCCCAGTCCCAAAAATACGTAGGACTAGGACACGTAAGCATGCCAGCCGCATGGATATGGCAACTCCAATATATGGAAACCAAATCCATACGTACGCTGTAATATGAATATAAAATCCACAAGTGGTATAAAATATATCATAAGTCACAGGGTAAAATCTAAATCTCATCCACCAAAATCATATAGAAATAAATAACCAGTATCTATGAAACTAGATCTCAATAAGAAGTATCTAAGGATGATAGTTGGATGGAAACAAATCCACTACCAACTCGAATATAAGAGCAAAAATAATATGAGTACAACACCACAAACACAATATAAGAATACCAGCTATCCATCACAGCTCGAAGAAAAGACATCATCGGATCACATGTAACCATCCAAATCTGCACTCCTGCAAATACTCAAGAAAAGATACACCTGGCAGCGGACCAGGTCCTCAGAGGGACGTAACAAGATACAAAAAATACGAGCCAATTTGAATACAGTAAACATGCATATGGTTTGAAAATAGATAAGTACGCTGTACATGACAATCTATATGAATGCAAATGAGGACAACTTTTCGACGTATGGGCAAGGGTAGTCTACTCGATCTAAGCCTCACAACTCACACACCCGTCTAGAACATCAGAAATCGACATACCTCTGGGGTAGCGACCAGCGCGACTCTACAGAAATCGACATACCTCTGGGGTAGCGACCAGCGTGACACACGCCCGTAGTGCGAACTATATACTACGGTTTACCAGAGTGGTTAAAAGCCCATACGCCTAATGATTGTCCTACCATGATACTAGGTGCCATGTGTGTGTCAACATATCTAATACATAGTAATGACTGGAGAAAAACTACACATGCAAGAACTATACAGAAATGAAATAAATAAAAAGAAATATAAATAGCATACAAAGTACTGTAAATAATTTGGCAAGGTATCTTGCCTGGGGTCCTGCTGCTGGTATGAATCAGGGTCCAAGTCACAGTCCAAATAGCCTATGTATTACAAATTCATCACGTCAAAAGATAATTTATTTTAATTTATTTAATTCTGGAATAGTTACTCTAAAATCCTATTTTAATCTTATTATTCTGATTTTTATGTTAATTCCTAAATTTTGTCCAAAGAAACTGAATTTTATCAACTCGAGACTCATGGCACGCAAATCGAGGCGATCTGTTGACCAAAAAGTCAACCGATACAAACTCGACTTTCATGCATGATTTTCTGTAGATTTCAGCATCAAAAATATACTGAAATTTACGGCTCGTCTGAATTCAAATTCGTTTGGGAATTATGGCACATACAAATTTTGTATTGTGCACCGATGGTTAAATTCTAACCTAGAAGTTCTACAGAATTAACAGTATATAAATACTTCAAATTAAATTCTGAGAAAAATATATGTCGATGATCTCGACATTAGCTTTCCGAAACTTTAAACGGTTCATGATTCTGATTCCTGGTTCTCCCGAAATCGCGAAAACATCGAAACACGTCTATTTTCGGACATGCTGTGCTCTACAAATTTTACAGAATTTAATACTCATAATTTAGAAAAATAATTTATATAATCAGAAATCTAACCTCATTATCGTTCTAACAAAAAAAACTAGATCTCGTTTGGAGTCTGGAGCTAGGAGATGTCGTCTTTTTAATTCGTCATAACTAGTAGAAAATGAGGCTGAATTTATGACAAATTTTGGCTATTTTTGGACGAAAAAGAGAGGAATTTTGGGGAAGAAAAATATGAAGGATGGGGTATTTATAATGGTGGAGACTATTTAATTAAATACAACTAGGATTGGTTAATTTGGATAGGATTATGATGAATTTAAATAAGGATATGATATACATTAAGTTGTATTCCTAGTAGGTTCAGGATTTGAATTAATTTAAAATAGAGTTTGAATTTATCTCAATAATTTATAATCTTAAATATAATTAAAGATAATACAAATAATTTATAAAATCTTATTAATATCTATTAACACTAAATTAGCATCTATCTAATATTAAGACTATATATATCCAAATAAATCCTAAATAATTTCAAAAATCTAAAATAACCTAAAAATAATTCTAAATAAATATTTATATAAGTAAATATATCAAGAATTTCATTTGCTAATTAAATAACATAATACTCTAAAGAAATTCAATACCTATAATAATATAAAATATACACAAAATATCTATTTTGGGTGAGGGAGTTTACAATCTACCCAACTTAAAATAATTTCGTCCTCGAAATTAAAATAGAAGATGGTTTCTCTCTATCTAATCTTACTTGATCACAATCTAAAAGAATTTACCTCAAGTTTAATAATGCAATTTCTACCCAACTTAGAATTTACCCATCTATCACATAAGGCTCTTACACTTAAGAAAATATTCCTCAATTTATTTTCTCATGTCATTCAATCCTCAAAACTTTAACACCAACTATATCATATGTGATATGCCCTTAATCAATTATGAAAGATAGTCACCAAATAATGTGATTAGCCTATGGGGTATATCTTGTACTATCCGTGTATCACTTATATCCAAGCACGAGATTTTGTCTTTCCGAAACAAGGGAAGACGGAAAGCAACGGAAAAGAGTTCAAGGAGGGGTAATAGAATGGAAGTATGGGAATCAAAGCGTTTAAAGAATTCAAATAAGAATTATCAAGACAGTTGTGGATTGAAATCTTAATTTGATAATTTCCTATTCGCATGCTCACATCGGTGCAGTTATGTACTTGATATGATATGCTTTGTCGTATCTAGAGGGTAAGTATATTTGTCTACTGGTCCACTATACATCTCAATCCACGTAAAATACTATTGCGAAGGGCGAATCAAGCGCATTATGGCT
Source organism: Iris macrosiphon (assembly GCA_036927795.1). NCBI lineage: Eukaryota > Viridiplantae > Streptophyta > Magnoliopsida > Asparagales > Iridaceae > Iris > Iris macrosiphon. Next base: position 93,519,454 of record JAYESA010000010.1, read on the forward strand.
AGCTAGACCATAATACACTGATTCTGATTAGACAATTTGTATTAGTGTGGTTGATCAGGCCCCAATAACACATATGTCATGAACAAGCTCGATATAAGATTAAGCTTGCAAAAACTAGGCTATAATAGCAGCATAATTCAAGGTAGCACAGAAAATATAACGCTGGATTATGATGTGAGAAGTTACAAAATAATTCAAGTTCGCAAAAGCAAAAACAACATAAGCAATAATAATAAAAGACTCTACAATCTCTACAGTTATCATACAACCTCCTTATCTAAGTCGCTAGTCGACCAAATAGGGCAAGGACCTCTAAATTCTGTGGTCTGAATAAACACTGTCGTCTTTTGCTAGCATGCGATAAATATCATTCGGTTACACTTCAATTAATAGGTCAAAAGACTATGTGATACTAGGTGTCAAACATTATGGTAAAACTTCTAACTAACTCTAGTAGTGTCTATACTACTCTCAAGTCTTCTTAATACATCAAGGGGTAATGGTATAACAATCTAAAGATAAGGAATTCTAGGTTCACTAGATATTCTAAACTTAGTGGTGTATCTATATTCTCGTTGTATTCTTAATAGGTGTGCTACTCTAATTATCATCCTAATAACAGGGGTTCCTATATTCTAGCAGAAGACTATACTCAAGGAACTATTAGGGAAGCACATGAATCAAGCAGGATACAATTGTTTAAAATAGAACAGATAGGAGGAGATTAATCACAATCAATTGTGGATGAGATCCTATACTCTAGTCCTAGGGGCAGGCTTGTTCGGTACAGTAACGTAACCGAGACAATATGCTCTCGACCTGCATGGGCCACCACAAAAACATGTCACGCCCCAATCCCAAAAATACGTAGGACTAGGACACGTAAGCATGCCAGCCGCATGGATATGGCAACTCCAATATATGGAAACCAAATCCATACGTACGCTGTAATATGAATATAAAATCCACAAGTGGTATAAAATGTATCATAAGTCACAGGGTAAAATCTAAATCTTATCCACCAAAATCATATAGAAATAAATAACCAGTATCTATGAAACTAGATCTCAATAAGAAGTATCTAAGGATGATAGTTGGATGGAAACAAATCCACTACCAACTCGAATATAAGAGCAAAAATAATATGAGTACAACACCACAACACAATATAAGAATACCAGCTATCCATCACAGCTCGAAGAGAAGACATCATCGGATCACATGTAACCATCCAAATCTGCACTCCTGCAAATACTCAAGAAAAGATACACCTGGCAGCGGACCAGGTCCTCAGAGGGACGTAACAAGATACAAAAAATACGAGCCAATTTGAATACAGTAAACATGCATATGGTTTGAAAATAGATAAGTACGCTGTACATGACAATCTATATGAATGCAAATGAGGATAACTTTTCGACGTATGGGCAAGGGTAGTCTACTCGATCTAAGCCTCACAACTCACACACCCGTCTAGAACATCAGAAATCGACATACCTCTGGGGTAGCGACCAGCGCGACTCTACAGAAATCGACATACCTCTAGGGTAGCGACCAGCGTGACACACGCCCGTAGTGCGAACTATATACTACGGTTTACCAGGGTGGTTAAAAGCCCATACGCCTAATGATTGTCCTCCCATGATACTAGGTGCCATGTGTGTGTCAACATATCTAATACATAGTAATGACTGGAGAAAAACTACACATGCAAGAACTATACAGAAATGAAATAAATAAAAAGAAATATAAATAGCATGCAAAGTACTGTAAACAATTTGGCAAGGTATCTTGCCAGGGGTCCTGCTGCTGGTATGAATCAGGGTCCAAGTCACAGTCCAAATAGCCTATGTATTACAAATTCATCACGTCAAAAGATAATTTATTTTAATTTATTTAATTCTGGAATAGTTACTCTAAAATTCTATTTTAATCTTATTATTCTGATTTTTATGTTAATTCCTAAATTTTGTCCAAAGAAACTGAATTTTATCAACTCGAGACTCATGGCACGCAAATCGAGGCGATCTGTTGACCAAAAAGTTAACCGATACAAACTCGACTTTCATGCATGATTTTCTGTAGATTTCAGCATCAAAAATATACTAGAATTTATGGCTCGTCTGAATTCAAATTCGTTTGGGAATTATGGCACATACAAATTTTGTATTGTGCACCGATGGTTAAATTCTAACCTAGAAGTTCTACAGAATTAACAGTATGTAAATACTTCAAATTAAATTCTGAGAAAAATATATGTCGATGATCTCGACATTAGCTTTCCGAAACTTTAAACGGTTCATGATTCTGATTCCTGGTTCTCCCGAAATCGCGAAAACATCGAAACACATCTATTTTCGGACATGCTGTGCTCTACAAATTTTACAGAATTTAATACTCATAATTTAGAAAAATAATTTGTATAATCAGAAATCTAACCTCATTATCGTTCTAACAAAAAAAATTAGGCCTCGTTTGGAGTCTGGAGCTAGGAGATATCGTCTTTTTAATTCGTCATAACTAGTAGAAAATGAGGCTGAATTTATGACGAATTTTGGCTATTTTTGGACGAAAAAGAGAGGAATTTTGGAGAAGAAAAATATGAAGGATGGGGTATTTATAATGGTGGAGACTATTTAATTAAATATAACTAGGATTGGTTAATTTGGATAGGATTATGATGAATTTAAATAAGGATATGATATACATTAAGTTGTATTCCTAGTAGGTTCAGGATTTGAATTAATTTAAAATAGAGTTTGAATTTATCTCAATAATTTATAATCTTAAATATAATTAAAGATAATACAAATAATTTATAAAATCTTATTAATATCTATTAACACTAAATTAGCATCTATCTAATATTAAGACTATATATATCCAAATAAATCCTAAATAATTTCAAAAATCTAAAATAACCTAAAAATAATTCTAAATAAATATTTATATAAGTAAATATATCAAGAATTTCATTTGCTAATTAAATAACATAATACTCTAAAGAAATTCAATACCTATAATAATATAAAATATACACAAAATATCTATTTTGGGTGAGGGAGTTTACAATACGCCCATCCTACGCTACAGCATCGGCGGTAGAACGCTGTCTACGTGTCACGACCCGCACCCGGTATAGGGATGCAAGTCGGAAACAACGCCTAGCCCATGCCGCAGCATCGGCGGTAGAACGCTGTCTTGATCTACTATACTATCTAAAATCTCATAATAATATAAAGTTTGCCAATAATAGCTCACATAAAACTCAATCACAATCTAAAGCAAGAGAAGATATGAAGGAAGTCTAACTATATATCAAAAAAATATAAATCATCAACAATAGAAACAAAAATCAATAACTCAAATAGAAGCCGAAAACAAATTCGGTACCAAAAATGCCAAAGAGAACTAATTATGCTACCTAGTGAATCCGACTAAAACTCCCGGTAGTCACTCCAGAACTAGTGGGTCCAAGTCTGCACCATCTATAAGTCAAAGTCTAAAGTATGTCGGACACCAATCTCTCAGATCCTCTGAAAAATATTTTTCAGTCAGGAATGGAGCGAAGTACATACCTCTGAAAGAAGTTCTAATAAAATAATCGAGCATATAAACAGATATAGAAATGAAATACAAGATCACTAAATATATGAATGATGAACAAGATATATACAGGTAATGTACGAGAATATATAGATCAACAATATGAATATCACAATATGATGAAGTAAACTGCAATCTAAACTATCTAATATGCCTTAGAATACGAGTTCATTATGCGATCGGGTTGGGTGAACATGATCAGGTAAAACGGATTACAAGTGAAGTATGTAATCAGAATGTACACAATTTGTAACAATGACTTTGATCACATAATCAACTCCTACTCTCCCACCCCCAACTAATACCGATGGATCTAATCACGATACACTACGAACACAAAAATATAAACACTGTCACGAGCAGTGGGTGTACACGAATATCATAACCACCGAACACGAGCGGTGGATGTACACGAATACGCACAGTGAATACGAGCAGTGTGTGAACACGAAGTATCATCAATACCCAGTATACACGATGAGATACAATGTACACGAGTACCCGCTGAACACTGTAGGGGATAACATCTCCTGACGGGATCCATATAGTACCAGTCCATGAAATCACTGTGTCGGGATCAATGTATACAATTTTAGAACATGCATATATACCATATTATGAATTAAAAACTATCAGAGAAATGTACTCGCCTGTGGTCCAGAGCAATGAATGTCAAACTGTCCGAACTGGTGTCACACAGACCTATATATGAAATATTGCATTAATACAAGGTTCTGGAAAGAAAAGAAGTTAAACTAGTCAACTTCTAGGTCAACAAGTCAATTCTAAGTCAAAAGTCAAACTAGGTCAACTATAAGTCAACTATGGTCAACTATAATCAAACTATGGTCAACTACCCATTTCTAGGTTGCATGAGTCTAACTCAAAGATATTGGGCTCACACACTATGAATCTAGGCCATACAAGCTACATCTTAGGATACTAAGATACCGTATATCAGGATACGCAAACAAGGGATAAATATAACACATGTACATATCAAACAATATTATATATATAAAATCCTAATTACCAATGCTAAATGGATACCTTGGTTTCGAACCAACTTGGTATCGCAATACCAAACCTCTATCTAGATACCCAAACCCAATACCTTGGGTATCCTTAATACCATGGCATTTACCTTGGTATCTCAAGGTAATGTCACTCTAGTATATATATATTAACTATCCAACTATAACTATAAACTACCATGTATTTAGTATTTATACAATACTATATACCTTATTTTAGTCACCTTAATACCAACCCATAATTAGTTTATAACTATCCTATTACTATGCCAATACCTACTACTCATACCTTGGTATCTCTTGATACTTACCTTGGTATCTCAAGGTAATGCCAAAATCTTCATATATATATACTAACTATTCATCAATAACTATATGTATATATATATATATATATATATATATATATATATATATATATATATATATATATATATATATATATATATATATATATATCAATCCAATATAACTTCTAGTATGTACTAAATAGAATAAATACTAACTACCAACTATACACTAAATACTAATACATATATACGTACATACATACATACCTATAATATATATAACTAAAGATACTCATAACAATAGATAACTAAAATATACTAACTATTCCAATAATATTATATGCTACAACTAAATATATTATACATATAGTATACTAAAGCACAATTAGAAAATTAGGAACATATATACGTATATATTAATTACCATATATATACATATTTATATATATATATATATATATATATATATATATATATATATAAAACTGCCAAACTGTCGCTGAAGATTCTGCCCACTATCGCTGAAGCTGCTGTTGATATTGATACACTGCTATTTTAGTGACAGTTTTCTGCAACTGTCGCTAAAACTGTCACTAAAACTCCTGATACGCTGCTGATACTGCTGCTGTTTCAGCGATAATTTTTTGCAACCGTTGCTGGCTGCTGTCGCTGTTTTCCATGCCGTGGCCGCTACTGTTTCATTACTATCGCGACGGCTGCTGTCGCGACGGTTCCTGCTGTCGCTAAAACTCCTGTTCTTCTCTCTCTCTTATGTTTATATATACAATGTATATATAAATATAACCTATATATATATATATATATATATATATTATCGTGCCCCGATCCCGTAGGGCCGATCGTCCTCGCTTGGTCCCTACGGAACCGCTCGTCCTCGCTTGGGTGCGATGCCGTGCAAGCCTAAGTTGTGCTTGCACCAGACAATGTACCTACACAAGACACAAGTTAGATGAAAATATACATATATAGGCACAGAGTAAATGCAGAGAACCAAAGTTGAATACATTTGATAGGCACACAAAATACTTGCTTTTTATTGAATACTAAAGATTTGGATTACAAAGTGCTTGCTTGGCTGAGTTATAAAATATGCCTTAGAAGGCTTACAACTCTTTTTACATTCCCAAAACTAGCCACAATGCCCAAACATTACATCCTTGTAGTAGGACCAAAATAACAAAATATCTAGCAGAAGAGGAGTAGCCCACTGAAGAGGAAAGCAACTGAGGAAGCAGCACGAACACAGTCCTATGGAAGGGTGCGCACACACTGATTCAGATTCAAAATGGTTGCCAAACTCTCGCTTCCAGCACCTGGATATTTTCCCACAAACATGGGTCAGTACTACCACATGTACTGGTGAGCGACCGTGGCCAAACTCACCTTAGAAATCCACACTAAGTAAGCAGATGAAGCTAGCATTATTAGGTGGTCTTTCTGGTTGTCTAGTTTCTTTTTAACAATTCATGCAAGGAAACATAGACAATATATAGCATATGCATATGATAATTCTTACCCACGACCGAGCGGTTATCCCTGCAGCAGACACACAAGTTAGCCACAATTTGCATATGAATAACTTATGAATCAATATAGGCATCAAGTGTTAGGTATACAAGAAGGTAAACCTAGCATGCGCCCTAACTACTTGATGGTCCCCTCCACGGGATTAGCAGTTGGGATATACAAGCCCATCTCACTAATGGACATGTCTACCCTTCCGTAAATAAGGACATTCAAGCCTCAGGGTATCTAGATCTCTCCCAGGCCGAACGATCCCCAGTGCCCCAGGGACCGCTCGAGAGATAATCCTTGTGCACAAGTTGTCCTGACCAAATGCATGAATGCAAGCCCTATCAGAAAAATATGCTATCATACAACTGATGAACATGCACCCAGTTTAGCTGCGTGCATGAAGTGTGTACATCGTGTCACGCCCCGATCTTCCACAGGTAATCGGCCGTCCCCGCTAGCGCGAATCACCACGCCAGCGCTCCCGTGGGATAATCGTTCCCATCTGGACGTGATGTCGCACGAGCGTAAGCTGCGCCCGTGCAAGGCCATAATCCGAACAGGCGGTAAATTGTTTAAGCCACAGATTCGCACAGATAGTGCGAGTGCAATGAAATAAGAATTGAACAGGCGATTGGTAACAAGTTCATAGAGTCGTCAATAGTGGAAGCATTGAGTAATACAAGTATAGAAGTAAAATAAGCTCTTTATTGATATTGAACAAGTGTTACAAGCGGCACTAGACCGAGATTACAAGTCGCTCAAGCCTCTAACTATCGAAACAGTAAAAGCGTGCCAAGTGGTTATATTTGTGGAATGATATATAGGCGATGTTCCAATATAATGTCTTGTATATGTGCTTCAGCTCCGGACGCAATGCTCCAAGGCTCTAGAGTGAACTCCATGCCTTATCATGCACGAAGGGGGTTTCCACACCGAACAAGGTTCTCCCGTACCCTACAAGCAATCTGGTGGGTTATCAGTACATAAATGCACTGGTGGGACGGCTTCTCGCCCGCTCGATAAATCCAAACATATTATATAGGTTTCGTGCACCATCTATTAAGTTATCTTTTTATTCTTGCCTTAGGATCAGTTTCATGGCATAATGAATAGCCTAACTCGTGTTACAAAGCGCCGTGAGATATAAAGGAACACGACAAGACTTACCAACTTTTTATTCGTCCTTCCCTGTCAAAGGTAAACCAAGTTAAACCAAGCACGATACATATATAATAAAATCCAGGGCAATATCATAAGCAAACACAAGTGTCATGTGCGAGGTGTTATTTCAGAAGCACGAGTTATACGGATTACTCAGGTGTGTTGCATTGGATGTTTAAGTGTTTTAATTATACACAAGTATCTCATACTCATAATCATTCAAGTATTTCAGATTACTGGATATGATGCAATAACTCCCATGCGGATTGCTGCTAAGCGAGGATGACTTATATATATGAACATGAGTCGTTGGCATAGACATAAAGGACGGGTGTAGTCAAGAGCGAGAATGGTATGTGACTCAAGGAACGAGGCGTCACATCCATCCTGCCCAAAATAGGCGATTACTTAGTCTAAGAGCGAGAATGGTGTGAAGGAAGGTTCACAAGGCGCTACACGCCATCCTATCCGAAATAAGAAGACTAACAGAGGTTCCGTCTGGATCGGATCTACCCCAGTGCCCCGGAGACCGTCCGCAGGAACAGATTGAATACCTTATGCACAAGTTGTCCGCGACATGCAAGTCTTGGGTCTCAGGTTCACGGGATTCATAATATGGTATATTAATTCTTGATTCTTGTTCAGAACGGGTATGTTCTACGAGCTGTGATATTGACATGATTCTCGTTCAGAGTTAAACTTGACATGGTACAATCCCCTGGTTCGGGGATTCCTTGGCGACCTAACGTTCCCGGATACTTTTAGGTTCATACTTGCATGGAATGACTATTAGATAGTCTTCCTATGAATTGGATGAATGCAAAACAAGATAGTGTTTACTTAATTATGGCATAAAATTATGTGACAAGCATTGAAATGAGGCAACGAGTACAAACTACAAGTAAACAGGCAAGCATGCATTTATATGAAACATAAGCATTTACGTTTGGCACGGGTCTAAGGGTAAAGCGAGGAGTGAAACCGTAAAGGGACATATCGAGGGACATGATCTATGGGAGTGTAGTGTAAACGAGTGAAGCAGTGCACTACGAAGAGTATACAATGATATATTCGAGGCATAGCGAGGTCTACTTGCACAAGGCAAAGGTAGCATGCTAGGGTCCATTTATAAGCAAAGTTTTATTTCCATGTTCTAACACAAGCAATAAAAGTTGGGATTATTCCCTTAGCTAGGTGCATTATATTATTTATTAGCATGCAGGGGGTGATTAACCTAGCAACTAGCATGTATCTTCTATATTTTAAGTGTACTGGCTAAGCAAAGACAAGTTTATCGTAGCCACTCACCTTAGCGATAATTTGCCTCGGTCGAGCGATACTCCGAGCGAGCCTTTGAAAGTCTAAGTCTGAACTCCTGAAGGGCCAAGTCTAAAATTCCTTTGCCTTAAAAATGAGTTTTCTCGTTGAGAAAAGCGGGTCGGGTTATTGTACTTACGCCGTTTGAATCGGCTATCCGCTTGAATGGAACGGGTCGTTACAAATCGCACAACAAGTCTTCCACAAATAATTCGGGTACAGTCTCTGTACAAGAACTGGGTCAGGAAGAAAATTATTCTAGATCACACCCATCCACAAGGTTTGGCTGAGCGCACAAAATGAAGGTAAAAGTGAAGCTTCCATCGTCTGATTTATGCGACGTGATTATCCACAAACGCAAGTTGAGAGAAGCGACTCCTGTATATAAAGTGTCTCCTCATAGACACTCTTGTGCCAGCATCATCATCAACTGTTGCTATACTAAAGTAGTACTTCCTCAAACTAGACATTCAATTTTCCAGCGACTACAATCAACTACATTAGTCCGACAACGCCTCAGAAAATAAATGCACCAAGAAAAGGAGGAACTGCCCTTTGCCTCATGTTACTCAATATGAAAATCTCCTTCTATAAAGAAAATCAGGAAGAAGAGATCGTCTAACCTGTCAGTCCCGGCCAGTGGATCGAGGAATAGACAGAAGGGAACTAAGATATTAGTACCCACCAAGGGGATATTCCATGGTACCAGTGCAAAGACAAAAGATGGGGGTAAAAATCCTCAGGTGTTCCATACAAATCCCTCATTCCAGGAGGGTAGTGAATCTCAAGGAACGAACGACAACCTATCTGGGGGTAGCTCTGCCCGCCAGAAGGATACTGCAATCAAGGCTGGGGGTAGCAATCCTCTGGGTTTCGAAGATGACACAATAATTCTCACCTTCCTTGAGGACATCGAGACTCAGATATTAGAAAGTAAAGCTTCCATAGTTCCATTTATCTCTCCACGTATAATGCCTACATACATGGCAGGAGATGATCAAGCCTCCAGAAATCAACATTATCTTGAGGTACTTGAAGGCATGATACAAGCCATGAGTACCTCGATGCAAACTCTGACACAAACTGTAGTGGACCTTAGGACAAGTATAGTCCCATAACCACCAAGGATCTTGTAGCAAGCTAGCTAAGAATCCAAAAACAATAGAGAGTCAAGTACGATTGCTCCTGCTCCTAACATGGGAGCCAATCACGCCTTGCTCCGATCATTTGCTCCCCTGTAATCCGATGATGCTCAAGATAAATTCGAGAAGTCAGGGAACAACGAGCTCGCTTTGATTCGATGAGCAACCGAGATGCGCTTTAGAAACTCAGGATACGACAACCTTATCTTCTCGAATAGAAAAATATGGTGTACCCTCCCAAGTACAAGCCGCACTAGATGATCCCGTTCGACGGAAAGATATCTCCTCTTCATTACATAAATTACTTCGATTCAACGACGGGACATCTACCTCGTGATGACTCCCTCCTTACCAAGATCTTCGTAGAAATTTTGACAGGAGTAGCCTACGACAGGTTTTGTAGTCTCTGGATAAATATATTTCATCGTTCGAAGACCTTCGACGCCTTTTTATCGTTCGATTCTATAACGATAGAATGTACATAACTATGAGCTCCCTTATAGACATAACTCAAAGGAAAAAGGAACTTGTCCGAGAGTATATAGAATAGTTCAGGCAGGCAACACTGAAATTACCCCTGGGCAACCCTGATAATTATCTAATGGACATTTGCAAAAGAATCTGTTACCTGCGGCAAAGCTGTGGACAACTTTAGTCCCACTTTAGGATTGGACGATGTAAACTCCCTCATTTATTTTTATAGATAGACAGGTTTTGGGTTAGAAATTTTTGGTTTAGCATCAAGTATTTGAGGTTTAGAAGTAAGGTTTCAGATGTCTAATTATTTAATTAAACCCATGGTGCACCCTACCGTTGTTGCAATATTCGGAGCCCAACATTAGTCCATAATTTTCAATAAATTGTTGCATTCTAGACTTGACACGCCAACTTAGGCGCTAGACTTTTTCGTCACTCAAAATCATAATCCCTTGTGCTCTAATTTAATTGCATAATTTTCCATAACCGAAATCCATATTTAATCCTGTGTCGCGCACCTGTGTCGTTGCCATCAATTTAGAGACACCAACTCAACCCATTGAGCCGGACCAATTAAAAGGTCAAAGACTGACACCAAGCCTACACCCTTTATGACTTTTGTGTCACTCCAAATTGAGACCCCATGTGCCCCCATTTTATTTAAGAGCACATGATATTTTAATTTAATTTAATTGGGGATACCAACTTTGACTAATCCTATTTTTAACCCCAACTTAACCCAATGCCCCATGAATTAAGCTCATGCAAAACACACAACACCTCCTCACCCTACAAAACACCAAACACCATTTCCCCCACCAATTTTCCATCATTTCATGTGTCTGTACAAATACCCAAAATTAAGGGACGTATTTGCAAATTTTGTATTAGGTGTCATCACCTTATTGGCCCAAGCCAATGAAGAAGCCACCCTCAACTCATTGACTAGTCAACCTCACTCCTCCTCTCTCTCCTTTGTATGTACAATTCTTTATGATGAATCTGAGCCACCCATTCAAATGGCGACTCATCATCACCATACACTCCCTATCACACATCCCTATAAAACATCACCATCACTCCTCTCTTCCCCCAAGCCGGCCCTAATCCCAACACCTAGGAAAACCTCCCCACTTTCTCTCTCCTCCCTTCTCACAAAAACCCACAGTCGAATACTTCTATTTCCATTCTCCTCCTCCTCTTCTTCTTCTTCTTCTTCTTCTTCTTCTTCTTCTTCTTCTTTACTTCTCCTTCTTCATCAGCACCCGGCCAACCCGACTGGCCTCCCCGCTGCCTCAACTACCTTCAGCCACCGCCTCACTACCACCGTGACCGCCACGACCACCTCCTCCATCCAGCACCTCCATAACCTGGCCACCCGCTGCACCTCGAACCACCACATCTACGATCCTCCTCCTCATCATCAACTTCCTTCATCATCACCAGCAGGCGATCGACCCCCCACTGTCGATCACTACCCGCATCTTCTCCTCCAAGCTCGACTTCATAGCCAAGATCCATCACTCTGCACATCTCCTCCACCCGCCATCACCTCACACTCCAGCGAGCTCACCCGACTAACTGCCACCCTTCACCTCCGCCACCTACAACACCTCGACCAACCTCCAGCAGCCACCATGAACCACCTCCGGCCACCCTCCACCACCAACATCACCACCCTCCACCACCAGCATCATCATCATCATCATCTTCACCATTAACACCACTACCCGCTGCCGCCTCCAACCCGGCCACCACCACAGCCTACTCCGGCCAACAACCACGATACGTCGCTGAGGTAGCCTCTTCCCCAGTGCCCTATTTTAAACCTAATATTGTATATTGTTTGGTTGATCTATTATTGTATGATGTATATTATGGTATATGACTTAGATAGTTTTAGGGTATATTTCGTAGTATAAAATACAAAATTAATAGTTAAATGCGAAGTTGAGATTTTAGGGTTGTGAATGCTTTAAATATTCATGGATTGAGGTTATGAATTATATACATTAACGGTTGTAAATATGATATATAACGAGGTGGGGGTCTAAATGCCATATGAGATTTTTAGGACTTTATACATAATGTTATATGCAATATATGATGTGATACCTAAATGTTGGTCATTTAGTAAGGGATGAATATGAATTTAATTGAGGAGAATTTTATTATAAAATGATAGTGATTGTATATATTTGGCGGTTAAATATTTATTTATTTATTTATTTCGAGGATGATAATTAAATGTACATGTTAACGTCTGTGAACACCGGGGGTGAACCTGAGGATTGATCATGGCTTGAGATACTGATGAACACCGTGGTGAGATATAAGATTGAGGATTTGTCTGATGATAGTATACTGTGATTGATCGTATTAGATATAACATACCTTTAGTCAACCTTGGTCAACCCTCTAGCTTAGTGTCTATGTTAGATGACACAGAGATTTAACATATGATTAGACGTGTGTCACATTTTTAGCCGCGTGATAGTCTATTGATCGAGCTTGTATCTCATCTTTAGGTACTAAGGGACCCGCGGACTTGGACGTTGTACCGGATCCGCATCTTTAGCAGCCGGACCCAAGCAAGTGTACCTTGCCACCCTGTATTTCAGTTACCAGATATTTATTGATATGTTATTTGCATTATGCGCATGTTTGGTTAGAATTGTTACTTCGCATCCGGATCACAATCGGGTGCAGACGTTCTTCGGTAATGTCTGGTAATAAGTGATAGATGTTCGCAATACCTTGATGTACGTACCTGTGTATATCATAACCCTAGGATACGTCCATACATTGTTATCGTGCCAGATTTCCTGTATCCTGATACTGACATCAAGACCGGAGACTGGGATGTCCTTAGGGTCACGTTTGATGATAGTTACTTCTGTATGACGAGACTGCTAGATAGAGGTTCAGGTTCAGCATACAATCGTTGACCGCTTGGGATGGGGAAGACAGTTACTAGACGTTTGGGCTCCTCTACACGCGCTTATATATGTATATGTATTATTTCTGTAGTGATCCTGTATCGAGTAGTTGTATCACCCGTGTGACTCTTTGCCCGGAGATGCGATACGTCCCGTGTGTTTCCGTGTCCCTAGCTACAATTTTATTTTGGATAGCCCATGCGTCGAACATTGTCTTTAAACTGTGTCTCACTTAGTTGGTTATGCTAGATTACACCGTCGTTGCACTTGCTTCTTTCTGTTATACTTGGCATTGCTGTATTTTTGTACCTTGTTACGTCTCTCTGAGGACCTGGTCCCCTGCCAGTTTTGCAGCCTAGATGATTACGGAGCCCTTGGAGTTGCTGAAGGAGTTGCTTGTCTTGCAGGCATTGGTACCAGGTACTCATATTATTTCTACCGGAGTTATGGTTATTTTTATTCATATTGTTTATTCATCTACTGTTGTAGCCTAGTTTTATAGACTCATATTTCTTCTCGAGTCTATTCGAGTTTGTGTGTTATTGGGCGGCCGACTTTAGCACATGTAGCTTATTCTTGTGTACTTCCGTTCATTGTGGATTGAGACATAGATGTTTATATTTATTGGATTATTTAGATAGTTACCAGTAGTTTATAGCTCATACGTATTCGAGTCGGACTAGAGTCTGGTCGAATGCGTAGCTAGCATGTCGCGTATTCCTGGTCCTATGTATTTTGGGACTGGAGCGTGACATATTTTTGTGGTGGCCCATGCAGGTCCGATTTAAATCGTCTTGGTCACCTGACTGTGCCAAGCGAGCCTGCAAATTAGGAATAGATATTATAATTTATTGTTGAATAGGCTCTCAATCTATAATTGATTTTAAAAACTTTCTTCGTAATTGAATATCGCTATTGGACTTCCCAAATTATATTTATTCCTTTTTCATCAATATCGTTATCATTGTTCCTCATCTCCTATTATTTCGGAAGGACGAATGCTTGTGCCTGATAGTTTTCTCCAGAAGAAGATCGTAGTTCAGACGACAAAAGACATGATTTGTGCAATAATCTCTGAGAAGAATGTTACCCTCAGTAGGGTAGGCTGATAGGTTCTTTTTAGATACTAGAACTAGTGGAGAATGTTAGCAAGAGAATTGGACCCAGTAGTATGTCCTTAGAATTGGTAAAACCTTACTTGAGATAACGGTGATTTGGGAAGTACTAGGAGCTAGAAAGATGGTCGATCATAACCCTCTAGAATAATTTATGGAAATGCATAGCCCGATGCTGGAAACTAGTGGTTGTATATGATAGCAATATCAGGAACGATGTTATGAGCTAGAGGAGATAGAATTTTAGGCTCTCACCTGGAAGATAATGATCTGATACCAGAAATTCTAGCATGTGCTTTAGTGATACCATTATTATAATTGTACTATGTGACCCGGAGCAATAAATAACAGAAAGAAAAAAGTTGAGGAATACAATTTTAGGGAAAATTTTGAGGAGAAGAAAAATTATACATTAGGTAAGGAAGAATTTTTCTTTTGAAGGATTAGTGTGGTAAACAAAATAGGAAAATTTATTATGAGGTTAAGTCTAGACTATGACATCGTCCTAGCATGAGTTGGTTGAGCCAATACCATGCGACGCTAGATTGTCGACGTGGTTGCACTATATGTAGACCACCAGGTTACCCTGAGTTGAGTTTCTTCGGGGAGCCCGGGAGTATGGTGCCCAACAACCTTAGGGGCACACATTGCAAAAGGTGAACCAATGTACCCCCGTATTATATCAGAGTTTGAGGATGTGTTTCTAGAGAATCTTCTAGGCCTGCCACCTGACAAAGAGAGAGAGTTTGCTATAGAGTTGACTCCCAGAGCCGAGCTAGTTATTTTCTCCGTCTACAGACTAGCACCGATAAGGTTAGTTGAGTTGAAATTCCAAGTAGATGATCTCCTAGATAAGGGTTTCATACGGGCTAGTGTTTCTACATGGGGAGCACCCATTTTATTTGTGCCAAAGAAGGATGTGACGGTACGCTTGTGTATCGATTACAGGGCGTTAAATGCTGTAACGATAAAGAACAAGTATCCACTGCCGCGCATCGATGATTTATTTGATCAGCTTAGTGGTGCATGTGTATTCTCGAAGATCGATCTCAGATCCGGTTATCATCAGATCAAGGTACGGAGAGAGGACATCCCGAAGACGGCTTTTCGGATGAAGTATGGGCACTATGAGTTTCTAGTTATGTCGTTTGGTTTAACCAATGCGCTAGTAGTATTTATGAGTCTGATGAACAATATTTTCTACCAGTACTTAGATAAGTTCGTAGTGGTATTTATCGACGATATTTTGGTATATTCCAAGAGCCAGGAGGAGCACGAGAGACATCTCAGGATTATGTTGGAGACGCTGAGGCAGGAGAGGCTGTATGCCAAGCTCAGCAAATGTGAGTTCTGTTTGGATAGAGTACCCTTCCTGGGATACAATTACCAGAGTTGGACTATCAGTTGACCCAGAGAAGATAGCTGCAGTAGAAACGTGACCTACCCCTACATCAGTTACAAAGATTAGGAGTTTCCTCGGACTTGCCGAAAATTATCAGAGGTTCGTAGAAAATTTCTCGAGGATTGCTGCGCATATGATGTGACTGACGCGTAAAGGTGAGGAGTTTATCTGGACGAAAGAGTGTCAGATGACTTTTGATGAGCTGAAGAAGCGTCTGACATCAGCATTGATTTTGACACTTCCTTCAGGATCGAGAGGATTTGTAGTGTATAGTGATGCGTCTGGGAGCGGATTAGGATGTGTACTGATGCAACACGGCAAAGTGATAGCCTACGCATCGAAACAATTGAGAGTTTATGAGAAGAACTATCCGACGCACGATCTAGAGCTAGCTGTAGTGATATTTGCACTAAAACTATGGCGGCACTACCTTTATGGTGAGCGTGTAGAGATTTATATAGATCACAAAAGTCTGAAGTATGTCTACACTCAGAAGGAGAATAATATGAGACAGAGGCGCTGGCTAGAGTTGATGACAGATTATGATATAGAGTTACAGTACCACCCTGATAAGGTGAATGTAGTAGCGGATGCCTTAAGCAGGAAGCCCATGGCATACTTTTTGACGACTCAGCGACAATTGCTAGAGGATCTTCAGGAGCTTGGGATAGAGATTGTATTGCCAGGCATGGATGGATAGATGGCCAGTCTCGAGGTTCAGTCTACATTGGTTGAGAGGATCAGGACATCCCTGCCTACAGATGCAAAATTTCGACGGCTGCGAGAGAGGACAGAGACCGTTATGTAGACGGGACTCATGATTCATGAAGACGGAACATTGAAGTATGGAGATCGCCTATACGTTTCGAGTGGTGAGTTACGCCAGGAGTTGATGACCAAGGCTCATAGCTTGATTTATTATATTCATCCTGGGGGTACGAAGATGTACCGAGATTTGAGACAATATTACTGGTGGCATGGGATGAAGAAAGAGATTACAAGATTTGTGGTGAGATGTTTGGTCTGTCAGCAAGTCAAGGCTGAACATCAGAGGACTGCAGGACTATTGCAGCCGCTTCCCATTCCCGAGTGGAAGTGGGAAAACATTACCATGGACTTTGTCACAGGATTCCCGAGGAGCCCTAGCGGGAAGGATGCAGTTTGGGTTGTCGTAGACAGACTCACCAAGTCTGTATATTTCTTGCCCTTCAGAGTTGGGCAGTCCACGAAGATATTAGCTGACATGTATATGAGGCAGATAGTACGACTACATGGAGTGCCTGTCAGTATTGTATCGGATCGTGACTCCAGGTTCACGTTATATTTTTGGCAGAGTATATAGGAGAGTCTAGGAACTCGTCTCAAGTTCAGCACTGCATATCATCCATAGACTGATGGCCAGTTAGAGTGCACCATACAGATACTAGAGGATATGTTGAGAGCGTGTATGATCGACTTTGGAGGATCTTGGGACGACCATCTATACTTGGTGGAATTCTCCTACAATAACAGCTACCAGGCCAGCATACATATGGCACCTTATGAGGCACTGTATGGCAGGAAGTGTAGGTCACCGTTATGTTGGAGTGACGTGGGAGAGCATCAGATACTTGGCCCAGAGTTGGTAACACAGACAGTGGAGAAAGTAAAACAGATTCAGAGCCACCTGCGTGCAGCACAGGACAGACAGAAGCATTGGACAGATGCGCACCGCAGACCTTTGGAGTTCAAGGAAGATGACCATGTATTTTTGAAGATATCGCCTACTCGTGGTACCATCAGATTCGGAGGCAGAGGCAAGCTGAGTCTGAGGTACATCGGACCTTTTGACATCTTGGAACGAGTTGGCGAACTGGCTTATCGTCTTGCATTGCCTCCATCATTAGAAGGAGTGCATGACGTATTTCATGTATCGCAGTTGAGGAGATATGTAGCAGACCCTATCCATGTTCTTGATCATTCAAAGATTACAATCGAGCCCAGTTTATCTTACGTAGAGCAGCCATTGGAGATACCCGATCACAGTGAGAAGAATTTGAGAGGTCAGACTATTCGACTGGTCAGAGTTGCATGGAAGTATCATTCGCCAGGCGAGTCTACCTGGGAGCACGAGGATTCTATTCGGTAGCATTTTTTATATTTATTTGAGGACCAAGGTACGAATTTACATACCGTATTTGATTACCAGCTTGTTTTTAAATTTCTCGTAGCTATTATCGTGCTTTACTTCTAATTTCGGGGACAAAATTTTTTTAAGTTGGGAAGGATGTAAACCCCCTCATTTATTTTTATAATAGACAGGTTTTGGGTTAGAAATTTTTGGTTTAGCATCAGGTATTTAAGGTTTAGAAGTAAGGTTTCAGATGTCTGATTATTTAATTAAACCCTTGGTGCACCCTACCGTTGTTGCAATATTCGGAGTCCAATATTAGTCCATAATTTATAACAAATTATTGCATTCTAGACTTGACACGCCAACTTAGGCGCTGGACTTTTCCGTCACTCAAAATCATAATCCCTTGTGCTCTAATTTAATTGTACAACTTTTCATAACCGAAATCCATATTTAATCTTGTATCGTGCACCTGTGTCGTTGCCATCAATTTAGAGACACCAACTCAACCCGTTGAGCCAGACCAATTAAAAGGTCAAAGACTGACACCAAGCCTACACCCTTCATGACCTTTGTGTCACTCCAAATTGAGACCCCATGTGTCCCTATTTAATTTAAGAGCACATGACATTTTAATTTAATTTAATTGGGGATACCAACTTTGACTAATCCTATTTTTAACCCCAACTTAACCCAATGCCCCATGAATTAAGCCCATACAAAACACACAATACCCCCTCACCCTACAAAATACCAAACACCATTTTTCCTACCAATTTTCCATCATTTTATGTGTTTGTGCAAATACCCAAAATTAAGGGGCTTATTTGCAAATATTGTATTAGGTGTCATCACCTCATTGGCCCAAGCCAATGAAGAAGCCACCCTCAACTCATTGACTAGTCAACCTCACTCCTCCTCTCTCTCTTTTGTATGTATAATTCTCCATGATGAATCTGAGCCACCCATTCAAATGAGGACTCATCATCACCACACACTCCCTATCACACATCCCTATAAAATATTACTATCACTCCTCTCTTCCCCCAAGCTGGCCTTAATCCCAACACCTAGGAAAACCTCCCCACTTTCTCTCTCATCTCTCCTCACAAAAACCTAAAGCCGAATACTTCCATTTCCATTCTCTTCATCTTCTTCTTCTTCTTCTTCTTCTTCTTCTTCTCCTTCTACTTCACTTCTTCTTCTTCATCAGCACCCGGCCAACCAGACTGGCCTCCCCGCTGCCTCAACTACCTCCAGCCACCGCCCGACTACCACCGTGACCGCCACGAGCACCTTCTCCATCCAGCACCTCCACAACCCGGCCACCCGCTGCACCTCGAACCACCACATCCACGATCCTCCTCATCAACTTCCTTCATCATCACCAGCAGGCGACCGACCCCCCCCCTCCGCTACGGCGAGCTCCACCACCTTAGCCCAGCCCCTCCACTCAATGTCGACTCCACCACGACCTCCCCACTGTCGATCACTACCCATATCTCCTCCTCCAAGTTCGACTTCACATCCAAGCTCCATCACTCTGCACATCTCCTTCACTCGCCATCACCTCATACTCCGGCGAGCTCACCCGACCGACTGCCACCCTTCACCTCCGCCACCTACAGTACCTCGACCAACCTCCACAAGCCACTATGAACCACCTCCGGCCACCCTCCACCACCAGCATCACCACCCTCCACCACCAGCATCATCATCATCATCATCATCATCATCTTCTTCACCATTAACACCACTACCCGCTGCCGCCTCCAACCCGGCTACCACCACAGCCTACTCCGGCCAGCAACCACCTCACGTCATCGAGGTAGCCTCTTCCTCAACTGTAAACCCCCTTGACCAATTTAGGATTAATTTATTTTAAATTGAGAGACTAGGATTAATTTGGATACAATTAGGATTAATATACAAACAATTATGTGTCTTAATACACCTCACCGTTGCTTCGACGTTTGGAGCGCTACACTAGTAGTTACCTTTAAACAAATTTTATACTCAACTCCTAGACATGCTAGACTACCCATCTGACCCTTGTGTAACTTTTAGATACTCAATATTGTGCTTCATTTGAGCTGCGCAATATTCATTACAAACGTCTATGTATAATTCCAATAAACCCAAATTCTCATAATTGGCCCTTCCTATTTGAATTAGAGGCACAACCTCAACCCAATTCCGTAAAACCCAAATTATGGCATTTAACTATTCCGAGCCTGCTACACCCATGACTCTTGCGTCCCACCCAATTTTAATTCCATGTGTCTTCAATTTATTAAAGGACGCCGCGCGCTTTGTTTTTAATTAAATTAAATTAGAGGCAAATTTCACCAAAGCAAGACCTAATCAAGCCCATGTACACCTTTCATGTGGACTAGCCCCCACCTCGAGGAGCCAGGCTGGCCCAAGTCTCGAGGTCAGCCCATATTTCCTTCTCCCCTATATAAATACATATTTACTCTATTTTGAAACCCTAAAAACCAAATACCTAGCAAACCCTTCCACCTCATCAAACCCGAGTACCCCCTCTCCCTTCCCCCGACTTCCCAACGCCATCACCACCTCAGGATGCCACCCCCTAGCCACCGGATCACCATCTCAGGCCACCACCCCTAGACACCGGACCACCCCCTCAGGCCGCCTGTACCTGCCGCTAGCAACCCCCCATCAACCGACACCCCGTCACAACCCGATCACCTTAGCCGACTGCCACCGGCCCTGACCACTGCCTCCAGCACTGCCAACCACCACTATCAAGAGGAGCACCTCCCTCCCTACGACCTGACCGCCATCCCAACACCATCCCAGCCCAGCAACCGCCAACAACTGTCGTTGCCAAGGTCGTTGCTGCCGCTGCTACAACTACTACAGTTACTGTCGCTGTCGCTGCTGCCTTGCTTGCCGCAGTCGACGCCGGAGCTTCGCCCACGCCGGAGGACAGTCACTGACGAGCCAGACCCCCCCTCTCAGCCACGATCAGGTAATACATGCTGTGCTATTAATAGCTTCATGTGTCGTCGGGTCATCGTGTCATGGTATCACCTAAAGGACACAAGTAAATTAATATAAAATATATTTATGTATGTAGGTATGTAATTAGATTAGAATAATAATTAATAAGTTAGTAATTAATAAACTAGTAAATGACCCTAATAATATGACTTGTTATAAGAACTTGTAATTCACCAAAAAATCTAGACATTGATCAAATACACAGTAACATGAGAAATAAGGACAGATTATTATACGAAATGTAAGCAGTTTCGTAAACCCATAACCTTAGTAAATTATTGTCGTGAGGTACATGGTAACTGAGGATAGGATGCATGTGCATCTTATCTACGTGCACACGAGACTCTGTAGTCGACCAACCGTGACCCTTGCGTCAGTACTAAAAGCAGCGTCGTAAGTTGTGTGTATGTATTGCTTAGTGTCTGATGATAATATTTGCTATATTATATTGTGTGTTTAGGGTTATTGGACCAGCCAGGAGAGACTGCAGGAGCAGGCTATTGGCATTCACAGCTTGAGGACCCAAGCAAGATACCTTGCCATATTTACTGTTTAAATTAAATGATGCATATGTTGTATGATATCTTGTTGCTTTATTTTATATGACTGTGCGCATCCGAGATTGACTCGGGTGCAGTCGACGGATGCGTCGATGAGTAGTGTACTTGACCTAGTTGGTAGCAGACTCACCCCATTGGGAGGATACTCTGATATCTTCCAAGATCTGACACTCTTACACGTTTCATAGAGACAAATTCATATTGGGATGAGGGTTCGCGTACTCGACTATCTATCGGTGCGTGTGACATGCATCACGGCTTAGTACGAAATTTAGGATTTTATATTAGTAGAGACTTGGCATATAGATACGTGGTATGCAAGTCGAGTATTCGGCTTGTGTATCTATATTGGGCGGGAAGGACAACTAGTAGGCGTATGGGATACACACATTGGACTCCGTAGTATCCGGAGGAGCCACGAATCCAATGACTTCCTTTATTGCAGACACCGCACTCTTCGGAGTGATACGGACGTATATATATTGCAGATACCTCATTCTTCGAAATGATGGACGTTACATATACCACGCTCTTCGGAGTGTTAGACGTTATGCCTACGCCAACCCATATATACCAAAGTTGTCCTCACATTGCATTCACTTAGATGGTTAGCACACCCTTTATTGCATTTATTTTATTCAGTATCTATATATGGCATGCTTCTATGTATCTTGTTACATCCCTCTGAGGACCTGGTACCTTTCCAGATTTGAACGAGGCATATTACCCCACAGTGTACGACCCAGGACAGGAGACTAGGTACGCTACCACGGAGGAGCTAGAGGTGCTACCGTAAGAGTTTTCGTGATCAGTTGGTAGGCCTTCTGCCTAGGATTGGGAGCATCATTATCTAGTCAACTGATGCCCTAGTCATTACTCTTTTTATCTGTCATTCAGTGCTTTTATTTCGTCATAGTAGTGGGTTTGTTTCCACCAGACATTCTTGGTTGTACTATGATATTTGAGACTGGCGTTTACGTTCCAGTATTTAATTTAGTACTTTTTGCTGTTTATATTGTGGATGAGATTAGATTTACCTGTCGTTGATTGATATTGGACATGTTAGTATTTTAGGACAGCGTAGCACTCTTCGTTAGGATCCATTAAATTGGGATATCCTCGGAGATGTGACAGCTGGCTATTGCCACGTGGCCTGGTCCCGTGTATTTTTAGGACTGGGGCGTGACATGGTTTTAGTGGTGGCCCATGCATGTCATGTTTTCTCTTGTAGTATGGTAACATGCCCAACGAGCCTGCAATAGGATAGAAATTACTAGATCTCATCCACTTTGATTACGTCTTTGAACTTCCTTCGTATTACTTCTAAATATCTGTATCCTGTTTGCTTGATTCTGTACTCTTTTTGATGAAGTCCTATCTTTTGCAGCAAGATAAACTTGCGCAATGGACGAGGAGCACCCAGTGCCGTGGTACCAACCGACACACCCAAAGAGAGGAGGTACCCTAGGGACTACCAGGAGGACAACCACCATTACAGGCCCCGCTGATACATTGGCGCGAAACTTCTCAGGGCGATCCTACACAGCAACACAAAGGACAGACTTCCCAGATGATCCCCATGCAGCATTTTGAGAGCCAGACTTCGGGGGCTACGCCAATGCCGCAAACTGAGAGACCGACATCTGAGGAGACACCTACCGCACAGCTAGAGGTTCCATTACCACCATCTCCACCTTATCCACCCCAGATGCCATAATTATATGGACAGCCACAGATGCTTTAGTTCTTCCAGACTATGATGCAAGCACAGTGGCATCAGACTGAGATGTTGAGACAGAGTTTGATGGTAGTACTAGAGAGGACACCTGTCACAGCACTAGTACCAGCACCTCCACCATCTCAGACAGGTGGTACTGTACGATGGTTCCGACAAATGGGACCAGATACTTTTTTGGGCAACGAGACTGTAGAGAAGATATCCGATTGGATCGCCAACACGGAGATGCTACTAGAGGCTTCATAACTACATCCAGACCTTTGGATGACCACAGTGAGGGCCCAACTAAAAGGCAATGCCCATCACTGGTGGGATTCTATTGAGCGCAGTGTAGGCAAGAACCAGACGTGGGAATAGTTCTTAGAGTCCTTTAATACAAAGTATTTCCCAGCTACAGTCAGAAATGCCCTGTACTTACAGTTCCTACATCTAGAATACGAGAATATGACCGTTGATGCATATGACGCGGAGTTTAGCCGTCTTAGCATATTTGGTGCCGTCTTTGATACCCAACGAGCTAAAGAAGGCCCAGAGGTTTCATTACGGCCTTACTTTTGAGCTATAGAGGTATACCACTACTTAGGCGAGGATTTCTTATGAGGAGGTTCTTTCAGAGGCGAGGGTCCAGGAGGCCATCGGCAGAGGAGCAAGACGTCCCAGCACGACCACACCAGCCCGAGCCCAGCCCGAAGCAGGAGGACCGATCCGTCATCCCGTAGCCCAGACACCACAGAGGGCAGCACCATACCCACAATAGGAGCTTTCGACTTATCACCATTGTGGCAAAAAGGGACACGTCATTAGAGATTGTCAAAAGAAGCTTGGATTATGCATGATATATGGAGCGAGTCAGCACCTTGCCCGAGACTGCCAACAGCGCAGAGATGCAGCACCGTAGACCCGACAGAGGCCAACAGCACCAGTTCTGAGGATACTACCCCACTAGGAGGTCAACGTCCACCAGCACCCGGAGGATTTCAGAGGGGACCACATTGGGCCCCACAGCAGGCACAATTTGATCGAGCCCGACAGCAGACCGGAGGGAAGAGGCACGGACGGGCCTTTGCATTAGCAGCTACTGAGGAGGAAATAGAAGGGGAAGCTATCACAGGTACCATTTTAGTTGCATCATTACCTGCAACTGCATTGTTTGATTCTGGAGCTACACTATCGTTCATATCTAGTAGATTTATAGCAATACATAGAGTAGCTACTTCTTCCTTACCTAAAAGTTGGGAGATTCTTACCGGAGGAGGTATCGTGCCGGTTACCAGCACTATTAGAACGTGTTCGGTAGTCATATGTGGTAGAGAGATAAGATCGTAATTCTTGGTATTACCCATGCCATACTTTGACGTTGTGCTAGGCATGGATTAGTTAAGCCAGTATAATGTCGTACTGGATTGTCGGAAAGGTAGCGTCACTTTTAGACCGCTAGATCAACCAGAGTTCGAGTACATGCGAGGGACCGTCGAACAAGGAGTAGGACAGATAGCTGGAGCTTACATGGCTATGGAGATGGTACCCCCACCGATAGTTGCAGAATTCGAGGATATTTTTCCTAAAGAATTGCCAGGCTTACTGACAGATAGAGACGTAGAGTTCACTATTGAGCTAGTACCCGGAGCAGCACCGGTATCTTCTAATGTATACCGATTGGCGAAGAAGGAACTAGATGAACTGAAGCTACAATTAGAGGAGTTACAGAGCAAGAGATTTATCCGTCCTAGAGCATCACCCTGGGGAGCACTCGTGTTGTTTGTACTTAAGAAAGATGGGACAGTACGTATGTGCATTGATTACAGAGCCATTAATGCTTTGACCATCAAGAACAAGTACCCCCTGTCGCAGATTAATGATTTATTCGACCAGTTGATAGGAGCAGTGGTGTTCACAAAGATCGACTTGAGATCGGGTTATCATCAAGTGAAGGTGCGAAGAGAAGACATTCAAAAGACAGCATTCAGGACTCGTTATGGTCACTACAAGTTCTTAGTGATGCCTTTTGGACTGACGAATGCACCTGCTGTATTTAGTAACTTGATGAACAGAGTTTTTCACCAATACCTAGACCGGTTCGTGGTAGTCTTCATCGATGACATCTTGGTGTATTCGAAGAACCACGATGAACACGAAGAGCACTTGAGACTATTGTTAGAGACGCTGAGGAGAGAGAGGCTTTATGCCAAGCTGAGCAAGTGCGAGTTCCTCCTAGATCGTGTCGCTTTTCTTGGACACGTTATCTCAGGAGATGGTATTTCAGTAGATCCGGCAAATATTTCATTAGTAGAGACATGGCCAACCCCTACAAATATCTCAGAAGTGAGGAGTTTCCTAGGACTTACCAGATATTACCGGAGGTTCATAGAGAACTTCGCAAAGATTGCAGAGCCAATGACCCGCTTGACCCGTAAGGAGCAGGAGTTCACCTAGACAGAGGAGTGTCAGACAATATTCGATGAGCTAAAAAAGCGTCTGACTACAACACCTATCTTGACCATACCTTCTGGACCCGGAGGATTCGTGATCTATAGCGATGCATCCGGGAAAGGATTAGGATGTGTCTTGATGCAGCATGGAAAGGTTGTGTCCTATGCCTCTAGGCAATTAAGGACCCATGAGAAGAACTATCCTACTCACGACTTGGAGCTTGCCGCAGTAATCTTTGCCTTGAAGCTTTGGAGGCACTACCTATATGGAGAAAGAGTGGAGATATTCACTGATCACAAGAGCCTAAAGTACGTCTATACTCAAAAGGACCTAAACCAGAGACAGAGACGTTGGCTCGAGGTGATGATAGACTTTGAGATTGAGCTACATTACTATCCTGGAAAGGCCAACGTAGTAGCTGACGCGTTGAGCAGAAGACCTATGGCATTTTTCTTGACCACCCAGCAACATCTGTTGAGAGATCTAGAGCAGATGGGTATAGAAGTCATTATGCCCGGAGTAGATGGACAGTTGTTGAGTTTACAGTTGCAATCGACTTTAGTGGAGAGGATCAAGACTGCTTTGCTGACAGATGCCAGATTCCAGAAGCTTCGATAGAGGACAGAGGCCGGAATACAGACGTGATTGCGTATACATGAAGACAAAACTTTGAGATGTGGAGATCGTCTCTATGTTCCAAATGGAGAAATTTGTCAGGAGTTGATGTCAGAGGCACATAGTTCAATATATTCTATTCATCCAGGAGGCACAAAGATGTACCGAGACTTAAGGCAGTACTACTGGTGGCATGGAATAAAGAGAGAGATAGCCCGCTTTGTGGCAAAGTGCCTAGTGTGTCAGCAAGTCAAGGCTGAGCATCAGAGATCTGCAGGATTACTTCAACCGCTTCCGATACCTGAATGGAAATGGGAGCATATTACTATGTCTTTGTTATGGGCTTTCCGAGGAGTCCTAGTGGTCGCAATATAGTATGGTTAATCGTGGATAGACTCATCAAGTCTGCACACTTTTTACCCTTCAGAGTTGGGCAATCTACAGAGGTATTAGCAGATATGTACATGAGGAAGATTGTGCGACTGCATGGAGTGCCAGTTAGTATAGTGTCTGACCGGGATACGAGATTTATATCTTACTTTTGGCGAAGTATGCAAGAGAGTCTTGGTACCCGCCTAAAGTTTAGCACATCGTATCACCCGCAGACAGATGGTCAGTCCGAGCGCACCATTCAGACATTGGAAGATATGTTAAGAGCATGCATGCTTGATTTCGGAGGATCATGGAAGGACCATTTGCATTTGGTCGAGTTTTTCTACAACAACAATTATCAAACGAGCATCCGGATGGCTCCCTATGAAGCGTTGTATGGAAGAAAGTGTCATTCCCCAGTATGTTGGAGCGATATAGGCGAGAGACAGATTCTTGGGCCAAAGTTGGTTGTTCGTACAGTGTAGAAGGTGAAGAAGATCCAAGGACACCTGTGAGCAGCACAGGACAGACAGAAGCATTGGGCGAATGCACATCGACGACCCTTAGAGTTCCAGGTTGGAGATCACGTGTTTCTAAATATCTCACCTACTCGAGGGACTATCAGATTTGGAGGCAGAGGAAATTTGAGTCCGAGGTACATCGGACCATTCGATGTGTTAGAACGCATCGGAGAGGTTGCTTACAGGTTAGCCTTACCACAAACTTTAGAAGGAGTTCATGACATCTTCTACGTATCCCAGCTAAGGAGGTACATGCTAGATCCGAGTTATGTGCTTGATCATTCAAAAATCACAGTCGGCCCGAGTTTATCATACCAAGAGGAGCCTGTTGAGATTCTGGACAGAAGCGAGAAGGTATTGCAAGGTCAGACTATCCCCCTAGTTCATGTCGCATGGAGACATCATGCACCAGGCGAGTCGACCTGGGAGCGTGAGGAGGATATTCGACAGCGTTATCCCATCTCTTCGAAGGACTAGGTATGTAATAGCATTTTTATTTCAGTCAGTAGTTCTTACCATATGTATGTTTAATTTCGAGGACGAAATGCTCTAAGGAGGGTAGATTGTAAACCCCCTCGACCAATTTAGGATTAATTTATTTTAAATTGAGAGACTAGGATTAATTTGGATACAATTAGGATTAATGTACAAATAATTATGTGTCTTAATATACCTCACCGTTGCTAATAGATGGTGCACGAAACATATATAATGTGTTTGGATTTATCGAGCGGGCGAGAAGCTATCCCACCAGTGCATTTATGTACTGATAACCCACCAGATTGCTTGCAGGGTACGGGAGAACCTTGTTCGGTGTGGATACCCCCTTCGTGCGTGATAAGGCATGGAGTTCACTCTGGAGCCTTGGAGCATTGCGTCCGGAGCTGAAGCACATATATAAGACATTATATTGGAACATTGCCTATGTATTATTCCACAAATATAACCACTTGGCACGCTTTTACTATTTCGATAGGTAGAGGCTTGATCGACTTGTAATCTCGGTCTAGTGCCGCTTGTAACACTTGTTCAATATCAATAAAGAGCTTATTTTACTTCTATACTTGTATTACTCAATGCTTCCACTATTGACGACTCTGTGAACTTGTTACTAATTGCCTATTCATTTCTTATTCCGCTGCACTCGCACTATCTGTGCGACTCTGTGGCTTAAATATTTTACTGCCTGTTCGGATCATGGCCTTGTACGGGCGCAGCTTACGCTCGTGCGACATCACGTCCAGATGGGAACGATTATCTCGCGGGAGCGCTGGCGTGGTGATTCACGCTAGCGGGGACGACCGATTACCTGCGGGAGATCGGGGCATGACACGATGTACACACTTCATGCACGCAACTAAACTAGGTGCATGGATTTGTCAGCATAGTTTTTGCTTCCTGACTTGGTTCTTGCGCAGAAACTGTACCCAGGTCTTTAGTGGAAGACTTAATATATGACGAAACTACTTTATGCTCGCAGCCAAGATTAGTGCATAGGTCAGTAATCACCCACATCTGCGAAGTTTGTAGTGCCCAAGTAATTTTAGGAAGGCTTGGAGGGTTGACCCACATCTGGCACATGAGTGCTTGAATCAGCCCTATACAACTTTTTATTAGCAGCATGCGTAACAATCAACGACGCATTCTTTGGTGGACTGTCTGCGCAGTGCTCGAACGCACATGGCTTGAGGTTGTTTGGAGTTCTTTGAACCATCGTTTATATGCGCATCGTATAGATAATCCATATTGGTGCCATAAGAGACCCTGTCGAAGATAGGCTTTCTTCCTAGGGCCTTGCTACATGGAGAAGGCTTCAAGCGCCTAGAGTTCGATGTGGGACATCTTCACTTCTGCGTGTTTGGCTGCAGGCACATTGCTTAAGATTCAGCACTATTCTTCTTAAGGGTGGCTTTGGAGATGGAGATAGGATATGCGACAACTTGATACGCACCCCTAACAACGGAGGTTGACAATATATCATTCACAGACTTTGGGTACGGCGCAGCGGCCTTGGTGATCTAAGTCTTGTGAGTCTTGCAGGCCTCGATGCAGAACTCGCCTTGTCAAGCATTTCTTTGAACACTTGTTAGTCGAACCGAACAACCATCATCCTCTAGGTTGAACCCATCTTGTTTTTGTTGGACTGCGTTACTAACTTCTCATTAGAGGAGAAGTTCTTCCCCAACAGAGTTGTCATTTTTTGTCGATATCGCAAAGAATACAGGAAAGAAAAAGTTATGCAAAATTATATTGATTGGAGTAGAACAAAAGTACAAAGGAGGCTATAATGCATAGAGCTCTGAGTACAAATTAATCTGGGTAAGTGTGACGGTGGAAATCTGATCTACGGTCGATCACTTTACTCCGTTGATGGTCCGACGTCGAAGAGGATGTCAAGGCTTCAAGGAACGTGAGTATGCGACTCAGTTGATGTCCCTTTTTCCTTCTATCTTCTTCTATTTTTCTCTTCTTTTTGCCGTGGTGGTGGTGGTGGTCTCTTTTTGTGTGTGGGGGACGCCCATTAGTTATAGCCTTTAGAGGACCATATATGCGTATCCGTGCATGACTCTCATAGGCGCATGTTATGATATGGCTAACACAAGGCCATTCAAGATTTGGGGTTTCTAATGCCCATAATCTGTGTGACATGTATTATGCCCTAGTTATTTGAAGATCTTAGATGTTAATAATCGCAAGATTTGATTGTTTGGGGCCCTTAAGAGAATACTGCCATATAATAACTTCAGCGCATAGATGTGCTGCCGTATGGGAATACCGCTACATAGGAGCACTGACGCATGAGAGCGTTTGTTGCATGAGACCTTCATTGTGATTGCATGTTTCTTGAAGTAGTCAGTGCATGATTATATTTTGACGCAGGCCTGCGCGTAGCGCATGGCTGCATATTTGGAGTAGGGTTGCACATGGCGCATGACTGCTTGGCTTGCATTTGGAGCATGGTGTGCATGCCTTTGTGGTTGCATTTGGCACATAGTATGGATTTTTCCATGCTTCTAAAAATACCAGAAAGTATCCCCCAATAAAATATATTTGACCCTTATTTTTTTGTAAATGGATATACGGGGATATCTATGAATCGATCCAACCACTATGTGTAAAAGCATAAAAAATCTCTACCATACAGCAACAGTAATCCAAGGTCATGCACCGCAGTGATCAAGCCCACTGCGCCATAATGATCTAGTGTCATGGTCTGAACGTTTCATAACTAGTGTTTCCATGTACCAGCAGTACCATGCGCCACTAAGTAACTAGTATCCCCATGCGCCAGGAGTGCCATGGGCTACTAAGTAGCTAGTGTCTGCATGCGCTAGCAGTGCCATGTGCCACTACTCCCCCAAGTATCCCCATGCGACCGAGTCACCCATGCGGCAGGGTTGTTTATATGGCTAGGTTGCCCATGTGGCTGGTCTATCCATGCGACAGTGAGAAATTAGCGCATAGACTCATCCATGCGTCCAATGTGCATATGTGTCTCTGTGTTCAGAACTCCACTTTGTCTTCCCCAAATGACCTACCCTTAATCGACGGCTGAACGTCATCGAGAAACAGAGGAGGGTCAGTCTCAGCAGCGTGACCCTTCCCCTTGGTCTTGTCCTTGCCCTTCGGGACCTTCTTGGAAGCAGCGGCAGAGGAGGAAGCTTTGGGAGCTATGGCAATAAGGAAGAACAAGAGCAAAAAGTTTAAGAGACTTGAGGGTATGTAAAAGACTTCCCTCTCTCCTTAGACCCCCTTATATAGGCCAAGATATGCGGCTTGGGATAATGATGGCGACTGTTCGAATCTCGATCTATCTCGATCTATGTAGCGGCAAGAGATGATGATGACTCCTCATTTGTGGCACCGCTTTATCCCCTCTGAATAATTGCCTCAGAGTCTGAACCCAAAAGACGGCGTACAATCCTAAGAAATCACTTCGAAGATTGAGCAAAATATACTCATTAATGATTTGACAGGCAGGCATAATCGACTATGCGACAACATATCTATGCAGCATATCACTCATATACGGCCAAAAGTGCTCAACCATGCTTCTAGTTCAAAGCATTCCAAACTTGTCATTTTAGGAAACTTTAAAGGCGGTCTTGTAGAAGCATGAAAATCATGCAGGCCATATAGAGCTCATGCCCCTTCAAAATGACAACAGGCCACAGGGGAACCACATAGAGCCCTATGCGGCCCAAATAGCCAAGGAGTGGAAAGCCGCATAAGAAGATCCCATGCTGCCTGTACAACCATGAATTAAGGGGCCGAATGAGATATCCTGACAAGACATTCAATGCCCGTTAGAACTTTTGACACACCACTCGTCACCCTGAGCAACTCGAGAATCGTGAGAGGGAAGGCGGCTCATAAAAAGATAAAAAGTCATATCAGTGCATTAATAACTTGGTCAGATGTACCATGCCTTATTTTCCCTCATATGCGGCTATGGTCCTATGCAGCCTTGTCATTATATGGCCGAAGTGTCAATAAGACAAAGGCTAAAGGAGAGCACATATGCGGCCAAGATGCTATGCGACCTTTTCATTATGCGGCCAAAGTGTCCAATCGACCAAGGCCAGACGAGAGATTCCATGCGGCCATAACGCCATGCGGCGAAAGTGTCCATAAGACCAAGGCCAAAGGAGAGCACATTTGCGGCCAAGACTCTATGCGTCCACAACACCATGTGTCTCTCAGCTTGCAATATCTTTCCGTTACAACCAAAAGGATCTTCACACAGTTAGTGCAGATTACGTGTCCAGTTGACCGAGTAACGCATACAACGGAGTTGAAAACAACCCCGAGAACTTATCAACAACATATTCCAACTGAGGTCGGGTGGTAGCCTGTCCGTAGTTTGCGGCTATAGTGGTGTCACTACCACATTAAAAAAGGGGTATTTTTGTCATTTTTAATTATTATAAGTATTGTGTATATTTTATTTTTAAATAATTGCTTGATATGTATATGTGTGTGTGTGTGTGTGTGTGTGTGTGTATATATATATATATATATATTGTATTGTATTGTATTATATTTATTAATGCATGGGTTAGTGGACTAGACCTAGAAACCCATTAGATAAACCCCTGACCAAAATATAAGATTATGGATTTAATTAGTATTATTCGGGATTGATTATTGGGGTTATAATTACTACCATAATTTTTATTCAATTGTTGTACCTTACCGTTGCTTCGATATTTGGAGCGCTATACTAGCTTTTACTTTCCAACAAATTTCACACCCTTGTCCTAGACGTGCCAATCTTTCATTTTGATCTTTGTGTAACTCATAAATACCCTCTCTTGTTTTTCATTTTAGTCGCACAATATTCGTTACAAATGTTTATTTTTAAATCCAAATAAATCCAACTTTGCATCTTTGTCCGTTCCAATCAAAATTGGAGACATAACCTCGACCCATTTTGTGCAACCCAAATTATGGCAATATTTTATTCTGAGTCTTCTACGTCTATGATACTTGTGTCCCACCCAATTTTAACCATATGCACTTCCAATTAATTTAAGAATACCATTTATACTAATTTTAATTAAATTGGTGTAAGGACCCAACCTAACCCAAAGCTAGACCCAACACCAACCCAAACCCCCACTCACACCCTCAAGGTTCATACTAAATACCACACACACTTTTAGCCTATTACATCACACCAAACATAGTATTTTTTTCTCATCCAATCCCAAATCCCACTGTTTGTGCAATTTCCCAATTGTTAGGGACTTTTATGCAAAAAATACAATGAGGTGTCCACCTTTTATTGGAGCTAAGCCATGGAGAAACCCTCTTTCATTTATTTGACCGGTCATACATGAGTTTCTCCCCCTTCTGGAGTATACTACACACCAACTTTTCCCCTACATGATCCTAGCCCTCCATTCAAAACTAGCCCATCTCCACCCTTGATTCCTTCATGTAGAAACCCTCCCCCATCCCTAGGAAACACATGGCCGGCCATAATCCCAAGGCCATTACCCCCTATCTCTCTCCTACATAAACACTTCTCTTTCTCCTCTATTTTTCATCAACAACCATTTTTTTTATTTCAAAACCAAACCCTAACTTCACCCTCTCCTTCCTTCTTCCACGACCTTCCTACCACCGGAGCGACGACATCACAACACCCGCCGGCCATCCCCATGACTTTACTTCGTCTTCAACCAGCCACTGTCATCTCCCCGACTTATCTTCCCTCATCGACCTCCACCATCATCGATCTTCGTCATCATCATTTCTATATCACCTTCCTCCGCCGGAGACACGACCACTGAAAACCACTGCCACCATAGTCTATCAGCACCCTCATCGTCTTCCCCGACTTCTCCTTCTCCTTCCCGATCGACAACCATCGCGTCCATCATAGCATCACCCGACTCCGGTCATGACCAACGAGCAAACGAAGCTGCCACAACCAAACACTCCGAACAACCTTCATCATCCTCGCGACCTCACCTTACAGCCACCGTCGACGACCTTCCACCACCGAGCAGTCGCCACCACAGTTCTTCCCGACTCACTCGCAACCAACTCGCCACCACCTCCCCCCACACCTCGATCACCACCATCACCGACCAGTCACCACCGCCTCCGTCATTATTCCAGTCATCACCATCACCATTATTCTCCTCTCTGACTTCTTCTTCCACCGAGCAACACTGCCACAATGCCCCGGTCACCACCAGCCTCGACCACCATCACCCTGATCACCACCATCAGCTTCTTCACCACCGTTTCCATTGTTGTCGCCGTTGTCCACCCGCCGAAGCACCACCCTGCACCACTGGAGACTGACCTCTACGGGTCATGGACGAGCGTCACTCCTCCTCGGTCATGTGCACACCGAGGTTTGAACTTGCCCTCTTTCCTTTATGTCGTGTTGTTGTATGACACTGTTTATTCGTGAACCCTAGTGCCTAGTGTACATGTGTGCATGTATGAAAAATGATTAGGTTTAGTATTTACTTCATGGAAAATTAAGTTGTTAGTTGTGGGTATCACATATTTCTATATGTTGGTAGAGATCTTGGATATCCTAGCTAGTTTCAGTTTTTGTGTAATATTGAGTATCCTGGGGTTTCAGTGTGAGGTAGGTGTATTAGTACAAAAATATAAGTAGTGGGTAATACTAAGTAAAATATTAAGGTACTATATATATATTAAAGTATTTTGGTAACTCACTGCCTTATGTATACACTAACCTACTAGCTAGGCCACGTGTTAGTGTTACACGAGATTTGGAGATTTGGACATGTGTTAGTATTAGTTAATTATCTTGCTGTGCACGATATTCGAGGACATAACACATGTGCATTTTAGACGCGCACACTCGACCCTGCTAGTTGACCGGTTACCACCCCTACTTGCGTTAGTTTCTATGTGCAGTATAGTTTTACTTATGTGTGTACTAGTATAATGGCTGATATTATTGTATTGTATTATATTATTTATATATAGGACCATTGGATCGTTCTACGAGACTTCGGGAGCAGGATATTGGTATTGCCATCTCAGGACCACAGGCGAGTACATTCTCTGATAATTTCCATTAATTGATAATTTCTATATTTCAAATACTTAGAAATGTTACATCTGATTCTTGATACTTTGATATACATACTAGTATATAGATTGGATCTTCAGTCATGAGATGTTATATTGGTTATCGTATTGACATTGTATATGACATTGATATTAGATATTGTACATGATATTTATTGGACATTGATCGTGTATCGTAACGTGTCATGGTTGGATCCAATGTACTAGTTGGGGGCAGGGAAAATTGCTAGTGAGAGATGTGATCATATTCCTAGCGTACAAGTATAAAATTTTGTTAGTGTTAATCATATGCCTCACGTATGATTAGCCAGGCCATATAGCGATCGTACAAGTTTCCAAGCCGATCATATCTCGAAACAACTATTTTAAATACTTATAATAGTTACAGTTCTTCATTTCAGTTTCATATACTATATTTACCCTATATATGATATTGTAGTTCCTTCTCTTCATTTCATATATGCACTGACTATACCATATTGCCTATATTGCATGTTCTCTTTACTATTTGCCATTTGCATCTATTTTATTATTTTCTCTCAGTATATAGCATCATTTATTTATTGATTTATAGTCCTTGTCAATTAATTGGAACTATTATCGGGTTGTACTTTGCTCCAATCCTGACTGGATATATTTTTTTATACTGCGACTTAGACGAGTGGTGTCCGACATATTACGGACCACAGGGAGAGTAGCTGCAGCCTTGGACCTTATAGCTCAGGTGTGATTTTCGGAAGGTCTAGCCAGGATCACTAGTTATCTAGTTAGTTTCTTTTAGCAGATTATGGTACCGGATTTGTTTTCGACATACATTGAGACTTGGATGTTATTGTTGAAGTTAGATTATTTTGTTGTTTAGACTTGTCTTGTATTTTAATTATTTTCTTCGATATCTTATCGTGCTTTAGTCCTGTGGTTGAGTATTTTCATATTATATTATAATATCCGTCTCTCCTTATGGAGTTGGATATTCGTGTGAGATTGATTAGATAGTATTGTGACCTAGACAATGTTCTACCGCCGATGCTGTGGCGTAGGCTGGATGTACCCGCGTACTCGTGCCCCTTTATCGAGTATGGGTCATGACACATTTTAGTGGTGGCCCATGCAGGTCGAGCTTCACAATTAGAGCGATGTCGTGGTAGTGTAACAACTTAGTTTTACTACTACGAGCCTGTGATAGGATATAGGATATAGCATACTAGGATGAGAGTGAATACTCAATCACAACTAGGAATATTTCTAATCTATTGATCTTGTTATCCTTATGCTATTATGAATAATTACTTCCTTTAAAATTTTACTGTCCTTCCTTGATGATATCGTATCGATTGCCTTAATTGATTATTTTTGATCCGTCTTTAGGATGCCGCCGAAGACAAGGTCTTTGAGATTGGGAGCATCAGCTTCAGAGAGGTCTGCCACCTCTTGACCTGACGGACAGACATCTGGAGTTTTTTCTACATCACCTGTTCTGAGGGTTGCCCTAGCTGTGACGGAGCACCTTCCACAACCGCTGACTCTATTTTTTGGAGGTATGCCCGTTGATGGGGCAAAGGTTTTTTACTTTGCTCCAGGGAATGGTAGATGCCCAGAGAGTGACGGTGGAGGGCCAACGTGTTCAAGCTGAGCCTCAGAGGATGCAGGCAGAGGCGCACCATTCGCAGACTGAGCTGATGAGAGAGAGCATGGAGAATGATCACCAGATGGCACTACAGGTAGTTGAGAGAGTTGCCCAGTAGTTTTCTGGCCAGCAACAATAGCAGAGACCAGGCACTATAGTTGACTTCAAAAGGATGGCACCTCGATAGTTCAAGGGCATCGAGGGGATACTCTACGCTGATGGCTGGCTAGAGGATATAGAGAGAAACCTGCGATTTGCCCAGATTCTGGAGAGCTTGCAAATAGTGGTGGTCGACAGTCAGATGTTCGATATCGCACTCACGTGGTATCGTATAGAGCCGAGACTTACTACTCATGGACTTACTTGGGGAGCTTTGGAGAGTTAGTTTCATAACTTGGTCCAAGGGAACATGTCGGTCGATGAGTACGCTACAGAATTTTGTCGATTGAGCCATTTTGTATCGTCTATGATTCGGGATCCAGGAGATCGAACCCGAAAGTTTAGAAAGGGGCTGACGAGTGAGATTAGGTCACGCACTTCTGGTCGTCGTATCGCTACCTTTGAGGATATCTTGATGGATGCCCAGATTGTAGAGGAGGATCTTGATATCAGGCCTAAAAGGAGTCGTGATATTTCTAGAGATACGAGTGGCAGCGCAGGACCAGCCAACCGTCCCCATATTCAGCAACAGCCGAGGAAGTTTCAGCATCACTACCAGCAACACTAAGCACCGGTTCGTGTTCAGCAAGATCAGTAGCAGCCTCCGAGGCAGGTACAACAGGCTTGTCATTTCTGTAAGAAGCCAGGTCACCTTTGGGAGAGCTGTAGAGTGAGGCTAGGACTTTGTTTGCACTGTGGACCTGCTGGACATCGAGTGAGGGATTATCTTCTAGATCCTTATCTTCCCGGCTAGCGCACAACTCCAAATCATAGAGATCCAGTTAGGCCACCTGTGGAACTGCAGATTGCTCAGCACTCGCGGAGGGAGCCATCCCAGCAGGGCGGGGCATTTGCGATGACGGTCGAGGAGACCGATACTACATGTGATGGGTTAGAAGGTTCTGTTCTGTTATGTTCTTTCCTTCTGTTCCTTTCTATCTATTTAATTGATTGATTGATTCCTTAGTACCGTAGCTTGTATCAGTAATTTTCTTGTTAGAATATAATTAGTAGTACACCCTAACAGAGACTGCAATACCATGACAAAACAGACCATAATCATGCATATTTTCTCTAGATTGCTTGTTGTATGACTATAGGTAAGACTTTCTTAGACCTTGGTTGTTGGGGGTTTGACCGTAGTAAAGATTAATAAAGAGGTTATGACTGGACAAAGAGAGACAAGGTGTCTTAAATTTCAAGGACAAAATTTTTCTAAAGGGGTAGACTTGTCACTACCACATTCAAAAGAAAGGGGTATTTTTGTTATTTTTAATTATTATAAGTATTATGTGTATTTTATTTTTAAATAATTGCATGATATGTATATATATATATATATATATATATATATATATATATATATATATATTGTATTGTGTTCATTAATGCATGGGTTAGTAGACTAGACCTAGAAACCCACTTGATAAACCTCTGACCAAAATATAGGATTATGGATTTAATTAGTATTATTCGGGATTTATTATTGGGGTTATAATTCACTACAGTAATTTTTATTCAATTTTTGTACGTTACCGTTACATCGATATTTGGAGCGCTACACTAGCTTTTACCTTCCAACAAATTTTACACCCTTATCCTAGACGTTCCAGTCTTCCATTCTGACCTTTGTATAACTCATAAATACCTCTCTTGTATTTTATTTTAGTCTCACAATATTCGTTACAAACATTTATTTTTAAATCTAAATAAATTCAACTTTGCATCTTTGTCCGTTCCAATCAAAATTGGAGACACAACCTCGACCCATTTTGTGCAACCCAAATTATGACAATATTCTATTCTGAGTCTTCTACGTCCATGACACTTGTATCCCACCCAATTTTAACCCTATGCACTTCCAATTAATTTAAGAACACCGTTTACACTAATTTTAATTAAAATTGTGTAAGGACCCAACCTAACCCAAAACTAGACCCAACCTAACCCAAAACTAGATCCAACACCAACCCAAACCCCCACTCACACCCTCAAGGTTCATACTAAATATCACACACCCTTTTAGCCCACTGCATATCACCAAACATGGTGTTTTTCCTCATCCAATCCTAAATCCAACTGTTTGTGCAATTTCCTAATTGTTAGGGACTTTTATGCAAAAATATAATGAGGTGTCCACCTCCGATTGGAGCCAAGCCATGGAGAAACCCTTTTTCATTTAGTTGACCGGTCATACATAATTTTTCCCCCCTTTGGAGTAACACACTAACTTTTCCCCTACATGATCCTAGCCCTCCATTCAAAACTAGTCTATCTCCACCCTTCATTTCTTCATGTAGAAACCCTCCCCCATCCCTAGGAAATACATGGCCGGCCCTAATCCCAAGGCCATTACCCCTTCTCTCTCTCCTATATAAATACTTCTCTTCCTCCTCTATTTTTTATCAACAGCCATTTTTTTATTTCAAAACCAAACCGTAACTTCACCCTTTCATTCCTTCTTTCCCGACCTTCCTACCATCGGAGCGACGACATCATAGCTCCCGCCGGCCATCCCCACGACTTTACTTCGTCTCCGACCTGTAACCTCCGGTTTCCAAATTTCCGAAATAATTAGATTTTTAATTTATTTTAAATACCAAGTTTATAAAATATTTTTCCTTGAATTCTTGTATTTGATTTTGAACAATGTTTGATTTTAGAACATAATTTAAAATCTTTTATAAAAATCACTTTTCCTAAATGTCGATTTATTATAAAATAAATAGATAAATAATGATATATATATATATAATACTCTAGCTTCGAATATTTATTGGCTTGAATCATAAAATTATTGTTTTAAATAAAAATTTATTTGAAGGACTAGTTGATAAAATATAATAAATTTTATATTTATTGGGATAGTAAATAAATAAATTTTGTACTTTCTAAGCTTTTGCAATATGGATTAATTAGTAGCTAATTGGGAATCAGTTAGCTTTCCTAAAATATTTTCTGAAATTATAATCTTTTCTTTTAAAATTTTACAAGATTGCCATTTCCCATTAACTAGCCAACACACCCTCAATTTTTTCCCACATGAAAACTCATTCATATCTAATCTGGGCCATTCATTATTTGGGCCAATCCTCACCCTTCATCCCACACCCTCTCTCCCTATTTAAGTCTCTCATCACCATTCCCAAGAAACCCTAGCTAGCCCTCACAAATTCCCACAAGCCAACAAGCCACCACCATTTTGTGTGCTCGTGTCCGTGTGTCCAGCATTACCGTGTTGGCCTCGGGTCCGACCCCGGGTGTCCCACCGTATTTATTCATTTTCTGTGTCCGGTTACAACATTACAACCAGATTTTCGTGTCCGACACACCCGGACACATCCACCTCCACCACAGCAAACATCATCCTCGTGTCCACCATCTGGACACATCCCCACCACAGTACATTCAGACCCCTGTGTCCAACACCCGGACACGTCCACAGTACAGCAAACCAACGTGTCCAGTCCCGGACACGATCCACCCCGACACAGAATCCAAACCCTAACCTAGATCCCGCTGCCGCCGGCGACTGGGACCTCCTCCTCCGTCGAGCCGTGGCCGCCTCCTCGAACCGAGCACCGCCGCCTCAGATCCGTCGAGCCGTGGCCGCCTCCGTCGAGCCGAGCTTCGCCGCCGCTTTCCTCACCGGAGCCGACGTCGTCGCCGCCGATCTGGCTTAGATCCAGCCGTTGTCGAGCTCCGCTGCCGCCGCCGAGTTCGACCGCCGACGCCACAGATCCGCCGCCGAGTTCGACCGCCGACGCCGTGCCCGCGTGACCGACGGACTTCCCCGACCGTCGACGCCGGAAACCCCCCAGGTGAACTCTTTCCCCTCTCCCTCACTCTCTGTTTATCTTCCTTTCTTTAATTCTTTCGTTCGTTTGAAGTTTTGTTCTTTGGTAGAGTATTTTGCATTTTTAAGGTATAATTATAATTAAAATATTAATATATAATTAGTCTTTGTGAATTGGGTTTAGCAGCATTTGAATACATTAGTACATATATAATTTATTAAAAATTTTGATTATATATAATAAGGTTTACTTATAAAATAAGAATTTAGTAATGGTTAGTAATTTCATAATAGTGACTCAAGTAGATTAATGATTGGTTTGTTTTTATATATATAAATAGTTCTCAAATGAGTTTCAAAACAACTAGATTCTTATAAGTTATACGTATAATTTTTAAATGAATTTTAAGGTAATTAGGGTATTAGAGTTTAGAGTAGCGACCAAAGCACCTCTTAGCATAACTTAATTTTTGAGTTAAGCTAATTAGTTTGTTTTCCTGTCTGTGCGGCTGTTCAGACCTAGTATCTTCTATCAAATTTGTGCCGAACTCCGATCTTGAACTTCTTTATATAGTTTCTATCTATTTGGACTGCTCCGGACCCATTGGAACTAACTGCTATTTCATTTGGGATCACCTTGAGGAGGGTGGCATTATATACATTCTTTGATTAGTTATATATATATATATATAAAATGTTTGATTGATATATATATACAAATATGTATTTTGGTATAAAAATATATTTATATACATCTATTAGTGTATATACACATATACGTATTTTGTACAATTACTAATAGACACTTATATATATATTATATACGTTTTTATTAGTATATACCCTGAGTGTAAATGTGTATTATATACGCATCCCCTACTAGATGACCCTAGTCGACTAGAGCCATGCCTGGCATAGCCCTGAGGCCAGTGTATTTCTATTGTGTGTTAGTGTAGCATCTGATACAAGTAATATTATTATATGTTTATAGGACTGTCGGATTCTCCAGACGATACTCTGGGACAGGACATTGGTATTGACAGCTAAGGACCCAAGGCGAGTACATTCTCTGATTAGTTTCTAATTTATGATATCTCCTATGTTTACTGTATCTAGTGTAGATATCCATGCTCTTGACACGTTGGTTACACGGATTGGTATACACGGATCTCGTCATGAGATATTATTCCTTATTCATGGTGTAGCTTGTACAAGACCTGTTTCCTTGTTATCTTGTGCATGTACAGACACTGATTTCCGGGGAGACTTGCTACCTCCCTAGGGAATCCCGTGCCATAACGTACCATGATTGGATCTACTATACCAGTCGGGGGTGGGAAGTATTTTAGTGTAGATATGTGATCATATCCAACTTTACATGCATCATAGCTCACCCCACATCTCACGTCGGGTGCGGCCTGACCATTTACATGCTTCATAGCTGTTACGTGTGATTAGCCTGACCTCTACATGCATCATAGCTAACCATCAGTTAGCCTGACCTTACAAGAATCATAGCTAATCACATGTAACCAGCCTGATCAAGTTCCCAAGCCGATCACATGTTAAAGCTAGTACTTATACACTTAGTCATAGGTTCTTGCTCATGGACATATTGTTTCTTCTCCTGCATTTACTTACAGTATTTCCAGTATTTCTTTTATTTCTCGTACCTATACATGCTTCTGGTATATTTCCATCTAGAACTGCTACATAGTTTATATCA
Source organism: Iris macrosiphon (assembly GCA_036927795.1). Taxonomy (NCBI): domain Eukaryota; kingdom Viridiplantae; phylum Streptophyta; class Magnoliopsida; order Asparagales; family Iridaceae; genus Iris; species Iris macrosiphon. The sequence goes on from JAYESA010000010.1 coordinate 93,561,747, forward strand.
TTAATATAGAACTGCTATTTAGAGATGTACTTTGCTCCTTCCTGACTGGAAAATATTTTTCCAGACTGTGACCTTAGTAGACTGGTTCTGACATACTTGGGGATTGGAAGTTAATGATTGCAGGTATGATTATTTTGTCGTTAGACTTGTCTTGTATTTCTTGCTTGCCTTGATATCTCATCGTGCTTTAGTTTATGTGATTGAGTATTTCTAGCATTATTTTATGATATCCACGTCTCCTTATGGAGTTGGGTATTCACGTGAGTTTGATTAGATAGTTACATGACCTAGACAGCGTTCTACCGCCGATGCTGCGGCGTAGGCTGGACGTACCCACGCACTCGTGCCCTAAACCGGGTGCGGGTCGTGACATGTTTTAGTGGTGGCCCATGCAGGTCAGACTTCGCTAGTTGTGCGATGTCGTAGTAGTGCGACGTCATAGTTGTACCACTGCGTACCTGCTATAGAATATAGGATATAGGACACTAGGATGAGAGAGGATACTCAATCATAAATTATTTGAGAGATTCCTGGGATGACCCTTGAGAATCTCATTATAAATTCCAATTTAAATCCTTCCCCCTTGTTCCCGTCTGCTCTCGCTTGTTGTTATTAAACTTGTTCCTTATTGATCAGTTATTAAATTAAAATCTTGGTATCATTGTTGAGTTTGATTCTTGTTGACCAGTTGTTAAATTTAATTCTTGGTATCGTTGTTGAGTTAATTTCATATCGAGATGAATTTTACGGGCTAAAATTTACGGTATCATCTGATGACATATGTTGATGAGGACAGTGAGAAAGGTAAAACGTCTTCTTTAGTTATGGACCCTAGAGTTTATCGCAGCCATATTAGCTGTGGTGACGAGAACGTAGGAACCTGACTTGGATGTACATACTATAGTTATAAAACTTAGAGTCTCTCGCAGCCATACCGGTTGGCGTGGCGAAGATTCTAGATGACATGATTATAGAGTTGCATACCTTAGTTACGAAACCTATCGTTTATCGCAGCTATGCTTACTGGCGTGGCGAGGATTCTTAGTGTCATGATTTCAGACAGACGTGTATGATTATCAGGTTGTATCTTAAATTGGTTCTTAAAGTATCATCTCAAGACTTATCTATTTCTGTTATTCCAGGACTTTGTTCCATCGCTTCTTTTCTTTACTAGCAGTAAAGACACCTTCAGTCCTCAATCCAGTTCCTTTGAGCTTTTATTCTTTGAGGATTCCTTGTTAAGTATGATAATTAGTGACTTGTAATTATTGCTGTATCTTAAGTGTTAGTATTGGTTGAGTGTTGTTAGTGAGTTATAAGTGTTTCCTAGTTGGACATGTGAGCAGTAGGCTTTAATCTAGAGTTAGCCCTTAGCATAGTACCTTGTAACAATGGTTCTAAGATAAGTGTCATTTGAGGCTGAGAGTAGAAGGAGAGCATAGAGTATCAGTGATAGTTCTCAGAGTTAGTATCAGAGCCAATATAACCGCCCTGGATAATCATGATTATGTAATTAAGTGATCTATGTAAACAATTAGGTATCAAAGAATTGTGTTAAGGATTGATGGAGCATAACGTTCAATCTGATGATGGATATCGGGCGTGTTAAAGGTAAAGAAATTTATATGCATGAGGGGTTATAATAAGGTGTCATGAGTAGAAAAATATCGGAATTGGTAATGAAGATGGTGAAGCGTATCACAGACCAGTTTAACAGGCTATAAAAGGTTAAAAGGAAATACCTACACAATAATCGAGATGAGAAACCATATACTTGCCCATGAGAATAAGAAATAGGAGTGTTATAAAAGGTACAGCTAATCATGAGTTCTAATAAGTTTGAGGAGATGATACAATAATAAAGCTTGCGATATCATACCAAGGGTACTAATGATTCTATAACGAGGATTTGTCGAGAATGATGATAATAACAGTAAGCACTCTGTGTGACGATAATTGGATGAGATACCAGTTAACATAAATTGAAATCATGAAAGAAATTACAGGTGATGATAACTTTGATCATTGGAGGTAATGGTGCAAGTGATTCAGGCAGTACAATTTTAGTACACAGGTATAGACACTAGATGCATTGAGTGCACCTTGAGTATCAAAGACCGTGAGCACTGAAATGTACATTTGTGGAGTTATAAATTAAAAAGGTGGAAATAAAATTTTATTTTTAGAATAATTGAGGAGTTGAGATTACGTCATTAAATTTTTGAGGATTTCAAATATGAATTCAATAAAAATGGTCAAGGCTACAAAGATTTTAGAAGTGATTAAAATTTTTATTTTGATGTTGAGTATCTGACTTTGAGGAGGTATATGTAATTTATTTTAAGTTGATCGAGAAGTTAAACCTTGATGATTATTTTGAGGATTAATTTTAGGGTAGATGAGAGATACGAATATTAATATATGAGTAGATGATATACATATGTAAGGATCTGGTGACTTGAGCATGATTGAGATGGCACCGCAGACTGACTTGGGTGTCCACCTAAAATTGTATTGGAAAGAGCAGTATTTAGTATGGTGTTGCACTTGACGTATATTTGAGTGATAAGAACGACTAGTATAAACAATTGTAGTAGGAACGGGGACTGACAGAGGGTATGGTACTAAAGAGATAGAGGTATCAACTTGGATGCATTATTGAATCATGGTTATATTCGAGATTCTTGGCATCAGATTTTGGCATTAATAGACAGATGTGTGCAATACAGATATATTCATGGATCTTGTGGATTAAATGATTAGTTGAGATGGGTACCAGTGTACAGGAATAGGAATTAGTTAGTGAATGTGCTAGAGTTAAGTGTTTGTTAGAGATAGTAGATACTACAAGTAATGTTAGCAGGTTCTTTCTTTTCCTCCTAATGATTCCTTCTTCCGTCTTTCGATTGATTGAATTTCCTAATACTGTAGTTCGTATTCATGATTTTCTTGTTAGAATATAACTAGTAGTACACTTTAACAGAGACTGAAATACCATGAAAAAAGATACCTGACCTATATATTTTTTTTAAATTGCATGGCTGTAGGTAGAATTTTCTTAAACCATGATCATTAGGGTTTTGACCATAGCAAAGATCTATGACAAGGTTATGACCGACAAAAGAGACAAGAGGATTAAATTGTGGATGAGCATTAATTTAAATAAAGAATTTAGGGGTTGTTATAACAGAGTTGATGGATCATTGATTTTGCAAAAATCGAGGTATTATTGAAATTCGAGGATAAACATTAACTTAAATAGAGAGTTAAGAAATTCACAGGGCAAAATTGAGGATTTATTAATTTTAGGAAGGTCTTGATATGATTGATTATTAAAATTTAAGAAAATTTGGGAAATTATTATTTTATCTATTTGATTGCAAGATAGAAATTTGAAATTTTATATTATGAATGTTGCATTGAAGATTTTGAAAGTATCGCATCGTTGAGTATTTGAGGAAAAAGAAAATCGGGCAAATAAAATCGTTAATGGAATAGTGTCGAATTCAATTCTCGGGAGGAGGATATAGATTTGAATAAGCATCAATTGAATTTGAGTTAGAGGAGTAAGATGATTGATGGATTAGTGGTTAAAATTTAAATTTTGGGATACGATTTTTATAAATATGCATTGATTGGATTTCAATTGGAGGATTGGATATTAAAATCCTTGAGTATTTAGATACGAACTTAAATTTGGAGGAGATTATGATAAAAATTTTGAAGTTGATTTTAAACTTGAAGATTTTCAGGAATATGATGTTATAATTTTTTTGAAAGGTTGTGAAATAGCAATATGGAATTACTTCATGATTATTTGGTTTGAAATTTAAATTTTGATAGAAACAATACAATGTGTAAATGCAATTATTGAGGATCTTAAATTTCGAGGACGAAATTTTTCTAAGGTGGATAGACTTGTAACCTCCGGTTTCCAAATTTCCAAAATAATTAGATTTTTAATTTATTTTAAATACCAAGTTTATAAAATATTTTTCCTTGAATTCTTGTATTTGATTTTGAACAATGTTTGATTTTAGAAGGTAATTTAAAATCTTTTATAAAAATCACTTTTCCTAAATGTCGATTTATTATAAAATAAATAGATAAATAATGATATATATATATATATAATACTCTAGCTTCGAATATTTATTGGCTTGAATCATAAAATTATTGTTTTAAATAAAAAATTATTTGAAGGACTAGTTGATAAAATATAATAAATTTTATATTTATTGGGATAGTAAATAAATAAATTTCGTACTTTCTAAGATTTTGCAATATGGATTGATTAGTAGCTAATTGGGAATCAGTTAGCTTTCCTAAAATATTTTCTGAAATTATAATCTTTTCTTTTAAAATTTTACAAGATTGCCATTTCCTATTAACTAGCCAACACACCCTCAATTTTTCCCCACATGAAAACTCATTCATATCTAATCTGGGCCATTCATTATTTGGGCCAATCCTCACCCTTCATCCCACACCCTCTCTCCCTATTTAAGTCTCTCATCACCATTCCCAAGAAACCCTAGCTAGCCCTCACAAATTCCCACAAGCCAACAAGCCACCACCATTTTGTGTGCTCGTGTCCGTGTGTCCAGCATTACCGTGTCAGCCGTGTTGGCCTCGGGTCCGACCCCGGGTGTCCCACCGTATTCATTCATTTCCTGTGTCCGGTTACAACATTACAACCAGATTTTTGTGTCCGACACACCCGGACACATCCACCTCCACCACAGCAAACATCATCCTCGTGTCCACCATCTGGACACATCCCCACCACAGTACATTCAGACCCCTGTGTCCAACACCCGGACACGTCCACAGTACAGCAAACCAACGTGTCCAGTCCCGGACACGATCCACCCCGACACAGAATCCAAACCCTAACCTAGATCCCGCTGCTGCCGGCGACTGGGACCTCCTCCTCCGTCGAGCCGTGGCCGCCTCCTCGAACCGAGCACCGCCGCCTCAGATCCGTCGAGCCGTGGCCGCCTCCGTCGAGCCGAGCTTCGCCGCCGCTTTCCTCACCGGAGCCGACGTCGTCGCCGCCGATCTGGCTTAGATCCAGCCGTTGTCGAGCTCCGCTGCCGCCGCCGAGTTCGACAGCCGACGCCACAGATCCGCCGCCGAGTTCGACCGCCGACGCCGTGCCCGCGTGACCGGCGGACTTCCCCGACCATCGACACCGGAAACCCCCCAGGTGAACTCTTTCCCCTCTCCCTCACTCTCTGTTTATCTTTCTTTCTTTAATTCTTTCGTTCGTTTGAAGTTTTGTTCTTTGGTAGAGTATTTTGCATTTTTAAGGTATAATTATAATTAAAATATTAATATATAATTAGTCTTTGTGAATTGGGTTTAGCAGCATTTGAATACATTAGTACATATATAATTTATTAAATTTTTTGATTATATATAATAAGGTTTACTTATAAAATAAGAATTTAGTAATGGTTAGTAATTTCATAATAGTGACTCAAGTAGATTAATGATTGGTTTGTTTTTATATATATAAATAGTTCTCAAATGAGTTTCAAAACAACTAGATTCATATAAGTTATACGTATAATTTTTAAATGAATTTTAAGGTAATTAGGGTATTAGAGTTTAGAGTAGCGACCAAAGCACCTCTTAGCATAACTTAATTTTTGAGTTAAGCTAATTAGTTTGTTTTCCTGTCTGTACGGGCTGTTCAGACCTAGTATCTTCTATCAAATTTGTGCCGAACTCCGATCTTGAACTTCTTTATATAGTTTTTAGCTATTTGGACTGCTCCGGACCCATTGGAACTAACTGCTATTTCATTTGGGATCACCTTGAGGAGGGTGGCATTATATACATTCTTTGATTAGTTATATATATATATATATATATAAAATGTTTGATTGATATATATATACAAATATGTATTTTGGTATAAAAATATATTTATATACATCTATTAGTGTATATACACATATACGTATTTTGTACAATTACTAATAGACACTTATATATATATATATTATATACGTTTTTATTAGTATATACCCTGAGTGTAAATGTGTATTATATACGTATCCCCTACTAGATGACCCTAGTCGACTAGAGCCATGCCTGGCATAGCCCTGAGGCCAGTGTATTTCTATTGTGTGTTAGTGTAGCATCTGATACAAGTGATATTATTATATGTTTATAGGACTGTCGGATTCTCCAGACGATACTCTGGGACAGGACATTGGTATTGACAGCTAAGGACCCAAGGCGAGTACATTATCTGATTAGTTTCTAATTTATGATATCTCCTATGTTCACTGTATCTAGTGTAGGTATCCATGCTCTTGACACGTTGGTTACACGGATTGGTATACACGGATCTCGTCATGAGATGTTATTCCTTATTCATGGTGTAGCTTGTACAAGACCTGTTTCCTTGTTATCTTGTGCATGTACAGACACTGATTTCCGAGGAGACTTGCTACCTCCCTAGGGAATCCCGTGCCATAGCGTACCATGATTGGATCTACTATACCAGTCGGGGGTGGGGAGTATTTTAGTGTAGATATGTGATCATATCCAACTTTACATGCATCATAGCTCACCCCACATCTCACGTCGGGTGCGGCCTGACCATTTACATGCTTCATAGCTGTTACGTGTGATTAGCCTGACCTCTACATGCATCATAGCTAACCAACGGTTAGCCTGACCTTACAAGAATCATAGCTAATCACATGTAACCAGCCTGATCAAGTTCCCAAGCCGATCACATGTTAAAGCTAGTACTCATACACTTAGTCATAGGTTCTTGCTCATGGACATATTGTTTCTTCTCCTGCATTTACTTACAGTATTTCCAGTATTTCTTTTATTTCTCGTACCTATACATGCTTTTGGTATATTTGCATCTAGAACTGCTACATAGTTTATATCATTAATATAGAACTGCTATTTAGAGATGTACTTTGCTCCTTCCTGACTGGAAAATATTTTTCCAGACTGTGACCTTAGTAGACTGGTTCTGACACACTTGGGGATTGGAAGTTAATGATTGCAGGTATGATTATTTTGTCGTTAGAGTTGTCTTGTATTTCTTGCTTGCCTTGATATCTCATCGTGCTTTAGTTTATGTGATTGAGTATTTCTAGCATTATTTTATGATATCCACGTCTCCTTATGGAGTTGGGTATTCACGTGAGTTTGATTAGATAGTTACATGACCTAGACAGAGTTCTACCGCCGATGTTGCGGCGTAGGCTGGACGTACCTACGCACTCGTGCCCTAAACCGGGTGCGGGTCGTGACACGACCAGCCATCGTCATCTTCCCGACTTCTCTTCCCTCATCGACCTCCACCATCATCGACCTTCGTCATTATCATCTGCACATCACCTTCCTCCGCCGAAGACACGACCATTGACAACCACCGCCACCACAGTCCATCAGCACCCTCATCGTCTTCCCTGACTTCTCCTTCTCCTTGACGAGCGACAACCACCGCGACCATCACAGCATCACCTGACTCTGGTCACGACCACTGAGAAGACGACCCCGTCAAAGCCAAACACTCCGACCGACCTTCATCATCCTCGCGACCTCACCTTACAGCCACCGTCGACGACCTTCCACCACCGAGCAATCGCCACCACAGTTCTCCCCGACTCACCCGCAACCAACTCGCAACCAACTCCTCCCACACCTCGATCACCACCATCACCAACCAGTCACGACTGCCTCCGTCATCATTCCAGTCATCACCATCACCATTCTTCTCCTCCCCGACTTCTTCTTCCATCGAGCAACACCGCCATAACGCCCCGATCACCACCAGCCTCGACCACCATTACCGCGATCACCACCATCAGCTTTTCCACCACCGTTTCCACTGCTGCCGCCGCTATCCACCTGCCGGAGCACCACCCTACACCACCGGAGACTGATCTCCATGGGCCGTGGACGAGCGTCACCCCTTCTCGGTTACGCGCACACCGAGCTTTGAACTTGCCATCTTTCCTTTATATCGTGTTGTTGCGTGATACTATGTATTCGTGAACCCTAGTGCCTAGTGTACATGTGTGCATGTATGAATAGTGATTAGGTTGAGTATTTAATTCATGGAAAATTAAGTTGTTAGTTGTGGGTATCACATGTTTATATATGTTGGTAGAGATCTTGGATATCCTAGCTAGTTTCAGTTTTTGGGTAATGTTGAGTATCCTGGGGTTTCAGTGAGAGGTAGGTTTATTAGTATAAAAATATAAGTAGTGGGTAATACTAAGTAAAATATTAAGGTACTATATATATATTAAAGTATTTTGGTAACTCACTTTCTTATGTATATACTAACCTACTAGCTAGGCCACGTGTTAGTGTTACACGAGATTTGGAGATTTGGACATGTGTTAGTATTAGTTAATTGTCTTGCTGTGCACGGTATTCGAGGACATGACACTTGTGCATTTTAGATGCGCACACACGACCCTGCTAGTTGACCGGTTATCACCCTTACTTGTGTTAGTTTCTAAGTGCTGTATTGTTGTACTTATGTGCGTACTAGTGTAACGGCTAATGTTATTGTATTATATTATATATATAGGACCGTTGGATCGTTCTACGAGACTTCGGGAGCAGGATATTGGTATTGCTATCTCAGGACCACATGCGAGTACATTATCTGATAATTTCCATTAATTGATAATTTTTATATTTCAAATACTTAGAAATATTACATCTGATTCTTGACACTTTGATACATGGACTAGTATGTAGATTGGATCTTCAGTCATGAGATATTATATTGGTTATCGTATTGACATTGTACACGACATTGATATTAGACATTATACATGATATTTATTGGATATTGATTATGTATCGTAACGTGTCATGGATGGATCCATTGTACTAGTTGGGGGCAGGGAAAATTGCTAGTGAGAGATGTGATCATATTCCTATCGTACAAGTGTAAAATATTATTAGTGTTAATCATATGCTTCACGTATGATTACCCAGGCCATATAGCGATCGTACAAGTTCCCAAGCCGATCGCATCTCTAAACTACTATTTCAAACACTTAGAATAGTTACAGTTCTTTATTTCAGTTTCATATACTACATTACCCTATATATGATATTGTAGTTCCTTCTCTTCATTTTATATATACACTGACTATACCATATTGCCTATATTGCATGTTCTCTTTACTATTTACCATTTGCATCTATTTTATTGGTTTCTCTCAGTATATAGCATCATCTATTTATTACTTTATAGTCTTTGTCAATTAATTGGAACTGTTATCGGGTTGTACTTTACTCCAATCCTGACTAGATATATTTTTCCAGACTGTGACTTAGAGGACTGGTGTCCGACATATTATAGACCACAGAAAGAGTAGCTGCAGCCTTGGACCTTGTAGCTCAGGTATAATTTTTGGGAGATCTAGCCGAGATTACTAGTTATTCAGTTAGTTTCTTTTAGCAGATTATGGTACCGGATTTGTTTCCGGCATACATTGAGACTTGGATGTTATTGTTGAAGTTAGATTATTTTATTGTTTAGACTTGTCATGTATTTCGATTATTTTCTTCGATATCTTATCGTGCTTTAGTCCTTTGGTTGAGTATTTTTATATTATATTATAATATCTGTGTATCCTTATGGAGTTGGATATTCGTGTGAGATTGATTAGATAGTATTGTGACCTAGACAACGTTCTACCACCGATGCTGCGGCGTAGTCTGGACGTACTCGCGTACTCATGCCCCTATATCGGGTGTGGGTTGTGACAAGTTGTCACTACCACGTTCCAAAAACAGGGGTATTTTTGACTTTTATATATATTTGAAATTGTGTGTATTTAATTTAAATAATTGTGTGAGATGTGTATTAAATATATTATTATATACTGTGTTCTTAATGTTGAGCTAGTAGACTTGACCTAGAAGCCCACTAGATGAACACCTGACTAAATGTAGGGTTATGAATTTAATTTGTGTTATTTATGATTTAATTATTGGAGGTAGTAATTAATTACCGTAATTTTATTTAATTATTGCGCCTTACCGTTGCTTCGATATTTGGAGCGATACCCTAACTTTTGCCTTCCAACAAATTTCACAACCTTGCCCTAGACGTGTCTGCCTTCCATTCTGACCTTTTTGCAACTCATAATTATGCTCTACTGTGCTTCATTTTAGCCGCACAATATTCGTCACGGACGTTATTTAAATCTTTGAATAAAATCCAACTTTGTATCATTGTGCGTTCCAATCGAAATTGGAGGCAATCTCGACCCATTTTTCGTGCAGCCCAAATTAGGGTAATATTCTGTTCTGAGTCTTCTTCACTAATGATATTTGTGACCCAACCTAATTTTGGTCCCATGTATTTCTAATTAATTTTAGAACACCGCTTGTATTTATTTCTAATTAAATTGGGGATACCATTTTGACTAATCCCGTTTAATCCCGTTTAATCCCGACTTAATCCAAATACCCCACTAATTAAGCCCATACCAAACACACAACACCCCCTCACCCTATAAAACACCAAACACCAATCGCCTACCAAATTTTCATCATTTCATGTGTCTGTACAAATACCCAAATTTAAGGGGACTAATTTGCAAATGTTGCATTAGGTGTCACCACCCCATTGGTTCAAACCAATGGAGAAGCCCTAATATTGACTAGTCAACCCAACCCTCATCCTTACATGAATGAATCCTCCATGTCGAATCCTGGCCACCCATTCAAAATGGGGGCTTATCATCACCACACACCTCCCCTTACCTTTCCTATAAATTGTCACATCACCTCACCCTTCCCAACAAGCCCTAATCCCCAAACCTAGGGAAGCCTCCATCTCCTCCCTCCTCACTCAACCGTAGCCTCTTCCTTCTTTTTTCATTTTTTCCTTTCTTCTTCTCTTCTTCTTCTTCCTTTCTTCTTCTTCTCCTCTTTTTAAAAAGTTAGAAGAGAGTGAATATCAAACCCTCCCTTCACTGTTCACCCGGCCTCTTCCAGAGCAGCACTCCGGCGCTGCAACTCCGGCTTTAGCTACTGCTCACCGGCCCAGCTCCTCCAACATCTCTCTACATCCATCTCCTCCCCTCACATCCCCTCCTCCGGCCAACAGTTCGAGCCCAGCCCCGCTGCAACCTGCAACTCCTCCACCACTCAACCCACCCGACCGGCCCTGTAGCTCCGGCGAGCTACTGCAGCTCCAACCCCGACCACCCAGTCCGGTCACCATCCTCTCCCCGCGGCTCCGGTACTACCCCACCCCGACGAGGTCCCCGATCCAGCGCCACCTACACCCTCGTTTTCTTATTCTCCAGCTCATCCCGAGCTAACTCCCCGACCAACATTTCTTCTCCGGCCAACTCTTCCCGGCGGCCAAACCTCTCCTCCGCCTCACGAGCTTCCTCCTCTAGTCGACAACCTCTCCCCGGCTGCTACTTCTTCCTTCCCCGACCCCCCTGCAACCTCCATCGAGCCCCACTCCTCCCTGCATTCCCAGTCGACCTGTCCCCTACTCCGGCCAAACCGAAGCAGCTCCACCACCATCATCAGGAGCTCCACCACCATCATCAGCAGCTCCACCACCATCATCACTGTGAGTCCCTCCTCCCTCCTTCCCTCCTTCATTATTGAGAATTTATTCTATGTAGTATATATGTATGTATTAGTATGTACGTAATAGTATATATGTATTCATATATATACATATGTATATCTATGTATATTAGTTTACTTTCATATAGTATATATTTAATAAAATATATACTGGTATAATTTCAATTAATGTTTTAGTATCTGTATTTGTTAATATTAATGATGGTATATATATATATATATATATATATATATATATATATATATATATATATATATATATATATATATATATATATATATATATATATATATATATATATATATATATATATATATATATATTGTATAAGTATTTAGTATATTCTTAATATATATATCTTGTATAAGCATTTAGTATATTCTTAGTATATATATAATTGGTATGTATATGTATACATATATATATAGTATAAACTCAATTGGTATATTAGTATTAGTATATTTTAATATATACATATACATATATATATATATATATATATATATATATATATATATATATATATATATATATATATATATATATATATAGTATATGTATTTATCTGGTATATGTACTAATATATATATTTTAAATGTGTTTTTGGCATACCTATGATGTATATATATATATATATATATATATATATATATATATATATATATATATATATATTGGTATGTGGGTTTTGTTCAATTGGTATGGTAAGTATGTACATATATTTAGTATGTGTACATTATTCCAATATGATATGTATATATATATATATATATATATATATATATATATATATATATATATATATATATATATATATATATATATATATATATTGTTCAAACTAATATATTTATTATATATGTAATTAATTGGTATATGTATATATTGTATATAATTTGGTATATGTATATACTGTAAGTATTAATGCTAGTTATTAATAATGTATATTGTATATATACTAGGTGACCCGTAGTTACATTGTCCTGTGCCCATGTAGTATGGTAGCAGACTGCCATATGTACATCGACGTACTGGCAAGACCCATATCATCGACTGTCTGATTGCACAGCAATTACAGACGCGACGCCCGTGTAACTTGACGCACTTGACCCTAGTTGACTAGTGCCATACCTGGCATAGCCCCTGAATTTGATGTATTTTTGATTGTGTGTTAGTGTAGCATCTGATACAAATGTTGTATTATTTTATAATATATCTATAGGACTGTTGGTTCATCCAGGCGTTATTCTGGAACAGGACATTGGTATTACCAGCTAAGGACCCAAGGCGAATATATTCTCTGATAATTTCCAATTATTTGATAATATCTATAATTCCAGTATCTAGAAATGTTACATCTGATTCTTGACACTGTGCTACATGGACTAGTATATAGATTGGACCTGCAGTCATGAGATATTATATTGATGATATATTGGATATTGCTCGTGTATCGTGACGTGTCATGATTGGATCCACTGTACTAGTTGGAGGCGGGGAAAATATTAGTAGATTATGTGATCATACCCAACTCTACATGCATCATAGCTCACCCCAAATCTCACGTCGGGTGCGGCCTGACCATTACATGCCTCATAGCTGTTATATATGATTAGCATGACCTCTACATGCATCATAGCTAACCAAATGGTTAGCCTGACCTTACATGAATCATAGCTAATCATATATAGCCAGCCTGATCCTGTCCCAAGCCGATCACATGATAGACTGATATTTTAAACACATAGAATAGTTATAATTCTCTATTTAGATCATATACTAAATCACCCGTATATGATATTGTACCTCGTTCTCTTCATTTTATATATGCACTGACTTTTTCATATTGTCTATATTGCCTGTCTCTTTATTTTGCCATTGCATTTATTCACTGTCTTCTCTCAGTATATAGCATTATCTGTTTATTGTTTTATAGTCCTTATCAATTAAATGAAAATATTATTTGAGATGTACTTTGCTCCTTCCTGACTGGAAAATATTTTCCAGACTATGCCTAGAGGACTGGTGTTTAATATATACCAAAATACATATTACTAAACATATACCATATAAAAATATACCAATATACATACATACATATATATATATATATATATATATATATATATATATATATATATATATATATATATATATATATATATATAGTGAATACATATACACTATTACATATATACTAATACATATATATATATATATATATATATATATATATATATATATATATATATATATATATATATTGAATACATATACACTATTACATATATACTAATACATACATATATACACTACATACGTACGTACACGCGTACGTGTACGCGAGGGGGAAGAAACCGTACCTGTGCGCATGCACGACGACAGCGAAGACGTCGACGATGATGACGAGGACGACGAAGACGATGACAATGAGGTGGCTGTGTGAGGAGTAGGCAGGGGGTGGTGGTGCTGGCTCAACGTGGAGGGGGAGAACTCGCCGGGGAAGATGGGATACAGGGAGGTCGGAGCTCAGGAGGAGGTCGACTGGACTGAACCGATGATGGTGGTGGTGGTTCTAATGGCGGTGATGGTGGTTCTAATGGTGGAGGGGCTAGTGAAGGGACTCAGGCCGAGGGAACGAGGGAAGGAGCTCGACGGGTTCTCGGCCGGGCTGAAGGTGGAGCGGGGTCGGGGCTTGGCTAGGCTGGATGGAAGAGCAGGGTGGTCCAGTCGGCTCCGGTGTGGAGGGACGGACGGGTGGTCGGTCCGGACTGGTTGATGGTGGTGGAATGAGGCTGATGCAGTGGTGGTGGGAGGAGAAGATGGCTGGGGAGAGGTGGGTGAGTGCAGGGTAGAGTATGGAGGAGGACGGGTGGAGAAGGCTCGTCGTGGAGGGTGGTCGGGTCGGGAGTTGAAGGTGGAGCGGGGTCGGGAGTTGGCCGGGGAAGAAGAGAAGGGTGGTGGAGGCGCTGATGACGTTGGTGGTGGTGATTCCCGTGGCCGGAGAGCAAAGACCGAGTGCAGGGAAGTGGAGTAGGGTCGGCTGGAGGCTGGAGCGGGTCGACGCCCACCGGGGGTCGGGGTCGGGTGACCGGAGCTTGGCCGGAGAAGAGGGCTCGGGCTGATGGTGATGGTTTATTTTCCCCCTTTCTAAATTTAAAAAAAAAAGAGGAGAAGAAGAAGAAAGGAAGAAGAAGAAGAGAAGAAGAAAGAAAAAAATGAAAAAGAAGGAGGGAAGCTACGGTTGAGTGAGGAGGGAGAAGATGGGGGCTTTCTTAGGTTTGGGGATTAGGGCATGGTTGGGAAGAGTGCATTGAGGAGACATTAAATAGGAGATGGTGAGTAGGAATGGGTGGTGTTGATGCTCCTATTTTGAATGGGTGGTCAGGATTTGACATAAAAAATTTACTCATGTAAGGAGAGGGTTGGGTTGACTAGTCAATATTAGTGCTTCTCCATTAGGGTTGAACCAATGGGGTGTTGACACCTAATGCAATATTTGCAAATGAGTCCCCTTAAATTTGGGTATTTGCACAGACACTCAAAATAATGAAAAATTGGTGGGCGATTTGGTGTTTGGTGTTTTGTAGGGTGAGGGAGTGTTGTGTGTGTGGTATGGGCTTAATTAATGGGGTACTTGGATTAAATTGGGATTAAACGGGATTAGTCAAAGTTGGTATCCCCAATTTAATTAGAAATAAATGCAAGCGGTGTTCTAAAATTAATTAGAAATACTTGGGGCTAAAATTAGGTTGGGACACAAATATCATTAGTGAAGAAGACTCAGAATAGAATATTACCCTAATTTGGGTTGCACGAAAATGGGTCAAGATTGCCTCCAATTTTGATTGGAACGCACAACGATACAAACTTGGATTTTATTTAGAAAATAAATAAACGTCCGCGACGAATATTGTGCGGCTAAAATGAAGCACAAGAGAGCATAATTATGAGTTACAAAAAGGTCAGAATGGAAGGCGGACACGTCTAGGGCAAGGTTGTGAAATTTGTTGGAAGGCAAAAGCTAGGGTAGCGCTCCAAATATCGAAGTAACGGCAAGACGCAACAATTAAATAAAATTACGGTAATTAATTATAATCCCAAATATTTAAATTCTAAATAAAATAAATTAAATACATAATCCTATAATTCGGTCAGGTGTTCATCTAGTGGGCTTCTAGGTCAAGTCTGCCAGCTCAAACATTAATGAACACTGTATATATATAATATATAAATAAATACCTCATATAATTACTTAAGTTAAATACACATATCATGCAATCATTTAAAATAACTACCACCATATTAATAATATAAAAATTCAAAAATACCCCTATTTTTGGAACGTGGTAGTGATAAGTCTACCCTCCTTAAAAGATTTTCGTCCTCGAAATTTAAAATCTTCAATAGTAGTGTTTATTCATTATATATATTATTTTTTATCAAATCTAGATTCATCAAGCCATATAATCATAAAGTAAATCCATATTGCTATTCCATAAAATTTTCAAAATTATATAATTATCGTATTCCTGAAAATCTTCGGAGTAATATTAAATTCCATTTTTTTCACAATTTCCTCCAAAATTTTTAAGTTAATAATTAAATACTCAAAATTTAACATCCAATCCTCTAATTTAAATTCAATAAATGCATATTTTTATAAATTAAGAAATCCCCTCTAAAAACACTAATCCATAAATCCAATCGATGTATATTTATAAAATCTAAATTCTCATCCCGGAAATTGAATTCAAACACTAATCCATTAATGATTTTATTCCTTGATTTCCTTTTTTTTTCCACAAAATACTCAACAATGCGATACTTATGGAATCTTCAAATGCAACATTTATAATATAAATTTTAAATTCATATTTTTGTAATCAAATAAATAAAATGATAATCTCCTTAATTTCCTTAAATTTTAATGATAATTCAATCATATCATAATCTTCCTAAAATTAATAAATCATCAATTCTGCCATGTTAAATTCTTAACTCTTTATTTAAACTAATAATTATCCTCAAAATATAAGCATCTTGTCTCTCTTGGCAAGTCATAACCTCTTCATAAATCTTCACTATTGTCAAACCCCCAATAATCAAGGTCCAAGAAAATTCTACCTACAGTCATTCAATATGCAATCTAAGGAGAATATGTATGGTTATGGTCACTTTAGTCTTGGTGTTGCAGTCTCTGTCAGGGTGTACTACTAACTACATTCTAACAAGAAAATCACGAATACAAGCTACGGTACTAAGGACTCAATCAATCAATCAAATAGGAAGGACAGAAGGAAAGAAAGGAACAGAACCTGCTAACACATTACCTGTAGTATCGGTCTCCTCGACCGTCATCGCAAATGCCCCGCCCTACTGGGGTGGTTCCCTTCACGGGTGCTGAGCAATATACGATTACACAGGTAGCCTAACTGGATCTCTATAATTTGGAGCTGCACACTGGCCGAAAAGATAAGGGACTAGAAGACAATCCCTCACTCGATGTCCCGCAGCGCCACTGTGCAAACAAAGTCCTAGTCTCATTCTACAGCTCTCCCAAAGGTGACCTGGCTTCTTACAGAAATGGCAAGTCTGCGGTGTCTCTCTCGGAGGCTGCTGCTGATCCTGCTGAACACGAACTGGTGCCTGGTACTGCTGTTGATACTGAAACATCTACGGCTGTTGCTGAATATGGGAACGCTTGGCCGGTCCTACGCTACTATTCGTATCTCCAAAAATATTGCGACTCCTCTTAGGCCTGAGATCCAGATCCTCTTCTGCAATCTGGGCATCCATCAAGATATCCTCAAAGGTAACGATACGAAGACCAGAAATGCGCGACCTAATCTCTCTCGTTAGTCCCTTCCTAAACTTTCGGGCTCGATCTCCTGGGTCCCGTATCATAGATGATGCAAAACGGCTCAATCGATAGAATCCTGCAGCGTACTCGTCGACCGACATGTTTCCTTGGACCAAGTCATGAAACTGACTCTCCAAGGTTCCCAAGGCCACGTTGGGAAAGAACTTCTCCTTGAAAAGCTCCTTGAAGGTCTCCCAAGTACGTCCTTGTGCAGTAGGTCTTAGCTCCGTGAGATACCACGTGAGTGCGATATCGAACATCTGACTGCCGGCCGCTTCTATCCGCAAGCTCTCCGAAATCTGGGCCAATCGCAGGCTCCTCTCTATATCCTCTAGCCAGTTGTCAGCGTAGAGTATCCCTTCGATACCCTTGAACTCTCAAGGCATCATCCTCTTGAAGTCTACTATAGTGCCTGATCTCTGCTGTTGCTGCTGGCCAGGAAACTGCTGGTATTGTGCTACTCTCTCCACAGCTTGGAGAGCCACCTGATGAGCATTCTCCATGCTCTCTCTCATCAGCTCTGTTTGTGCCTGGTGCACTTCTGCTTGCACCCTCTGAGCCTCAGCTTGAACTCTCTGAGCGTCTGCCGTCACTCTCTGGGCGTCTACCATGCCTTGGATCAAAGTAAACATCTGTGTCCCATCAATGGGCACACCTCCGGAAATCAGAGTCGGTGGAGGTGGAAGGTTATCCGTCATAGCTGCGACAATCCTTTAAACAGGTGGGGGAGGAGGACCTCCGAAAAGTGCAGATACTCCCATATATACAGAAGATGCAGGAGGAACTACGGATGTCTGTCCATCAGGTGGAGAGGTGGCAGACCCATCTAAAGCTGATGCTCCCACTCTCATAGATCTTGTCTTCGGCGACATCCTGAAGACAGACCCAAAAGAATCAATTAAGGCAATAAATACGATATCATCAAGGAAGGACAGTAAAGTTCTAAAGAAGCAATATTCATAAGGAATTAAGGATAACAAGATAAATGGATTGGAGATATTCCTAGTTGTGATTGAGTATTCGCTCTCGTCCTAGTATGCTAGATCCTAGATCCTATCGCAGGCACGCAGTAGTGTAACTAAGATGTCACACTACCACGATATCGCACAACTTGCGAAGTCTGACCTGCATGGGCCACCACTAAAAACGTGTCACGCCCCGCACCCAGAATTGGGGCATGAGTACGTGGGTACGTCCAGCCTACGCCACAGCATCAGTGGTAGAACGCTGTCAAGGTCATGATACTATCTAATCAATCTCACACGAGCATCCAATCTCCATAAGGAGGCACGGATGACACAATATAATATGAACAACATACTCAATCACATAACTACAGCACGATAAGATATCGAAGAAATAAGATAAAATGTAACACAAGTCTAAAATAGAAATAATCTAACTCAACAATAAATCCAAGTCTCAACAAAGTATGCTGGAGACAAATCCGGTACCAAAATAATCTGCTAAGAAACTAACTAGATAATTAGTGATTCCGACTAGACCTCCCGGAATTACTACTGAACTACCAAGTCCAAGTCTGCAGCTACTCTCCCGGTGGTCCATAAAATATCGGACACTACAGTCAGGGCATATATGAAATGAAGAGAATGAGGTACAATATCATATACGGGTGATGTAGTATATGATCTAAAATAGAGAACTGTAACTATTCTAAGTATTTGAAATAGTAGTTTCAAAATATGATCGGCTTGGGACTTGTACGATAGCTACATGACCTGGCTAATCATACGTGAGGTGTATGATTAACACCAATAATATTTTACACTTGTACGATAGGTATTTGATTACATCTCTTAGTAGCAATTTCCCTGCCCCCAACTAGTACTGTGGATCCAATCATGACACGTCACGATACACGATCAATGTCCAATATATCATGTACGATGTCTAATATCAATGTTGTGTACAATATCAATAAGATAACCAGTGTAACATCTTATGACTAAAGATCCAATATATAAACTAGTCCGTGTAGCACAGTATCAAGAATCAGATGTAACATTTCTAGCTGAACTTATAGAAATTATCAAATAATTAGAAATTATCAGAGAATGTACTTGCCTTGGGTCCTTAGCTGGTAATACCAATGTCCGGTTCCAGAGTATCGTCTGGATGATCCAACAGTCCTATAGACATATCATCATAAATTTTGCATCAGACGCTACACTAACGCACAATCATAATACATTGAACTCAGGGGCTACGCTAGGTATTACACTGGTAAACTAGGGTCAAGTGCGCGTCTAATTGTGCGGGCGTCGCATCTGTAATTGCTATGAATTCAGACAGTCGGTGATACGGGTCTCGCCAATACGTGAGTGTACATATGGCAGCCTTCTAATAATTAACAGGGTTACAGGTCCATGTAAATACGGGGTATCCATAATTACACTCGGGTCGCCTAATACATTCATAATTATACATATTATCAATAATTAAATTTAATACATATATATGGGTATACCAATAATTATATACAAAATATGTATAAATGTATATACACTAAATAGAATTATATATTATATATATATATATATCAATATGTTAAAAATATACATGCCACATTTATATATATATACTACAACCACTATTTATGTGTATACAAAAGAATATATATATATACTGAATATATATATATACCTATACCAGTGAAAATATGCCTATACTATATATATATATATATATATATATATATATATATATATATATATATATATATATATATATATATATATATATATATATATATATATATATATATATATATATATATATATATATATATACCTATACTATATATATATATATACCAATGAAAATACATATATTATATACTTGTATATATATGTATATATATATATATATGTATATATATATATATATATATATATATATATATATATATATATATATATATATATATATATATATATATATATATATATATATATATACATATATATATGTATATGTATATGTATATATATATATATATATATATATATATATATATATATATATATATATATATATATATATATATATATATATATATATATATATATATATATATATACACTATTACATATATACTAATACATACATATATACACTATATACATACGTACACGCGTACGTGTACGCGAGGGGGGAGAAACCGTACCTGTGCGCGTGCACGACGACGACGAAGACGTCGACAATGATGACGATGACGAGGACGACGAAGACGACGACGATGAGGTGGCTGTGTGAGGAGTAGGCAGGGGGTGGTGGTGCTGGCTTGACGTGGAGGGGGAGAACTCGCCGGGGAAGATGGGATACAGGGAGGTTGGAGCTCGGGAGGAGGTCGACTGGACTGAACCGATGATGGTGGTGGTGGTTCTAATGGCGGCGGCGGTGGTTCTAATGGTGGAGGGGCTGGTGAAGGGACTCAGGCCGAGGGAACGAGGGGAGGATCTCAGCGGGTGCTCGGGCGGGCTGAAGGTGGAGCGGGGTCGGGGCTTGGCTGGGCTGGATGGAAGAGCAGGGTGGTCTAGTCGGCTCCGGTGTGGAGGGACAGACGGGTGGTCGGGCCAGACTGGTTGATGGTGGTGGAATGAGGCTGATGCAGTGGTGGTGGAAGGAGACGATGGCCGGGGAGAGGTGGGTGAGTGCAAGGTAGAGTATGGAGGAGGACGGGTGGAGAAGGCTGGTCGTGGAGGGTGGTCAGGTCGAGAGTTGAAGGTGGAGCGGGGTCGGGAGTTGGCCGGGGAAGAAGAGCAGGGTGGTGGAGGAGCTGATGACGTTGGTGGTGGTAATTCCCGTGGTCGGAGAGGAAAGGCCGAGTGCAGGGAAGTGGAGCGGGGTCGGTTGGAGGCTGGAGCGGGTCGACGCCCGCCGGGGTCGGGGTCGGGGTCGGGTGACCGGAGCTTTGCCGGAGAAGAGGGCTCGGGCTGATGGTGATGGTTTATTTTCCCCCTTTCTAAATTTAAAAAAAGAGGAGAAGAAGAAGAAAGGAAGAAGAAGAAGAGAAGAAGAAGAAAGAAAAAATGAAAAAGAAGGAGGGAAGCTACGGTTGAGTGAGAGGGAGGAGATAGGGGCTTTCCTAGGTTTGGGGATTAGGGCATGGTTGGGAAGAGTGCATTGAGGAGACATTAAATAGGAGATGGTGAGTAGGAATGAGTGGTGTTGATGCTCCCATTTTGAATGGATGGTCAGGATTTGACATGAGGAATTTACTTATGCAAGGAGAGGGTTGGGTTGACTAGTCAATATTATGGCATCTCCATTTGGGTTGAACCAATAGGGTGTTGATACCTAATACAACATTTGCAAATGTGTCACTACCACATTCCGAAAACAGGAATATTTTCGACTTTTTATAATATTTAATATTATGGTAGTTACAATTAAGTAATTGCATGATAGTATATTTGATTTTTAAATAAATGTGTGATATGTAATTTAAATATAATATTATATGCAGTGTTTATTTATTTTTAAGCTAGTAGACTAGACCTAGAAGCCCAGTAGATGACCACCTGTCCGAATTATAGAGTTCTGTATTTATTTATTTTATTTAGAATTTAATTCATGGAGTTTTTAATTAATTACCGTATTTTTATTAATTATTGCGCGTTGCCTTTGCTTCGATATTTGGAGCACTACCTTGACTTTTGTCTTCCAACAAGATTCACAATCTTGCCCTAGACATGCCCGCCTTCCATTTTACTATTTTTACAACTCATAATTATGCTCTCTGTGCATTATTTCTAGCCGCACAAAAATCGTCGCGGACGTTATTTAATAAATCTCTATTTTGTATCGTTGTGCGTTCCAATTGAAATTGGGGACAATCTTGACCTATTTTTCGTGCGGCCCAAATTAGGGTAATATTCTGTTCTAAGTCTACTTCATTATTGGTATTGATGACCTGACCTAATTTTGGCCCCATGTACTCCTAATTAATTTTTGAACACAACTTACATTTATTTCTAATTAAATTGAGGATACTATTTTAACCAATTCTGAAATCTCAATTTAATTCCAGTGCCCTGCTAATTGAGCCCACACCAAACTTACAGCGCCCCCTGACCCTACAAAACACCGGACACAGAATCGCCAGCCAAATTTTCGTCATTTTATGTGTTTGTGCAATTTCCCGAATTTAAGGGGCTAAGTTGCAATTATTCAATTGTAGGTGTCATCACCCCATTGTCCAAGACCAAATGGAAAGGTTATTTATTGGTGGACCAAATTGTATTTTTCCCACATGAGAAATTCCTTCATGTCCAATCTGGACCACCCATTTAATTGGGTGCATCCTCACCATTAGATTCACAAACCCTCTTCCCTATATAATGTCTTGTCACATCATAAGCCCTAATCCCTAGAAAACCTAGGTAACCACACCCTCCTCACAAGCCTCCTCCCTCTCTCCTACGTATGTAAACTTCTTCTCTCCTTCTTCTCTTTTCTTCTTCTTTTTCTTCTTCCTTTCTTCTTCTCCTTCTTTTATTTATTTTTTTTTGTTTGAAATTCAATAGAGGGGGGGGGGGGATACTGTTCATCCCTCCCAATTTCCGACCTCCGGCTGCGCCGACCCTGTGCTCCGGCGCCGGCTTCCACTGCTCCTCCCTCTGCGGTGTACCCCGGCGGCCCACTGCTCCTCCACCCACCGTTAACTCCGGCGGTCAGCGCCAACTCCTCACCCCAACTCACGAGCTCTTCCCGCTGGACTGCCTCCTCCCTCCCCTCGAGCGGCCAACTCCGGCGCTGCACTCGACTCCGGCGCCGCATCTCCACCGTGCTCCACCCTACATCTCCCTCCGGCCCACTGCAGCAGTACCACCACCACCAGTGCAGCCATCCCCGCCGGCCTGCTCCCCTCTCCGATCCGCTCAGGCGACCGAGCCCGACCCCCGACTCCCTGTTCACTCCGGCCGCTGCTTCCCACCACCAACAAAGATCCGGCCAGCCACCTATAACCACCACCACCTACATCTAACACCATCACCACCACACTCTCCTCGCCTATTCCTCCCTGCTGCTAACTCCGGCCGACGGCTCCACTCTTCCTCTCCTCCTCCTCGTAGCACCCTACTCCGGCCAGGCGACCCCGCTGGCCTGCTGCTCCTCCAACCACTGTAAGCTTCTCTTCTTCTCCCTCTTCCCTCTTTATATATAGGTATATATATATATATGTATATATATACATACGTATACGTATGAGTATATATAATACATGTATATGAATGTTATTTAGTATATGAATGCAATGTGTATATGTAATTGTATATATTAATGAGTAGGTATATGTGTATAGTATTATTTTAATTAGTGTTTAATAGTATATATAATATTGGTATACGTATAAATATATAATTCGTGTATACTTAATATATTTTTAATAAAATGAGTATACATGTATTTTATTTATATTACTTAGCATATTTCAATATATATATAATTGGTATGTATAGTGTATATTTAGTATATGTATGTATTTAAAATATGTAAAATGTATATTATTTATTTATTAGTAATTAATTGTATAATTATAGTATGTATAATAAATTGAATAAGTAGGTATTTAAATTAATGCATATGTATATTGGTATGTATTTTGTGTATGTGTATATTATATTTTGTATATAGTATAATTATTATTTTGGTATAAAAATATATATGTGTATATATATTTTGTATGGGTATATATTTAATAAAAATGTATTTTGGTATAAATGAATAAATATGTAAATAACCATATTTTGGTATCAATATATATATGTAGAGTTATATTTTCGTATTGGTATATATATATTTTTGTATAAACCATTAGCATATTTTCAATATATATATATACATATATTTTGTATATGTATTTAATGTGATGTATTAGTGTTAGTATATATATTTTAATAATGATGTTAACTATATATATATAGTAAATTGTATTTTGACATATATATATGGTACATAAATAATTGTTCAACTATATATATATGTATTAATCTATTTATTGATAATATGGTTAATTGGTGAATCTACTAGGTGACCCTAGGTGACCAGCATCATACCTAGAGTAGTCCTAATTTCAGTGTTTATAGACTGTGCGTTAGCGTAGCATCTGATGCAAATGTGGTTTTGCTTTGTGATATATTTTTAGGACTGTTGGTTTACCTAGAGGATACTCTGGAACAGGACATCCATAATTACCAGCTAAGGACCAAAGGCAAGTACATTCTCTGATAATTTCCAATTCCTTGATAATTTCTATAAATTAAATAATCATAAAATGTTACATCTGAATCCTTGACACTGTGTTACACGGACTAGTATAGCTTGGATCTGCAGTCATGAGATGTTACCTTGATTATCGTATTGACATTGTACACGACATGTATATTAGACATTGTACATGATAAACTGGACTTGCTCGTGTATCGTGACGTGTCATGGTTGGATCCACAGTACTAGTTGGGGACGGAGAAGTAGTTAGTAAGAAATGTGATCATAACCTCTTATTGTAGTATAGAACAATGTAAGTGTTAGTCATGCTCTTCACCCATGATTAGCCAGGCCCTGTAGCTATCGTACATGTTCCCAAGCCGATCACATTTTGAAACTACTATTTCAAACACTTAGAATAGATTACATTTCCCTATTTAAATCATATACTACATCACCCGTATATGATATTGTTTCTTGTTCTTGTCATTTTCATACATGCACTGACTGTATCATATTGCCTATTGCCTGTCTCTTTACATTGCCTGTCTCTCTTTAATTGCCATTGCATTTATTTCACTGTCTTCTCAGTAGCTAGCATGACATGTTTATTGTATTATAGACCTTATCAATTTCATGGAACTGTTATTTGAGATTTGTACTTTGCTCCTTCCTGACTGGAAACATTTTTTCCAGACTATGCCTTAGAGGACCGCTGTCCGACACTTTATGGACCATATTGTGAGTAGCTGCAGACTTGGTAGATTAGTTGTGATTCCGGGAGGTCTAGCCGGAAATTACTATTTGTTAGTTCTTTAAGTAGACTATTTGGTACCGGATTTGTCTCCGGCAATTTTTGATGACTGGGATATTGTTGAGTTTGATTATTACTTTAGACTTGTGTTGTATTTAATTTTTGTTTCGCTATCTTATCGTGCTGTAATCCTGTGATTGAGTATGTGTTTATTTTAGTTGTGTCATCCGTGCCTCCTTATGGAGATTGGATGCTTGTGTGAGATTGGCTAGATAGTATCAAGACCGTGACAGCGTTCTACCGCCGATACTGCGGCGTAGGCTGGACGTACCCACGCACTCGTGCCCCTAAACCGTGTGCGGGTCGTGACACGTTTTTAGTGGTGGCCCATGCAGGTCAGACTTCGCGAATTGTGCGATATCGTAGTAGTTTGGCATCTTTGTTACACTATTGCGTGCCTGCGATAGGATCTAGGACATAGGATACTAGGACGAGAGCGAATACTCAATCACAATTCCTTGAGAGATTCCTGGGATGACCCCTAAGAATCTTATTTTTAATTCCAATTTAAAATCATTCCCTTGTTACGTCCCTTCTCACTTATTGATATTGAATTTGATTGTTGTTGATTAGTTATTAAGTTAGGACTTTGGTTTCATGGTAGGGTTTGATTTCGTATCAAGATAAAATTTACAGACTGATTTATGGTATTATCTGATGACGCACGTCGATGAGGACAGTGAGAATGATTAACATTAGAGCTATTGGACTACAGAAGGTGGGTTTAAACCTTTAATTGAAGATTGAAAATAAATAGCATTTTTGAAATTTGAGAAGTTGAGGTATTATGTTATCAAAATTTTATTTTGAGGAATTCAGATTCAATTTAATGAACATAGACAAAGCTGTAAGGATTTTTTCTGAGTGATTAAGTTTTCATTTCAGTATTTAAATAATTGACCTTGAGGAAGGTATATGCATGTTACTTTAAATTTTATTCGAGGAGTTATTTTGAGGAATTTTATTTTAGGATAAGATCTTATAGTGGGAAAGATATATTAGTATATAATAGATAAGGTGCATATGTAAGGATATGTTGGCTTGAGCATGATTGAGATTTCACTGCCAACTGGCTTAGGTGTTCATCTAGGAATGTATAGGAGAGAGAGCAGTACTTAGTATAGTGTGTTGCATTTGATATGCAATTGAGTGATAAGGATAACTAGTATCAGCGATTGCAGTAGGTAAGGAAGCTAGCAGTGAGTGTGCTTGTGGTAGAACTGTGGTACCTATAAGGATAGAGGTATCAGACCATGGATGCATCTTTGACCTGTGCAATCAACTAGGGTTTATTTCCAATCTTTTATCTTGAATGTTGCTTCTTTAGAACTGTACTGTCCTTCCTTGATGATATCGCATTTTTGCCTAAATTGATTCTTTGGGATCTGTCTTCAGGATGTCGCCGCAGACACGGTCTATGAGAGCGGGAACATCAGCTTTAGAGGGGCCTGCCACCTCTCCACCTGAGAGACAGACAACCGTAGTTCCTCCTACATCTCCGATGCACGTAGGTGTATCTGCACTTTTCGGGGATCCTCCTCCCCCACCTGTTCAGAAGATTGCCGCAGCTGTGACGGACAACCTTCCTCCTCCACCGACTCCGATTCCCGGAGGTTTGCCCATTGACGGGACGCAGATGTTTACCTTGATCCAGGGCATGGTAGATGCCCAGAGAGTGACGGCAGATGCTCAGCGAGTTCAAGCTGAGGCTCAGAGGGTGCAAGCAGAAGCGCACCAGGCACAAACCGAGCTGATGAGAGAAAACATGGAGAATGCTCATCAAGTGACTCTCCAAGCTTTGGAGAGAGTAGCACAGTACCAGCAGTTTCCTGGCCAGCAACAGCAGAGATCAGACACTATAGTGGATTTTAAAAGGATGATGCCTCGAGAGTTTAAAGGCACCGAAGGGATACTCTACGCTGACGACTGGCTAGAGGATATAGAGAGGAGCCTGCGATTGACCCAGATTCCGGAGAACTTGCAGATAGAAGCCGCTGGCAGTCAGATGTTCGATATCGCACTCACGTGGTATCGCACGGAGCCGAGAATTACTGCACAAGGACTTACTTGGGAGACCTTCAAGAAACTCTTCAAGGAGAAGTTCTTTCCCGACGTGGCATTGGGAACCTTGGAAAGTCAGTTTCATGACTTAGTTCAAGGAAACATGTCGGTCGACGAGTACGCTGCAGAATTCTGTAGATTGAGCCGTTTTGCATCATCTATGATTCGAGACCCAGGAGATCGAGCCCGGAAATTTAGAAAGGGACTGACGAGAGAGATTAGGTCACGTACTTCTGGTCGGCGTACCGCTACCTATGAGGCTATCTTGATGGATGCTCAGATCGCAGAAGAGGATCTGGATCTCAGGCCTAAGAGGAGTCACAATACTTTTGGAGATACGAATGGTAGCACAGGACCGGCCAAGCATCCCCGTATTCAGCACCAACAGCAGTACCAAGTACCATTTCATATTCAGCAACAACCATGGACATTTCAGCATCCACCGCAGTACCTAGCACCAGTTCCTATCCAGCAACATCCATGGGCGTATCAGTATCAACAACAGTACCAGGCACCAGTCCGTGTTCAACAGAATCAGCAACAGCCTCCGAGAGAGACACAGCAGACTTGTCATTTCTGTAAGAAGCCAGGTCACCTTTGGGAGAGCTGTAGAACGAGACTAGGACTTTGTTTGCACTGCGGCGCTGCGGGACATCGAGTAAGGAATTATCTTCTAGCCCCTTATCTTCCCGGCCAGCGCGCAGCTTCAGATTATAGAGATCCAGTTAGGCTACCTGTGGAACCGTATATTGCTCAGCACCCGCGAAGGGAACCACCCCAGCAGGGCGGGGCATTTGCGATGACGGTCGAGGAGACCGATACTACAGGTAATGTGTTAGCTAGCTCTGTTCTTTCCTTTATTCTGTCCTATCTATTTGATTGATTGACTGATACCTTAGTACCGTAGCTTGTATGCATGATTCTTGTTATAATGTAGTTAATGGTACCCCTGATATAGAGACTGCAATACCATGACAAGACACCATGACCGTACATATTCCCCTTAGGTTGCATGTTGTATAATTGTAGGAAGGTTTTCTTAGACCATGATTATCGGAGTTTGACCATGATGAAGATTCATAAAGGAGTTATGACTTGACAGGAGAGACAAGATGATTAACAATTCGAGGATAAGCATCGATTTAAATAAAGGGCCAAGAATTTAACATGGCAGAATTTATGATCTATGAATTCCAGGAAGATTATGACTTGATTAAACGGGTTATAAAATTTGGAAATTTTGGGGGATTATCAATATATTTATTTGATTGCTAGTTATGAATTTTAAAATATTATATTTGGATGTTGCATTTGGAGAACCCTTAAGTACCGCATTGTTAAGTATTTTGAGGAAAGAGGAAATCGAGGAATAAAATTATTGATGGACTAATGTTTGAATTCAAACTTTTTGGACGAGATTACATTATATATAGGTGCATTGATTAAAATCAAGTTAGAGGAGTGGATATTAAATTCCGAGTATGGAATTATTAACTAAAAACTTTCAAGAAAATTTTTGATAAAAATGGACTTTGATTCTATTTCGAGGATTTTTTCAGGAATGCAAATAATTTAGAACTTTTGAAAAATTGTGAAAAGACATCGTGGATTATTACCTGATTTCGTGATTTATGAATTTAAAATTTGAGGAAAATAATAATGAGTATGATTAAACGCTACTTTGAGGATTTTGAATTTCAAGGACGAAATTCTTTTAAGGTGGGTAGACTTGTCACTACCACATTCCGAAAACAGGGGTATTTTCGACTTTTTATAATATTTAATATTATGGTAGTTACAATTAAGTAATTGCATGATAGTATATTTGATTTTTAAATAAATGTGTGATGTGTAATTTAAATATAATATTATATGCAGTGTTTATTTATTTTTAAGCTAGTAGACTAGACCTAGAAGTCCAGTAGATGACCACCTGTCCGAATTATAGAGTTCTGTATTTATTTATTTTATCTAGAATTTAATTCATGGAGTTTTTAATTAATTACCGTATTTTTATTAATTATTGCGCGTTGACTTTGCTTCGATATTTGGAGTACTACCCTGACTTTTGTCTTCCAACAAGATTCATAATCTTGCCCTAGACATGCCCGCCTTCCATTCTACTATTTTTGTAACTCATAATTATGCTCTCTGTGCATTATTTCTAGCCGCACAAAAATCGTCGCGAACGTTATTTAATAAATCTCTATTTTGTATCGTTGTGCGTTCCAATTGAAATTGGGGACAATCTTGACCTATTTTTCGTGCGGCCCAAATTAGGGTAATATTCTGTTCTGAGTCTACTTCATTATTGGTATTGATGACCTGACCTGATTTTGGCCCCATGTACTCCTAATTAATTTTTGAACACAACTTACATTTATTTCTAATTAAATTGAGGATACTATTTTAACCAATTCTGAAATCTCAATTTAATTCCAGTGCCCTGCTAATTGAGCCCACACCAAACTTACAGCGCCCCCTGACCCTACAAAACACCGGACACAGAATCGCCCGCCAAATTTTTGTTATTTTATGTGTTTGTACAATTTTCCGAATTTAAGGGGCTAAGTTGCAATTATTCAATTGTAGGTGTCATCACCCCATTGTCCAAGACCAAATGGAAAGGTTATTTATTGGTGGACCAAATTGTATTTTCCCCACATGAGAAATTCCTTCATGTCCAATCTGGACCACCCATTTAATTGGGTGCATCCTCACCATTAGATTCACAAACCCTCTTCCCTATATAATGTCTTGTCACATCATAAGCCCTAATCCCTAGAAAACCTAGGTAACCACACCCCCCTCACAAGCCTCCTCCCTCTCTCCTACGTATGTAAACTTCTTCTCTCCTTCTTCTATTTTCTTCTTCTTTTCTTCTTCCTTTCTTCTTCTCCTTCTTTTATTTATTTTTTTTTGTTTGAAATTCAATAGAGGGGGGGGGGGATACTGTTCATCCCTCCCAATTTCCGACCTCCGGCTGCGCCGACCCTGTGCTCCGGCGCCGGCTTCCACTGCTCCTCCCTCTGCGGTGTACCCCGGCGGCCCACTGCTCCTCCACCCACCGTTAACTCCGGCGGTCAGCGCCAACTCCTCACCCTAACTCACGAGCTCTTCCCGCTGGACTGCCTCCTCCCCTCGAGCGGCCAACTCCGGCGCTGCACTCGACTCCGGCGCCGCATCTCCACCGTGCTCCACCCTACATCTCCCTCCGGCCCACTGCAGCAGTACCACCACCACCAGTGCAGCCATCCCCGCCGGCCTGCTCCCCTCTCCGATCCGCTCAGGCGACCGAGCCCGACCCCCGACTCCCTGTTCACTCCGGCCGCTGCTTCCCACCACCAACAAAGATCCGGCCAGCCACCTATAACCACCACCACCTACATCTAACACCATCACCACCACACTCTCCTCCCCTATTCCTCCCTGCTGCTAACTCCGGCCGACGGCTCCACTCTTCCTCTCCTCCTCCTCGTAGCACCCTACTCCGGCCAGGCGACCCCGCTGGCCTGCTGCTCCTCCAACCACTGTAAGCTTCTCTTCTTCTCCCTCTTCCCTCTTTATATATAGGTATATATATATATATATATATATATGTATATATATACATACGTATACGTATGAGTATATATAATACATGTATATGAATGTTATTTAGTATATGAATGCAATGTGTATATGTAATTGTATATATTAATGAGTAGGTATATGTGTATAGTATTATTTTAATTAGTGTTTAATAGTATATATAATATTGGTATACGTATAAATAAATAATTCGTGTATACTTAATATATTTTTAATAAAATGACTATACATGTATTTTATTTATATTACTTAGCATATTTCAATATATATATAATTGGTATGTATAGTGTATATTTAGTATATGTATGTATTTAAAATATGTAAAATGTATATTATTTATTTATTAGTAATTAATTGTATAATTATAGTATGTATAATAAATTGAATAAGTAGGTATTTAAATTAATGCATATGTATATTGGTATGTATTTTGTGTATGTGTATATTATATTTTGTATATAGTATAATTATTATTTTGGTATAAAAATATATATGTGTATATATATTTTGTATGGGTATATATTTAATAAAAATGTATTTTGGTATAAATGAATAAATATGTAAATAACCGTATTTTGGTATCAATATATATATGTAGAGTTATATTTTCGTATTGGTATATATATATTTTTGTATAAACCATTAGCATATTTTTAATATATATATATACATATATTTTGTATATGTATTTAATGTGATGTATTAGTGTTAGTATATATATTTTAATAATGATGTTAACTATATATATATAGTAAATTGTATTTTGACATATATATATGGTACATAAATAATTGTTCAACTATATATATATGTATTAATCTATTTATTGATAATATGGTTAATTGGTGAATCTACTAGGTGACCCTAGGTGACCAGCATCATACCTAGAGTAGTCCCAATTTCAGTGTTTATAGACTGTGTGTTAGCGTAGCATCTGATGCAAATATGGTTTTGCTTTGTGGTATATTTTTAGGACTGTTGGTTTACCTAGGGGATACTCTGGAATAGGACATCCATAATTACCAGCTAAGGACCAAAGGCAAGTACATTCTCTGATAATTTCCAATTCCTTGATAATTTCTATAAATTAAATAATCATGAAATGTTACATCTGAATCCTTGACACTGTGTTACACGGACTAGTATAGCTTGGATCTGCAGTCATGAGATGTTACCTTGATTATCGTATTGACATTGTACACGACATGTATATTAGACATCGTACATGATAAACTGGACTTGCTCGTGTATCGTGACGTGTCATGGTTGGATCCACAGTACTAGTTGGGGGCGGAGAAGTAGTTAGTAAGAAATGTGATCATAACCTCTTATTGTAGTATAGAACAATGTAAGTGTTAGTCATGCTCTTCACCCATGATTAGCCACGCCCTGTAGCTATCGTACATGTTCCCAAGCCGATCACATTTTGAAACTACTATTTCAAACACTTAGAATAGATTACAGTTCCCTATTTAAATCATATACTACATCACCCGTATATGATATTGTTTCTTGTTCTTGTCATTTTCATACATGCACTGACTGTATCATATTGCCTATTGCCTGTCTCTTTACATTGCCTGTCTTTCTTTAATTGCCATTGCATTTATTTTATTGTCTTCTCAGTAGCTAGCATGACATGTTTATTATATTATAGACCTTATCAATTTAATGGAACTGTTATTTGAGATTTGTACTTTGCTCCTTCCTGACTGGAAATATTTTTTCCAGACTATGCCTTAGAGGACCGCTGTTCGACACTTTATGGACCATATGGTGAGTAGCTGCAGACTTGGTAGATTAGTTGTGATTCCGGGAGGTCTAGCCAGAAATTACTATTTGTTAGTTCTTTAAGTAGACTATTTGGTACCGGATTTGTCTCCGACAATTTTTGATGACTGGGATATTGTTGAGTTTGATTATTACTTTAGACTTGTGTTGTATTTAATTTTTGTTTCGCTATCTTATCGTGCTGTAATCCTGTGATTGAGTATGTGTTTATTTTAGTTGTGTCATCCGTGCCTCCTTATGGAGATTGGATGCTTGTGTGAGATTGGCTAGATAGTATCAAGACCGTGACAGCGTTCTACCGCCGATACTGCGGCATAGGCTGGACGTACCCACGCACTCGTGCCCCTAAACCGGGTGCGGGTCGTGACAAAATGAGTCCCTTTAAATTTGGGTATTTGCACAGACACATAAAATAATGAAAAATTGGTTGGCGATTTGGTGTTTGGTGTTTTGTAGGGTGAGGGAGTGTTGTGTGTGTGGTATGGGCTTAATTAATGGGGTACTTGGATTAAATTAGGATTAAACGGGATTAGTCAAAGTTGGTATCCCCAATTTAATTAGAAATAAATGCAAGCAGTGTTCTAAAATTAATTAGAAATACATGGGGCTAAAATTAGATTGGGACGCAAATATCATTAGTGAAGAAGACTCAGAACAGAATATTACCCTAATTTGGGTTACACGGAAATGGGTCAAGATTGCCTCCAATTTCGATTGGAACGCACAACGATACAAACTTGGATTTTATTTAGAAAATAAATAAACGTCCGTGACGAATATTGTGCGGCTAAAATGAAGTACAAGAGAGCATAATTATGAGTTACAAAAAGGTTAGAATGGAAGGCGGACACGTCTAGGGCAAGGTTGTGAAATTTGTTGGAAGGCAAAAGCTAGGGTAGCGCTCCAAATATCGAAGTAACGGCAAGGCGCAACAATTAAATAAAATTACGGTAATTAATTATAATCCCAAATATTTAAATTCTAAATAAAACAAATTAAATACATAATCCTATAATTCGGTCAGGTGTTCATCTAGTGGGCTTCTAGGTCAAGTCTGCCAGCTCAAACATTAATGAACACTGTATATATATAATATATAAATAAATACCTCATACAATTACTTAAGTTAAATACACATATCATGCAATCATTTAAAAATAACTACCACCATATTAATAATATAAAAATTCAAAAATACCCCTATTTTTGGAACGTGGTAGTGACAACATTCCCTAGATCAAAATAATGTACTTAGATTTTTCTGTTCAGGATTTCTTTGTACTTTTTTGTTTGTTATTAAACAAAATGCATTAAAATCTTGTAATGACGAACAAGATGGTGACTCTGCTAGGGACATCCTTATCTACTGATGAGAAGGTTATGATGCAGTCCGATGCGTTAAAGCTGGGTTCAATCTAGAAGATGCTGGTTGTACGGTTCAACTAGCAAGCCTTTGAGGAAATGCTTTCTGAGGGTGACGCTTCACCTAGGCTGGCAAAGCCTAAGAAGACCCGCAGGACATGGGTTTCAACGGCTATTGTGCCTCACCCAACTGCGGAGTATGCTCTCCCCGTCTCTCTCCCTGTTGCTGAAGATGCATATCACGTGTCTACCCAGGCTGCCCCTGGTTATGCGACAACCTTGGCTGAGAAGAAAGGTACTCAGTACCCAAACTCTGGCAGAAGAAAACACTATGATGCTAGAAGTTTGTATACTGATGCATGTTCTATACGGCCACAGCAAAAGCCACATAAGGACTATGCGGCACCGGTCGACAACCGTAGGCAGATGGCCGCATACGGCCAAGACAGCAACAGAAGCTCGATCTTCGATCGAATTGCATGCAGCACTGACTACATGCACCATACTGAGAAAGGGGAAAATTTAAACTTTGACTCTTTATACTATGCACCGGTGCATTCTAGAACGAGAAAGTCTAGGGAAGTACGATCTTGCCAAGCTCAAGTGACTACTCATCCGACAGACTATCATCAAGCACCGTTAACTATTATGTGTGCCCCTGATGGAAAGCTGTACAAAACTGACCCATATGTCCAGCCCGCAGCGATAAACGGACAAGGTCGGTCTTGAAAGTATTCCACTAACGACCTGAGGAAAGTTCTCGTATGAACCCCAGGCCAGGGAGCAAAGGCAACGCCCACCACCCCATGTGCTCGGTCTACCCGTGCTCATAATGAGAGTATAAAGGTGAAGCACCCCTCGGTTGACTTGTGCAACGTGATCAATCACAAGAACAAAATGAGGGAACTAACTACGAAATGAGATGTGTCCTCTCTAGGATATTACTGTACCAATGTTGTCATCAACTGTTGCAGTGCCAAGGTCTGTACATGTAGATAGATAGTCAGCATTTCAATGACTGTAACCAAACGTACCCATCTGGTATCCTTTAGGAGAACATGTGGAATAATCGAAGGAGGAGGAGCTGCTCTTCGCCTAGTGCTATTCTATTGGGAAATTCCCCTCTACAAGGGGAGGACGGATATCAAGTACCTCCAATCCCCCTTTGTCAGTTAGTGGGTCGAAAAGACGGGTCCAAGGAAGATGAACAACAGTACCTGCAGAAGGAGTTTTCCTGGGCACCCGCTCAAAGAAGAAATTGTCATCGGTTGGGGGTAGTTCTTCCTCGGGATCCCAGACAGCTTTGCAAGCTGGGGGTAGCAATCCTCCGGGACTCAATATTAATCCGTCGTTCCGAAGAGACAATGATCCCCAAAGAACAGATGTTGTGAACCCTGGGGGTAGAAACTATCATCCAAAAGAAGCAGCTTTCGATGTTGGGGGTAGTGCTCCCTCTGAGTCTGAGAAAGATGCAACGATATTTACCTTTCCTAAGGATAGTGCGACTCAAGGAGTAGAAGAAAAAAGAAAAGGTTCTACCACCTTATCTACCTCCCCCCATGTCATGACAATATATATGGAAGGGGAGGACAACGAGGGCTCCCACAATTGCAAACATCTCGATGCTCTGGAGCCAATAATGCACACTATAAGTGCCAGAATGCGGACTTTGGCCCAGGCAAAGCTGGAGACAAAGGCGAACATGAACCTGCCACCCTCAGGGACCGTAATAAGTCTGTAAGCCAGGAGTAACAATCTTTCGGTGATCCACACCAACCCGTCATTCCATGAGGACAGTAATTTCCAAGAAATAGACAATAAAAAGTCTGGGCATAGTCGCCCTCGACAGGTCAGAGCAGTATCCAAAGATGGGGGTAGCATTCCCTCCGAGTCCGAAGATGATGCAAAACTAATGGTCTTCCCTGAGGACTGTGCGACTCAGGAATCAGAAGCGCCAAAGCCAAAAGAGACTTTCTTCTTCGATGACGAAAACGTCATTGAAATCTTCAACGTACTGATGAAGGGCAACGAACTACGACTACCAAACATCAGATACCCTAAGGAGGCAGACAAGGTTGATGATCCCAAGTACTGTCACTACCACCGGTACGTCCATCATCCAACCAAAGACTACTCTATGTTGAAGAGGCGTATCCAACCGCTTATCAATGCCAAGGCTCTCACCCTCGACTTTGATGACAATACGGTCATTGTGAACATAGTGTCCCTCCAGTTTGGTGACTTCCCAGTGACGGAGTGATCCCGATCTCCAGGGCAACAATGGAGGTTGTCAATCTTCCGCTAGCTCGTGACCAAACAGTTGGGCTGATACCTCTCACCACATCATGGAGGGAGGTCATATAGGTTCATCCAAATCTTACTCCAGGTCTGATGCAGCAGAAAGCACCTTCCGCCACCAAGTCCAAGTGCAAGAAGTCCAAGTACTGCTATACGGTTTCTCTCCCTTCCGAAGAAGCTATAGCAGGAACAACAAGGTCAGGCCTAGCGTACCAACGAGAATATGACATCCCTGACAATGGTGCACTCCCAATGCCACACCTATAACACCTGATATAGTTTTCACATGTTTTATGGGTAGTTTTGATATATTTTATGGGTAGTTTTGACCTAGTTTTGATGTATGTATGTTGGAGACCTTTGGACCTTGTTAGGACTTGATCATAGATAGAAAGCCCTAAAAAAATTTGATGAAGTATTATTTTTCTAGAAATTATATATTCTGAATTTATATCAATATTATATTATTTAATAATTATATTGTCACAACATCCATGTACCATACCTTGGCATGCATACTATCAAAGTTTGGTTGCCAACCCTAATAGGATCAACTTATAGATGGTAAAATCCTAATTATTTTTGTATAGATAAAATAAATAGTATTTATTATATTTATTACTAATTTTATCATATTTATTTAGATTTTATTTAAATTTAAAAAAAATTAGAATTCTAGGTATTTTATGTAGCAAGTTGACAAAGTTTTGACAAAATACGACCCCGTCAATATTAGACTTAAACCCCGACCAAAAATACTTATTTAGCATTTAAAAATTATGTTATTATGTTTTAATTCTGATTTATGAGTATTTATTCTAGATTTAATTAATTGCTAAAAATTAATTTTTTGTGACTAGTAGGCAACCCGTTATGACCTAGTTTTGGTTTCTACTTAGTTTTGGACTCATATAATTTATAGAAGATGACCCTATCACTAAAAACCATATTTTCTAAAAAAAAAATCAAAATTAATAGTTTTTATTAAATAATATTTTAAAAATAATTTTTGATAATGTTTGATGGTTAGTAATATTTTGGGGTAAAGTTACTTGCATGTGCAACCAAAGTAGAAGTATTAACTAGACAATAACTTAATTAAAATAGAAGTTTAAGAGTCTAATTAGTGTAATAATTAATTGGAAAGTGTTCGAGACGTTCCTGTGGATAGCTTCGGACCAGATTGGTTGTGCTCGTAGCTTGGCTTAGAAGGCAAATACACTGTATTGTTCAGGTTATATTATGCCTAGTTTTTATTTTGTTAGTTGTGTGCACGCGACTTAGAGTAGAAAATGTACCCGTTATATTGTGAATATACGTAGTATCTTATGACCTGACACTGTTTCATTCACGAGTCGCACCTGGATATTCAGACACGAGTACGTGGGTACGCCCAACCTACGCCGCAGCATCAGCGGTAGAACGATGCCTAGGTTAACTCTAACTAACTAACTAACATCTCAATAATGTATATATGGTACCTCTCAATCATCTCAACTCCAAAAGGAGAAACAATATGGTATCTCACAAATATAACTATACTCAATCATAATACAAACTAAGAAAGATAAAGCACGAATGGAATAACAAAGAAAATAATGAAGATACAATCCACAAGTCTGAAATAATATACATGCCATGAATATCAATAACAGTCTAATACAAATACACTAAATAAACTAAACCTCCTCAGACTCTTGAACTAAGTCCTCCTGGTCTACAAGAGTATCCTCTAATGGTAATCCCTCCTGCGGCCCATAGAATGTAGGACACTGATCTATGAGCCAATCATCTAGAAAAATATATCCAGACAGGATTGGTGCGAAGTACATACCTTTGAAAGCAGTTTCAAATACATAATCGAGTATATAAAACAGATAATATAAAAGAATACAAGATAACTAAACAACAGAATAAAATAAACTAGAGTGAACAGGTAATGTACTGGAAAAAGAACAAGCAATATGAATATATGCAATATAGGAATAACTGAAATATAACTAATGTGCCATAGAATACAAGTTCATTATATGACCGGTTTAGGTTGAATACGAATACAATAAGGTAACTTGATTACAAGTGTGGTATGTAATCGATATGTACACGAATACACTAGGGCTTTGATCACATAATCAACTCCTACTCCGCCATCCCCAACTAATACCAATGGATCCAATCACGACATATTATGAATACAAATATGGGCATACTAAACACGAGCAGTGTGTATACATGAATATAAGAACACTAAACACGAGCAGTGTGTGAACACAAAATATAATAAAGTAATACCCGATATACACGATAAAATATATGTGAAGGAGTACCCGCTGAACACTGTAGGGGATAACATCTCCTGACAGGATCCATGTAGTACCAGTCCGTGAAACCACTGTGTCAGAATAAAGTATACAGTTCTAGAATATGAGATATATACACTATTATAAAATAAAAACTAATAGAGAAATGTACTCGCCTGAGATCTTGAGCAAGGTGTATCTCTCGATGCCCAAGCTGGTGTCATACAGACCTATTGTCACGAACCACACCCGGTGTAAGGGTACAAGTCGGGAACAACGTCCAGCCTATGCCACATAATTGGCGGTAGAACGGTGTTTGGATAATCTATCTAACAATATAATGAGCCACCAATAATATCAATATACTCATTCACAAATCTACGATAGAAATGATCATGAATATAATAAAGAATAGAATAGTCACATACAACTCATGAGTCTAAAATAATAACATCAATGAGTTTGAAGTAAGTTAAACAATAAGTTAGAGACAAATCCAGTACAAAGAATACTAAGAAGCTACAAGTCTCAGGTCATCTGTCTCAGTCGGGATGAGTCTCTCCTGAGCCAGGATCTCTGACTCTAAGCCCAAAATATCCTGAGGTCCATAATGTGTAGGGTACCACTCCTCAGTGTCATCTGAAAAAAATATAGCCAGTCAGAAAAAGAGCAGAGTATATCTCTAATAGCAGTTCTAATCAATGATATAAACTATGTAACAGTAAATAGATATGAATATACAAGATACAATAATAGATACAAGAGATATATAATAAAGGAAATACTGTATATAAATACAAAATGAATAATATGGCAATGAACACGAATACTAAATGACTAAATGAATGAGTAATAGCTTTAACATGTGATCAGCTTGGGAACTTGATACAAGATTTATGGCCTGGCTAATCATACGTGTGATATATGATTAACACTATTCAAGAATAAGACAAGATACAAGATGTGTATGATCACATATCTACACTACATACTCTCCAACCCCGATTGGTATAGTGGATCCAACCATGGTACGTTATGGCACGGGATTCTCCAAGAAGATAGTGTCACGACCCGCACCCGGTGTAAGGGTACTAGTCGGAAACAATGCCCAGCCTACGCCGCAGAATCGGCGGTAGAACGCTGTCTAGATAAACTATCTAACAATATAATGAACCACCAATAATGATAGTATACTCAATCACAGAACTAAGGTGGAAATGAGCACGAATCAGATAAAGAATAGAATAGTCACAATACAACTCATGAGTCTAAAATAATACATCAATGAGTCTGAAGAAAATTACAGAAATATGTTGGAGACAAATCCAGTACAAAGAATACTACAAAACTATAAAGCTACAACTCCAGGGTCAACTGTCCCAGTTGGGATAAGTCCCTCTTGAGCCAGGGTCTCAGAATCTAAACCCACAACATCCTGGGGTCCATAATAGGTAGGGTACTCCTCAGTGTCATCTGGAAAAATATATCCAGTCAGGAAAGGAGCAGAGTACAATCCTAACAGCAGTTCTCAAATAATGATAAAAACTATGTAACAGTAAATAGTTGTGGATAAACAAGATGCATAAATATATACAAGAATGTATAGACAATAAGGAAATACTGGAAATAAATACAATAATGAACAATATGCTGATGGAACAAGAATACTAATGACTAAGTGTGTGAGTACTAGCTTTAACATGTGATCGGCTTGGGAACTTGCACAAGAGTATGATGGCCTGGCTGATTATACGTGCGGTGTATGATCAACACTCACAAGGAACAAGACATGCACAAGGAGGGTATGATCACATATCTACACTAAAATACTCCCCACCCCGACTGGTATAATAGATCCAACCACGGTACGTTATGGCACTAGATTCCCCAAGAAGATAGCTAGTCTCCCCGAGAATCGGTGTCTGTACATGTACAAGATAACCAATGAAACAATACTTGCACTATATACACCATATACCAAGGAATAACATCTCATGACGAGATCCGGATATACCAATCCGTGTAACCATAGTGTCAAGAGAACATGTATATCTACACTAGATACAACGAACATAGAGGATATCATAAATGAGAAACTATCAGAGAATGTACTCGCCTGAAGTCCAATGAACAGTCTCACAAATGTCTGACTCGGTGCCTCGAAGACCTAGACATGGAATACCACATTAATACAAGGTCCCGGAAAGAGAACAAGTCAAACTAGGCAACTTCTAGGTCAATAAGTCAATTCTAAGGTAAAAGTCAACTATGGTCAACTCTAAAGTCCACTAAAGTCAAACATGGTCAAACCCAAAGTCAACCTCACAAGACATCTATAAAATAATATAGAGATAAACTACA
This sequence comes from Iris macrosiphon, assembly GCA_036927795.1. NCBI lineage: Eukaryota > Viridiplantae > Streptophyta > Magnoliopsida > Asparagales > Iridaceae > Iris > Iris macrosiphon. Next base: position 93,603,047 of record JAYESA010000010.1, read on the forward strand.
ATAATTTAGGAATCAAATTAGATTCAAAAAGAACTCACACAAAGTATACTAATAATACAATTAATATATACCCTAAAATAATATATACAACCCAACATTTATATAAATAACATAATATATTATTACAATTATTATTCCTCACAAAACACATATATATATACATATATATATATACAATTATAATATATAATATATACATTAAATCTGTCAAAGCGTCATTGAAAAACAGTGAATAAAATAGGATTAAATCAAAACAGTTTAAATAGTGACAGTCGGGACTGTCACCGAAGGACTGTCACCGAAACCCAAATAATAAACTGCCACTGCTTTGGTTTTCGCTGACAGTTAAACTGTCGCGGAAAAGCGTCGCAGAAAAGCTGCTGTTTCCCGCTGCTGCAATTAATGACAGGTTTGTCATTAATTGCCCGAAGGCTACAGCGGCTGCTATTAGTCGGCTAATTAATGACAGTTTTTACTGTCATTAATTCACTGTCACTAAAACAAGTTATATATATATAATTATATATATAAAAACAGAATATATAAAACAATATATATATATATATATAAACAGAATATATAAAACAGTATATATATATATATATATATATATATATATATATATATATATAAACCATTAATAGAAAAATGTACATATATATATATTAATATACACATAAACTTATACCTTCAAATATTTAACAAAGAACATATAATTTACATGGCTAGAAGCACACCTAAAATATTTACATTAATATCCAAATAATTACATAATAATTATAAATAATATAATTACACAATTAAACATACAAATATATTTTATAAAACATTTTATGTATAAATTATATTATTTAACAAGTAGTAACATATATATTTGCATGCAAGAAAGCTACATATTATATTGTACATTATATTAGCACACCCAAAATATAGATCTATGCTACAATAATTACTATAATAAATACACAAAATAAATATTTAATATCCATATATATATACTAATTATAAATGAAGAATTGAACCACAATTAATTAGATCTATACAAAAATACACACAATTGGAGAGTATCTCACCGTATCCCACTAGATCTAGGATACGCATGCGACACGAGTCCAACACACAACTAAATGCACCCCGAAGGACACAAACAGATCACAAATAATATTTATGAACAAATCAAAGCGTCAAAAGTAGATCTATGTGTCCGTGTCAAAATACGACATGTTCAAAGCCCCGTGTCGGAGTAAAACCCCCAAATGACACGTATCACCAAATAGTTGGGATACGAACCACAAGTATCCCAATATGGACACGACACTAGCCTCAAATACAAATCTCATGTCCAATTTGATCTATAGGATCAATTGACACACACAAAAAAATGTAAATTCGGAATTCCAACAAAATTGACACAAAAAGCACCATAAGTTTCTCCATGGGTCTCCTATGAACACAAAACAAAGTCCTATGGGTAGTACATACATATAGGTTGATTTTACATGATTAAATCTCAGATTTAGAAGCTATTTAAATGGAAAAATCTGAATTATACCTATTGGGAGATGGATTCCCAATGAAACCTCCAATTGAGATGAACTTGCTTCCAAATTGTAGATCCTTGCTCCTCTTTGTAGATTCTTGCTTCCTTCTTCTAGATCCTTGCTTCCTCCTTCTCTAATGGTGAATTGGAAAGAATTTGGAATGAATTTGGTAGGAAATTGGATTGGGAATGGAGGAAATTTGGTAGTGGGAGAATTCTAGATCTAGATTTGGAATGAGATGAGAGGAGAGAGAAATTTCCCCCCCTCTTTAATAGGCCGGCCATAGCCCCTCCCCCAAGCAATTGTAAAATGTCCAATGTACCCCTTGGGGCCTCTCATGAAGAAATAATTAAGAAAGGAAGCTTCTAGTCTAATCATTTAATTAATTTAATCCATCTTCTTAACCATGGGCTTTCTAAATGGGCCAAGTCTAACTAATTAATTCATGTTGGTCCATGGGTCCAAACTAAACTAGTTGGGTCCACTAAAATAAGTCCAAAATAATTAAATAATATCTAACAATAATTAAATAATACAACAAAAATTATTTACCATGCACAATATTTATTTAAATAGAAAATTACTAAAATACCCTTTTTTCTAAAATGTGGTAGTGACAAGTCTACCCTCCTTAAAATAATTTTGTCCTCAAAATTCAAAGACGAAAACTACCCCCAGAAAATCACAGAACAGAACTAAAGAATCACAACTAACTAATGAACAGAACATAACAATGAACAGAACATAACTAGAAATAACATACCTCAAGGTACAAACAAATATGGATAACGCTCTCGCATTTCATCCTCTCTCTCCCAGGTAGACTCCCCCGGAGAGTGATGCCTCCATGCGACGCGCACCAAAGGAATAGTCTGGTTCCTCAGCACCTTCTCTCTCCGATCCAGAATCCCAACTGGCTGCTCTGGATAGCTAAGAGTAGGGCCCACCTCTATCTCTGAGTGATCCAATACATGACTAGGATCTGCCACGTATCGTCTCAACTGCGATACATGAAACACGTTATGCACTCCCTCCAATGCAGGTGGCAAGTCTAGTCTATAAGCAACTGCACCGACCCTCTCTAGAATAGTGAAAGGTCCAATGAATCGCGGACTAAGCTTTCCGCCTCCACCGAAGCGAATCGTGTCTCGTGTCGGAGAAATCCTCAGAAACACCAAACCATCCACCTAGAACAAAACACCACCTTAAGAACTTATCTATAACAAACAACCAAGAACAAGCACACAAAATAAAATCTAAACTATACCTCAAACTCCAAGGGTCTCCGATGGCTATCGGCCCAATGCCGTTGTCTGTCCTGCGCCACTCGAAGTCTGTCTCTGATCAACTGAACCTTCTCTGCTGCATCCACAACCATATCTGGCCCAAGCAAAATTCTCTCTCCAACATCGTCCCAAGACAAAGGAGTACGACACCTCCGACCATATAGAGCTTCAAAAGGTGACATCTCTATACTGGCCTGGTAACTGTTGTTGTAAGCAAACTCTACCAAATAGAGATGGTCCTTCCAAGAACCCCCAAAATCTAGTACACAAGTGCGCAACATATCCTCGAGAGTATGAATAGTCCTCTCTGACTGCCCATCTGTCTGGGGATGATATACAGTACTGAATTTGAGCTGAGTGCCCAAACTCTCCTGCAAACTCCTCCAGAAATGAGAAGTGAAATGACTATCTCGATCTGAGACTATGCTGACGGGAACTCCATGTATCCTAACGATCTGCCTCACATACATCTCTGCCAGCTTCTCCGTAGATAAACCCACCTTGAAAGGCAAAAAATGGGCCGACTTGGTCAATCTATCAACAATGACCCAAATCGCGTCTTTCCCTCCTGGAGATCGTGGTAGTCCGGACACAAAATCCATAGTAATGTGTTCCCACTTCCACTCTGGAATGGGTAATGGCTGAAGTAAACCTCCTGGCCTCTGCCTCTCGGCTTTCACCTGCTGGCACACTAAGCATCTGGATATAAACTGTGCCACTTTCCTCTTCATGCCATACCACCACACACTCTCTCGCATATCCCGATACATCTTGTTAGCACCTGGATGTATGGAATACTGAGAGCGATGCGCTTCCTGCAACACCTCCTCGCGCAACTCCCCACTAGGCACACACAATCTAACTCCATGCCTCAAGGATCCATCCTCTGCAATAGTGAAATCATCCTCCAATCCTGCTCTCATCTGAGCTCTGATACTCCTCAAAGATACGTCATCATACTGTGCTGCCTTGATCCTATCCATCAAATCTGAATGTATCTGCAATCCCCACATCTGCATAGCACACCCAGGAACAATCACCTCAATGCCCAAGCTCTCCAAGTCCTCCAACAGATATCGATCCTGCGTTAAGAACATAGCTACCGGATACCTGCTCAAAGCATCGGCAACTACATTGGCTTTCCCAGGATGATATTGCAAAGAGATATCAAAATCCTTCATCAATTCCAACCACCGACGCTGCCTCATGTTCAACTCCTTCTGCATGAAAACGTACTTCAAGCTTTTGTGGTCTGTGAAGATCTCCACACGCTCTCCGTACAAATAATGTTTCCACAACTTCAGGGCGAATATGACAGCTGCCAACTCCAAATCATGGGTAGGATAGTTCTTTTCATGAGGACGCAATTGCCTGGATGCATAGGCAATCACTTTCCCATGCTGCTGAAGAACACAACCTAAACCCTTTCCCGATGCATCACTATAAATAGTGAAACCTCCGGACCCTGATGGCAATGTCAAAATAGGAGCAGACGTCAACCTCTTCTTCAACTCCTCAAAAGCAGCCTGGCAATCTTCCGTCCAAACAAACTCCACATCCTTCCTTGTGAGTCTGGTCATCGGCTCGGCAATCCTCGAAAAATCTTGCACAAACTTTCTGTAGTAGCCTGCCAATCCCAAGAAACTCCTGATCTCTGCTACCGAACTCGGAGTCTTCCAAGATTCCACTGCTGAAATCTTTTTCGGATCCACTGAAATACCATCACCAGTCACAACATGCCCCAAGAATTCCACCTTGTCCAAGAAAAACTCATATTTGGACAACTTCCCATACAGCTTCTCTTTCCTCAGCACATCCAACACAATCCTCAAATGCTCCTCATGCTCCTCCGGTGTCCTCGAGTATATGAGTATGTCGTCGATGAACACCACCACGAACTTGTCAAGGTACTGGTGGAATACCTTGTTCATCAAGTTCATAAATACCGCCGGTGCATTAGTCAAACCAAACGGCATCACCATAAACTCGTACTGACCATACCGAGTTCTAAAAGCAGTCTTCGGTATGTCCCCCGGCTTCACCTTCACCTGATGGTAGCCTGATCTCAAATCTATCTTAGAAAATACCTTGGCACCACTCAACTGATCAAACAGATCATCAATCCGTGGCAAAGGATACTTATTCTTGATAGTGAGATTATTCAAAGCCCTGTAATCAATGCACATGCGCACCGATCCATCCTTCTTCGGTACAAACAATACCGGGGCTCCCCATGGTGAAGAACTCGATCTGATAAACCCCTTATCCTGCAATTCGTCCACCTGCTTCTTCAACTCGACCAGCTCGCTGTTGTTTACTCTATAGACATGCTGCGAAATCGGTTCTGCACCTGGCACCAAGTCTATAGAAAATTCAACATCTCGATCTGGCGGCAATCCTGGCAATTCTTCAGGAAACACATCCAAAAATTCTGCTATCAACGGATGTGGCAACTCCTTGTCTTCCACCATAGCTCCACAAATAATGCCTTCTTCCTGCTCCGCAGTTCCTCTAGCAAACTCGAACTCTGGCTCTCCTGGCGGACCAAACAAAACTCTACCTCCTCTACAATCTATGCTAGCACGGTGCCTACTCAACCAATCCATCCCGAGTACAATGTCGTAGCTCGAAAGTGGCATTACAAGTCGACACGCACTCAACTCCCGGCCTCCCAGAGTAACTCTCCGATCCTTGCAAATATCATTAACCAGGATAATGCCTCCCCCGGTCATGATCTTGCAAGTCCTAAGCAAAGACTCAGCTACCAAACCATGCTTTAGAGCAAAAGAAACAGATACAAAACTATGGGAAGCACCACTATCAAACAAAGCTAAAGCTGGAATGGAATCAAGAAGAATAGAACCTGCGATGACATCTCCTGTGGGTTCCTCCTCTTCGACTGTCATAGCAAACGCTCATCCCTGCCGAGCACCTCCCTGCTGCTGATGCTGGACAAAACGCTGCTGCTGTGTCGAAAGCGGTCCCCTCGGTTGTGCTGCAGGTGGTCTTATCTGTGCCCTCGGAGCTGGAGCTGCTCCCTGAACTGCACGACGAGGACACTCCCTCAATTGATGCCCTTCAGTACCACAATACAAACAAACTCCTAGCCTCTTTCTGCAAACTTCCCAGATGTGGCCGGGCTTCTTGCAGAAGTTGCATAGAGCTTGCTGTAACTGCCTCTGCTGCTGAGGTGCCTGGTGAAAAGGCGCTCTAGCTGGAGTCTGGTTCTGCTGTGGCTGCTGGAAAGGTCTGGACTGGAAATGAGGACGTTTGACAGATACTGCACTGCCGTTGGCCCTCAGAAAAGAATCACGGTCTCTCTTGGTCTTCAAACCCAGATCCCGCTCAACCTTGCGTGCCTCCGCAAGTATCTCCGAGTATGTCTCATAAAAAGACGGAATGAGAATCTTCACCTCCCAGTTTAGACCCTCTCGGAAACGAATAGCTCGAACCTCCGGCTCCCTCACCAGATACTCTGCAAATCGGCTCAGCCTACCGAACTCCGCAGCGTATTCCTCCACAGACATGCTTCCCTGAATGAGACTCTCAAATTGTCTCCCCAAGTCAAGCCTGTCTATCCGGGCGAAAAACTTCTTCTTGAAAAGGTCCTTGAATACCTCCCAAGATTGTCCTGCGTCAACTAGAACCGGCTCATTCCTGAACCAAGTACGAGCGACGTCGAACAGTTGAAGTCCTACCGCCTTAACCTTCAGATCTTCAGAAAGACGGGACACCCTCATAAGACGCTCAATATCCTCGAGCCAATCATCAGCATAGACGATGCCCTCCGTCCCTTTGAAAACCCTAGGCTCCAGTTTCTTGAAGTCCTGAATGTTGCCTGGCCGAAGCTGAGCAACCTGAGGAACAACCTGCTGCTGGACCAGAACTCCTCTCTCAACTACAGCACGAGCAAGCTGATGAGCACTCTCGATGCCCTGCCGTAGAACGTCGGTCTGCCTCTGATGTGCCTCTGACTGAGCCCTCTGTGCCTCGAGCATCTCATGAAACAGAGTAAACATCTGTGACGCCTCTGCTGGCACAGGAGGTGGAGGTGGAAGCCCCTCAGATACAGCTGGCACAGTCCTCTGAGTGGGTGGTGGACCTCCGAAAGCAGCTGACACTCCAATCACCGGAGAAGTGACTGGTGCAGGCCCTCGGGATGTCACAGACCTCTCAGAAGCTGCTCTCCCCTGCTGTGATCTAGTTTTAGGCGGCATCCTGAGACAAAGCGAAAGAAAGAATCAATATGGCACAAGATGTAAGATATCCAAGGAAAGGACAAGTTTAAGGGATCAAGTATCAATATCAAAGGAGAATAGTTGAATCAAAAGAATTTTCCTAGATGTGATTGAGTATCTCAGCCTATATCCTATATCCTATCGCAGGCTCGCAGTAGTACAACTAAGTTGTCGCACTACCACGACATCACATACTTGTGAAGCTAGACCTGTATGGGCCACCACCAAAAACGTGTCACGACCCGCACCCGGTGTAAGGGTACTAGTCGGAAACAACGCCCAGCCTACGCCGCAGAATCGGCGGTAGAACGCTGTCTAGATAAACTATCTAACAATATAATGAACCACCAATAATGATAGTATACTCAATCACAGAACTAAGGTGGAAATGAGCACGAATCAGATAAAAATAGAATAGTCATAATACAACTCATGAGTCTAAAATAATACATCAATGAGTCTGAAGAAAATTACAGAAATATGCTGGAGACAAATCCAGTACAAAGAATACTACAAAACTATAAAGCTACAACTCCAGGGTCAACTGTCTCAGTTGGGATAAGTCCCTCTTGAGCCAGGGTCTCAGAATCTAAACCCACAACATCCTGGGGTCCATAATAGGTAGGGTACTCCTCAGTGTCATCTGGAAAAATATATCCAGTCAGGAAAGGAGCAGAGTACAACCCTAATAGCAGTTCTCAAATAATGATAAAAATTATGTAACAGTAAATAGTTGTGGATAAACAAGATGCATAAATAGATACAAGAATGTATAGACAATAAGGAAATACTGGAAAGAAATACAATAATGAACAATATGCTGATGGAACAAGAATACTAATGACTAAGTGTGTGAGTACTAGCTTTAACATGTGATCGGCTTGGGAACTTGCATAAGAGTATGATGGCCTGGCTGATTATACGTGCGGTGTATGATCAACACTCACAAGGAACAAGACATGCACAAGGAGGGTATGTTCACATATCTACACTAAAATACTCCCCACCTCGACTGGTATAATAGATCCAACCACGGTACGTTATGGCACTAGATTCCCCAAGAAGATAGCTAGTCTCCCCGAGAATCGGTGTCTGTACATGTACAAGATAACCAATAAAACAATACTTGCACCATATACACCATATACCAAGGAATAATATCTCATGACGAGATCCGGATATACCAATCCGTGTAACCATAGTGTCAAGAGAACATGTATATCTACACTAGATACAACGAACATAGAGGATATCATAAATGAGAAACTATCAGAGAATGTACTCGCCTGAAGTCCAATGAACAGTCTCACAAATGTCTGACTCGGTGCCTCGAAGACCTAGACATGGAATACCACATTAATACAAGGTCCCGGAAAGAGAACAAGTCAAACTAGGCAACTTCTAGGTCAATAAGTCAATTCTAAGGTAAAAGTCAACTATGGTCAACTTTAAAGTCCACTAAAGTCAAACATGGTCAAACCCAAAGTCAACCTCACAAGACATCTATAAAATAATATAGAGATAAACTACAATAATTTAGGAATCAAATTAGATTCAAAAAGAACTCACACAAAGTATACTAATAATACAATTAATATATACCCTAAAATAATATATACAATCCAACATTTATATAAATAACATAATATATTATTACAATTATTATTCCTCACAAAACACATATTTATATACATATATATATATACAATTATAATATATAATATATACATTAAATCTGTCAAAGCGTCATTGAAAAATAGTGAATAAAATAGGATTAAATCAAAACAGTTTAAATAGTGACAGTCGGGACTGTCACCGAAGGACTGTCACCGAAACCCAAATAATAAACTGCCACTGCTTTGGTTTTCGCTGACAGTTAAACTGTCGCGGAAAAGCGTCGCAGAAAAGCTGCTGTTTTCCGCTGCTGCAATTAATGACAGGTTTGTCATTAATTGCCCGAAGGCTACAGCGGCTGCTATTAGTCGGCTAATTAATGACAGTTTTTACTGTCATTAATTCACTGTCACTAAAACAAGTTATATATATATAATTATATATATAAAAACAGAATATATAAAACAATATATATATATATATATATAAACAGAATATATAAAACAGTATATATATATATATATATATATATAAACCATTAATACAAAAATGTACATATATATATTAATATACACATAAACTTATACCTTCAAATATTTAACAAAGAACATATAATTTACATGGCTAGAAGCACACCTAAAATATTTACATTAATATCCAAATAATTACATAATAATTATAAATAATATAATTACACAATTAAACATACAAATATATTTTATAAAACATTTTATGTATAAATTATATTATTTAACAAGTAGTAACATATATATTTGCATGCAAGAAAGCTACATATTATATTGTACATTATATTAGCACACCCAAAATATAGATCTATGCTACAATAATTACTATAATAAATACACAAAATAAATATTTAATATCCATATATATATACTAATTATAAATGAAGAATTGAACCACAATTAATTAGATCTGTACAAAAATACACACAATTGGAGAGTATCTCACCGTATCCCACTAGATCTAGGATACGCATGCGACACGAGTCCAACACACAACTAAATGTACCCCGAAGGACACAAACAGATCACAAATAATATTTATGAACAAATCAAAGCGTCAAAAGTAGATCTATGTGTCCGTGTCAAAATACGACATGTTCAAAGCCCCGTGTCGGAGGAAAACCCCCAAATGACACGTATCACCAAATAGTTGGGATACGAACCACAAGTATCCCAATATGGATACGACACTAGCCTCAAACACAAATCTCATGTCCAATTTGATCTATAGGATCAATTGACACACACAAAAAAATGTAAATTCAGAATTCCAACAAAATTGACACAAAAAGCACCATAACTTTCTCCATGGGTCTCCTATGAACACAAAACAAAGTCCTATGGGTAGTACATACATATAGGTTGATTTTACATGATTAAATCTCAGATTTAGAAGCTATTTAAATGGGAAAATCTGAATTATACCTATTGGGAGATGGATTCCCAATGAAACCTCCAATTGAGATGAACTTGCTTCCAAATTGTAGATCCTTGCTCCTCTTTGTAGATCCTTGCTTCCTTCTTCTAGATCCTTGCTTCCTCCTTCTCTAATGGTGAATTAGAAAGAATTTGGAATGAATTTGGTAGGGAATTGGATTAGGAATGGAGGGAATTTGGTAGTGGGAGAATTCTAGATCTAGATTTGGAATGAGATGAGAGGAGAGAGAAGTTTCCCCCCCTCTTTAATAGGCCGGCCATAGCCCCTCCCCCAAGCAATTGTAAAATGTCCAATGTACCCCTTGGGGCCTCTCATGAAGAAATAATTAAGGAAGGAAGCTTCTAGTCTAATCATTTAATTAATTTAATCCATCTTCTTAACCATGGGCTTTCTAAATGGGCCAAGTCTAACTAATTAATTCATGTTGGTCCATGGGTCCAAACTAAACTAGTTGGGTCCACTAAAATAAGTCCAAAATAATTAAATAATATCTAACAATAATTAAATAATACAACAAAAATTATTTACCATGCACAATATTTATTTAAATAGAAAATTACTAAAATACCCTTTTTTCTAAAATGTGGTAGTGACAGATAGCGACTCTTCTCGAGAATCAGTATCTGTACATGTACAAGAAGAATAATGAAATAATTCTTACACAAGATACACCATATACCAAGGAATAATATCTTATGACGAGATCCGGATATACCAATCCGTGTAACCATCGTGTCAAGAAATCATTGATATCTACACTAGATACAATGAATATAGAGGATATCATAAATGAGAAACTATGAGAGAATATACTCGCCTGAAGTCCGGTAAATAGTCTCACAGATGTCTGATGCAGAGCCTCAAAGACCTAGATAGGGAATACAACATCAATACAAGGTTTCAGAATAAAAATAAGTTAAACTAGTCAACCTCTAGGTCAAAGAGCCATTTCTAAGTCAACACAGTCAAACTAGGTCAACTCTAAGTTAAAATGGTTAAACTAGGTCAAAGTAGCTATTTCTAGGTTGAATGAGTCTATCTCAATGATGTTGGGTTAATACAGTAAGAATCTAGGTCATACAAACTAAATCTAGGATACTAAGATATCGTATCTCAGGATACGAAATCAAAAGATATAAATATCATATATGCATATTAAATCAATAATATATATACTAGTCTAACTACCAAAAGCTATGTGGATACCTTAACTTTGAACCAACTCGGTATCGCACCACTAAACCCTCCATCTTGATACCCGAACCCAATACCTTGAATATTCTCAATTACCTTGATACTTACCTTGACTGCTCAAGGTGAAAGATATCTAGTATATAGTAGCTACCCAATTAGCTATATAGACATGCATATAACAATCCAATATAGTTTTTAGTATCCACTAATATCAACTACTAGTATATACTAAAGCTATTAAATATTTACTAATACACTACTACCTACTTACCAACATACAAAACATATATATATATATATATATATATATATATATATATATATATATATATATGTATATATATATATATATATATACTAAACTAGATACTATCAAGCTACTAATAAATATATCTCTAGATACTAGCTAATTACTACTAGTTAACTAATTCACTAACCATTTAACCAAACTAACTAAAGAACTAATTTACCTAATACCCAACTACTTAAGTATTGACTGTTATGGGGCTTCCTAAGTTGCTGCTTTTCTTCCTATTGCTGCTATTGTCCTACTTCCTATTGCTGCTGCTGCTGTTGTGCTACTTCCTATTGTTGTTGCTGCTGTGTTTCCTACTGCTACTGCTGTTGTGCTACTTCCTATTGCTACTGCTGCTGCGCTTCCTATTGTTGCTGCTATTGTGCTTTATATGGCTGCTGCTGTGCCTGCGGGTCGAGCCCCCCCTCATACAACACACAATAAGCGCACACACACACACACACACACACATATATATATATATATATATATATATATATATATATATATATATATATATATATATATATATATACACTATCTAATACTTATATAAATATATATATAACCATTTTCATTAGTATCTATAATATACACTCACCATACATCTAGATACATAAATATATCCATATATGGATATGTAGCCAAGTAATATACATACATACATACATACATACATACATACATACATACATACATACATACATACATACATACATACCTATATATATAACTAACTCTCTATGTATATAAACATCTAACCATCCATACCTATATATCAATCTATGTATACACCTCACATATAGGTATCACACACACACACACACACACACACACACACACACACACACACATATATATATATATATATATATATATATATATATATATATATATATATATATATATATATATATATATACTAGAATATATACATCTATATACATATATACACTCTCTATAATATAAATATAAACATCAACAACATACATATCTATGTAGATAGTATATATCAATAACTCATATATATACATATCATATGAATAACACAAGGATACATATAACCTAATATATATATATATATATATATATATATATATATATATTATGATAATTAATATACTTATTAGCTATGAACAAAGCATATTAAATATATAAAAATGAAATACAACAAACACGTGGAGTGCATAGCACCCGTATCACACTAGATCTATGATACGCTTGCAACACTAGTCCACCACAAAACCAAACATACCCCGAAGGACACGAGCAAGTCTAATATATTATTTATGAATAATATGAAGAGTCAAACACATATCTATGTGTCCGTGCCAAAATATAACACATGCACAAAGTCCCGTGTCGGAGGAAAACCCCCCAAATCAACACGTATCACCAAATTATTGGAATACGACCTACACGTACCCAATTTTGGACACGACACTAGCTACAAACATACAAACACACAAACATATGTTAAATTGATCTATAGGACCAATTGACAAACATAACAAGTGTCAATCTCAGAATTCCCCCAAAATTGACACAAAAAGTACCATAACTTCCTCAATAGGCCTCCTATGAACTCAATTCCAATTCCTATGGGTAGCCTATGCATATGGGTTGATTTCTCAGGGTTAATTCTTATATTTAGAACCTAAATAAAGGTAAAAAACTGAATTGTACCTATTGGGAGATGGATTTCCAATACAACCTCCAAATGTGATAAAATTAGCCTCCAACTTATAGATCCTTGTTCCTCTTTGTAGATCCTTGCTTCCACCTTCTAGATCCTTGCTCCACTACTCTCCAATGATGATTTAGGAAGTAATTAGAATAAAATTTGGTAGAAAAATGATGTGGGAATGGGAGAATTTGGTTGAGGAAAATTCTAAATCTAGATTTCAAATAAAAAGAGGAGAGAGAAACTTTTCCTCCTTTTTAACATGGCCGACCCCCCTTGCCCCTTCCTGAAGATACTATGTAATATCTATTATACCCCTTGGGGCCTCTCATAAAGAAATATTTAAGGAGAAAAGATTCTAGTCTAATAGTTTAATTAAACTAATTATTCTCATAATCATTGGGCTTCTAGTTGGGCTCAATTCTAACAATTAGTACATATTGGTCCATGAGTCTAAACTAAACTAGTTAGGTCCACTAACACAAGTCCAAAATAATATACTAACATCTAACAATAAATAAACAATACAATAAATAATTATTTAACATGCACAATATTTAATTAATTATAAAATGACCAAAATATCCTTTCCTAGAAAATACGGTAGTGACAAGTCTACCCTCCTTAAAATAATTTTGTCCTCAAAATTCAAAGACGAAAACTACCCCTAAAAAATAACAGAACGTAACAAAAGAACATAATATAACTAGGAAAAAATATACCTCAAGGCACAAACAAATATGGATAACGCTCTCGTATTTTATCCTCTCTTTCCCAGGTAGACTCTCCCGGAGAGTGATGCTTCCATGCGATGCATACCAAAGAAATAGTCTGGTTCCTGAGCATCTTCTTTCTCCGATCCAGAATCTCAATTGGCTGCTCTGGATAGCTAAGAGTAGGGCCCACCTCTATCTTTGAGTGATCCAACACGTGACTAGGATTTGCCACGTACCGTCTCAACTGTGACACGTGAAACATGTTGTGCACTCCCTCTAGTGTAGGTGGCAAGTCTAGTCTATAAGCAACTGCACCGACCTTCTCTAGAATAGTGAAAGGTCCGATGAATCACGAACTAAGCTTCCCGCCTCCACCGAAATGAATCGTGCCTTATGTCGGAGAAATCCTCAGAAATACCAAACCACCCACCTAGAACAAAGCACAACCTTAAGAACTTAAACTATAAAAAACAACCAATAACAAGTACAACACAAAAATCTAAAACTATACCTCAAACTCCAAAGGTCTCTGGTGGCTATCGGCCCAATGCCGCTGTCTGTCCTGCGCCACTCGAAGTCTGTCTCTGATCAACTGAACCTTCTCCGCTGTATCCATAACCATCTCTAGCCTAAGCAAAACTCTCTCTCCAACATCGTCCCATGACAAGGGAGTATGACATCTCTAAAGCTTCAAATGGTGATATCTCTATACTAGTTTGGTAGCTGTTGTTGTAAGCAAACTCTACCGAATGGAGATGGTCCTCCCAAGAACCCCCAAAATCTAGTACACAAGTGCGCAACATATCCTTGAGAGTCTGAATAGTCCTCTCTGACTGCCCATCTGTCTGGGGATGATATGCAGTACTGAACTTGAGCTGAGTGCCCAAACTCGTCTGCAAACTCCTCCAGAAATGAGAAGTGAAATGACTATCCCGATATGTGACTATATTGACGGCAACTCCATGTATCCTGACGATCTGCCTCACATCTCTGCCAGCTTCTCCGTAGAAAAACCTACCTTGAAAGACAAAAAGTTGACCGACTTGGTCAATCTGTCAACGATGACCCAAATTGCGTATTTCTCTCATGGAGATCGTGGAAGTTCGGACACAAAATTTATAGTAATGTGCTCCCATTTGCACTCTGGAATGGGTAATGGATGAAGTAAACCTCCTGGCCTCTGCCTCTCAGCTTTCACCTGCTGGCACACTAAGCATCTGGATACAAACTGTGCCACTACTCTCTTCATGCCATACCACCACACACTCTCTCGTATATCCCGATATATCTTGTTGGCACCTAGATGTATAGAATACTAAGAGCGATGCGCTTCCTACAATACCTTCTCACGCAGCTCTCCACTAGGCACACACAATCTAACTCCATGCCATAAATATTCATCTTCAGCAATGGTGAAATCATCCTCCAATCCTGCTCTCACCTGAGCTCTGATGCTCCTCAGAGATACATCCTCATACTGTGCTACTTTAATTCTGTCCAAATTTGAGTGTATCTGCAATCCTCATATCTGCATAGCACAACCAGGATCTACCACCTCAATGCCTAAGCTCTCCAAGTCCTCCAACAAATATCGATCCTGCGTCAAGAACATAGCTATCGGATACCTGCTCAAAGCATTGGCAACTATATTAGCTTTCCTAGGATGATACTGCAAAGAGATGTCAAAATTCTTTATCAGTTCCAACCACCGACGCTGTCTCATGTTCAACTCCTTTTGTGTAAAAATGTACTTCAAGCTCTTGTGGTCTGTGAAGAACTCCACACGCTCTCCGTACAAATAGTATTTCTACAACTTCTGGGCGAAGATGACTGCTACTAATTTTAAATCATGGTTAGGATAGTTCTTCTCATGAAGACGCAATTGCCTGGATGCATAGGCAATCATTTTCCTATTCTGCTAAAGAATACAACCCAAACCTTTCCCCGATGCATCACTATAAATAGTGAAACCTCCAGACCCTGATGGCAACGTCAAAATAGGAGCAGACGACAACCTCTTCTTTAATTCCTCAAAAGTAACATGGCAATCCTCCGTCCAAATAAACTCTACATCGTTCCTGGTGAGTCTGGTCTTCGGCTCGGCAATCCTCGAAAAATCTTACACAAACTTTTTATAGTAGCCTGCCAATCCCAAGAAACTCCTGATCTCTGCTACCGAGCTCGGGGTCTTCCAAGACTCCACTGCTGTGATCTTTTTTGGATCCACTAAAATACCATCACCAGTCATAACATGCCCCAAAAATTCTACCTTGTCCAAGAAGAACTCACAGTTGGACAGCTTCCTATACAGCTTCTCATTTCTCAGCATCTCGAACACAATCCGCAAATGCTACTCGTGCTCCTCCGGTGTCTTCGAGTATATGAGTATGTCATCGATGAACACCACCACGAATATGTCAAGGTACTGATGGAATACCTTGTTCATCAAGTTCATAAATATCGTCGGTATATTAGTCAACCAAAATGGCATCACCATAAACTCGTATTGACCATACCGAGTTCTAAAAGCAGTCTTTGGTATGTCCTCCAGCTTCACTTTCACTTGGTGGTAGCCTGATCTCAAGTCTATCTTAAAAAATACCTTGGCACCACTCAACTGATAGAATAAGTCATCAATCAGTGGCAAAGGGTAATTATTCTTGATAGTGAGATTATTTAATGCCCTGTAATCAATGCACATGCGCACTGATCCATCCTTCTTCGGTACAAACAATACCGGGGCTCCCCACGGTGAAAAACTCGATCTGATAAACCCCTTATCCTGTAATTTGTCCACCTACTTCTTCAGCTCGACCAGCTCGCTGTTGTTTACTCTATAGACATGCTGTAAAATTGGTTCTGCACCTAGCACCAAGTCTATAGAGAATTCAATATCTCAATCTGGCGACAAACCTGGCAATTCCTCAGAAAATACATCCAAGAACTCTGTTATCAATGGATGCGGCAACTCCTTGTCTTCTACCATAGCTCCATAAATAATGCCTTCTTTCTGATCTGTAGCTCCTCTAGCAAACTCGAACTCTGGCTCTCCTAGCGGACCAAACAAAACTGTACCTCCTCTATAATCTATACTAGCATAGTGCCTACTCAACCAATCTATCCCGAGTATAATATCGTAGCTCGAAAGTGGCATTACAAGTAGACACGTACTCATCTCCTGGCCTCCCAGAGTAACTCTCTGATCCTTACAAATATTATTAACCAGGATAATGCCTCCCTCGATCATGATCTTGCAAGTCCTAAGCAAAGACTCAGCTACTAAACCATGCTTTAGAGCAAAAGAAACAGATACAAAACTATGGGAAGCACCACTATTAAACAAATCTAAAGTTGGAATGGAATAAAGAAGAATAAAACCTACGATGACATCTCTGGTGGGCTCGTCCTCTTTGACTGTTATAGCAAATGCTCGTCCCTGACGTGCACCTTCCTGATGCTGATGCTGGACATAATGCTGCTGCTAGCTCGAAAGCGGTCCCCTCGGCTGTACTGCAGGTGGTCTCGCATATGCCCTCAGAGCTGGAGCTGCTCCCTGAACTGCACGACGAGGACACTCTCTCATTTGATGCCCTTCGGTATAAAAATATAAGCAAACTCCCAACCTCCTCCTGTAAACCTCCCAGATATGGCCGGGCTTCTTGCAGTAGTGGCAAGGAGCTTGCTGTAACTATCTCTGCTACTGTGGTGCCTGGTGAAACGGTGTCCTAGATGGAGTCTGGTGCTATTGTGGCTGCTGAAAAGGCCTGGACTAGAAATGAGAAAATTTAGCAGATACTGCACTGCTGTTGGCCCCCAGAAAAGAATCACGGTCTCTCTTGGGCTTCAAACCCAACTTCCACTCAACTTTGCGTTCCTCCGCAAGTATCTCCGAGTATGTCTCATAAAAAGACGGAATGAGGATCTTCACTTCCCAGTTTAGACCCTCACAAAAATGAATAGCCCGAACCTTCGGCTCTCTCACCAAATACTCTACAAATCGGCTCAACCTGTCGAACTTCGCAGCGTACTCCTCTACAGACATGCTCTCCTGAATGAGGCTCTCAAACTGCCTCCCAGAGTCTAGCCTGTCTGCCCAAACAAAGAACTTCTTCTTGAAGAGGTCCTTGAACACATCCCAAGACTGTCATGCGTCAACCAGAATCGGCTCATTCCTGAACCAAGTTCGGGTGACGTCGAACAGTTGAAGTCCTACCGCCTCAACCTTCAGATCCTCAGAAAGATAGGACACCCTCATAAGACGCTCAATGTCATTAAGCCAATCATCAGCATAGACGATATCCTTCATCCCCTTGAAGACCCTAGGCTCCAGTTTCTTGAAGTCCTGGAAGTTTCCTGGCCAAAGCTGAGCAACCTGAGGAGCAACCTGCTGCTGGACAGAAACTCCTCTCTCTACTGCGGCATGAGCAAGCTAATGAGCACTCTCGATGCCCTGCCATAAGACGTAGGTCTGTCTCTGGTGTGCCTCAGACTAGGGCTGAGCAAAAACTGGTTTAAAACCGAAAATCGGACCGAATCGAACCGAGTTAGCAATTCGGTTCGGGTCCAAAAAAATTCGGGTCGGGTTTGGTTATCAAAAACCAAAAGTTCGGTTAATGGGTCGGTGATCGGTTATTGGGTTTCGGTTTTAGTTTTAAACCGAAACCGATTTGCAATGTAAATTGACAACTATACCCTTAACCCAAACCTAAGTATATATAGTAAAAACTCCCTCTCTCCTCTTATTCTCATAACCCTAACCGAGTCTCTCAGTCTGCCGACCGCCGCTCTCTAATGTCTAAACCCCTCTGCCTTGAGTGCCCTCTCTGCCGGCTCTGAGACTCTGTCTGTGTCTCCTCTTTCGTCTTTACCGCATCCCCTCTCGGCCTCTGGCTGACTCTGAGTCTCCTCTTCAGTCTCTCCAACTCTATCTAACCTAGATCTGACACATCGGCTCTCTCGATCTAACCTAGATCTATCCAGATCTAAGATCTAACCTAGATCTGGTAAGAAATTACCCCAATAACTTATTATTATTTTTTGGCAAATATTTATTTATTTAATTTCATTTTTTTCTAATTTTTTGTTATTTTCTTGTTTCATCTTTGGTGCAGGGCTTGATATGTCTCCAAATCTAAGATCTAACCTAGATCTGGTAAGAAATTACCCTGATCTAAGATCTAACCTAGATTTGGTGCAGGGCTTGGTACGTTTTAATTTTATTGTGCCATTATCTTGCTGTTAGACTGTTAGACTGCTAGTTGTATACATACCTATATTATCTTGCTGTTAGACTGTTAGTTACTAGTGAGTACTGAGTATGCTTATGTTAATTATAATCCTGTTACCAGCAGAAGCAGTAACTAACAGCAAGTCACTACTCATTCACTGTAAGTAACCCTGTTACATGGCCCCTATTCAAAAAAAATGATTATGTCTAATTGATAGACTGTTAGTTACTAGTGAGTACTGAGTATGCTTATGTTAATTGTTTCTAGTGAGTACTGAGTATGCTTATGTTAATTGTTTCCTGCCAAAAAAAATGTCTAATTGATAATTGTTTCCTGCTTCTAGTGAGTAGTGAGCAGTGAGTACTGAGTATGTTTACCATACCTACATTATCTTGCTGTTAGACTGTTAGTTACTAGTGAGTACTGAGTATGCTTATGTTAATTGTTTTCTACCAAAAAAAATGCAGGTTTGCAAAAAAAATTGATAATTTGCATTTTGGTACTTTGAACTTTGAAGAGTAAAGATTATGTCTAATTGATAATTTTTGTACATCTATTATTTGTATTTTGGTACTTTGAAGAGTAACTCAGTAAAGATTATTTGCAGGGTTGGTACACTTTGATTAGTTTTTATACATTTTGACCTAATATATGTATATCTGTGTTGCACTCTGTGAGTCTGTAATGGGACTATCTTTATTTGCATTCTGCACTATGATTATGCTATTCTGGCACATTGATATTTGATTAGTGAATAGTGACTAAGACACTACATTTTGACTTAATATATTTATATACTGCAATACTGCATAGTGCATCTGTTATTTACATTTTTGGTACACTACAATACTAAGACACTGCAATACTGCACACTGCAATACTGCATAGTGCATCTGTTAGTGACTGACACTTATTTTTGGTATACTGTAATACTAAGACACTGCAATACTGCACACTGCAATACTGCATAGTGCATCTGTTAGTGACTGACACTTATTTTTGGTACACTGCAATACTAAGACACTATAATACTGCACACTGCAATACTGCAATACTGCATAGTGCATCTGTTAGTGACTGGCACTTATTTTTGGTATACTGCAATACTAAGACACTGCAATACTGCACACTGCAATACTGCATAGTGCATCTGTTAATGACTGACACTTATTTTTGGTACCTCATTGAATTTTTGGTACTTTGAACTTTGAAGAGAAATACATCTGTTATTTGCATTTTGGTAGTTTGAACTTTGAAGAGTAAAGATTATGTCTAATTGATAATTTTTGTACATCTGTTATATGTATTTTTACTTTGAAGAGTAAAGATTATTTGCATTTTTGGTACATCATTGAATATGCAGTCATGCAGGGTTGGTACACTTTGATTTGTTTTTATACATTTTGACCTAATATATGTATATTCTTCACTTTGAAGACACTGTATTAGTGTATTTTGGTACATCATTGAATTTTTTGGTTCTGGCACATTGATTATGCATTCTGTGATTGTGTTGCACATTGATTTATTTTGTCTAAGATACTGCTTTTTGGTACATCATTGCTTTTTGGTACCTCAGTGAGTTTGTGACTTACACTGCATAGTGCATTGACATTCTATATTTTGACTTAATATATCTTTACACTGCATTCTGCAGTCTGCAGTCTGCACTCTAATTCTTCACATTCATTAGTAGGTTAGTGACTAAGACACTGTATTTTGGTACATCATTGAATTTTTTTATTCTGGCACATTGATTCTGCATTCTGTGATTGTGTTGCAAATTAATTTATTTTGTCTAAGATACTGCTTTTTGGTACATCATTGCAAACTACATTCCAGTATTTGTACATTCCTACAATCTACATGAATGTGTCAAAAGTGAAACTCAGTGAGTTTGTGACTTACACTGCATAGTGCATTGACATTCTGCATTTTGACTTAATATATCTTTACACTGCTTTCTGCAGTCTGCAGTCTGCACTCTAATTCTTCACAGCTACTACTTTATTCTGCATTCTGTGAGTCTGTTTCTGCATTCTGTGAGTCTGTAATGGGACTATCCCTATCTGCAATTTGATTCTGCATTCTGCCCTGGCACATTGAGACACTGCATTTTGGACTAGTAGTGACTAAGGGCTATTTATGTAGGTTGGAATTGGGTAAGGGTTAGGTAGCATAGCTATAGGTAACTTAGGTTACTCATAAATGTGTGATGTTTAATAGGTGTAGCACCAACCCAATCAATGGCAACAACTTCATATTCATGCAATGTGCGTATTTCTTAATTTTTGGACTCAATTTTGTTATTTATATTTCATATATTCAAAGTACAAATTTATTGTTTTAGATGTCGCAAGAAGGTGATCATCAACCACCAACTAGTTCTCAAGCCATAAATGAGCCTCTCCCTGTATCTAATCTAAATTTGAAGCTTCCGGTTTCAAGAAAGCCTTCGAAGGAAAGAGCTCCGCATTGGAAAGATTTTAAAAAATTTCTTGACCCGGATGGTCATCCAAAAGCAAGTTGCAACCATTGCGGAAAAGAATACCATTGCCATAGTAAGCTAAATGGGACTACTAGTGTGAAAACCCACTGGAATGCATGTCCATTGAATCCAAAGAATCATGAACCTAGTCAAACAATACTCAACTTGCAATCAATTGCAAAGGGCAAGCAAATACTAACTAGTTGGAAATTTAATCAAAATGAGGTAAGAAAGGCCTTGACACATATGATTATCATTGATGAGCTTCCGTTTCGATTTGTGGAGTGTGAGGGCTTTAAAAACTTTATTAATGTGGCGTGTCCTAGCTTTCGTATTCCTTCAAGATGGACAATGGCTCGGGATTCTTATGATATTTACTCTATTGAAAAGAGTAAGTTCAAAACATATTTGAAAGAGTCCAAGCAAATGATTTGCCTTACAATGGATACTTGGACATCGTTACAAAAAATCAATTATATGTGTCTTACGACACATTATATAAACGATGATTGGGAGTTGAAGAAAAAAATTATAAACTTTTGTCCAATTTTAAGTCATAAAGGTGAGGCCATCGGGAAAGCGGTAGAGAAGTGCTTGCTAGAGTGGGGTATTGATAGAATATTCACTATCACGGTAGACAATGCGAGTTCCAATGATGTTGCTATTTCTTATTTAAGCAAGAAAATTCAGAATTGGGGAAATAACATTCTACAATGCAAATATTTACACATGCGATGCATTGCACATATCATTAATCTAGTTGTGGTTGACGGCTTAAAATTAATGTCTCCATCGGTTGCTCGTGTTCGAAATACGGTGAGATATGTGAGACATTCTCCTAGTCGATTTCAAAAGTTCAAGGAGTGTGTTGAAGCCGAAAAGATACAAAGCAAAAAAATATTGTGTCTTGATGTGAGCACCCGTTGGAACTCTACATTTTTGATGTTGAACACGGCGCAAAAGTTTGAAAGTGCTTTTGAGAGATTCGCCGGACAAGATCCATGGTTCAAACTAGAACTAGCAGAGAATGGTGGGTTTTCTACCGAGGACGATTGGGCTAATGCAAGAAGAATGTGCACTTTCTTAGAACACTTTTATGAACTTACTTTGCGTATCTCGGGATCCTTATATGTCACTTGCAATAATTTCTTTGACGAAATCACATCCATTGATATTCTTTTACGTACTTCAAGGGAGACTGATGACTTTGACTTATCTCTCATGGCCGACAAAATGAGAGAAAAATATCAAAAGTATTGGGGGGACATTGAGAAAATGAATATGGTGATATTTATTGCACCAATTCTTGATCCTCGACATAAGTTAGAATACGTGGAATATGCTCTTGATCATCTCTATGGTCCGGAGAAGAGCGATTCCATGAAAAAGAAAGTAAAAAGTGTTGCGTACTCCATGTTCAATGAGTACAAAAACATAAGCTCTTCTCAAAGTAGTGGTGTTGCTACTAATAGTGAAAGAGTTGAACCTTCTTGTGCAAATCAACCGGTGCACAACTTGCAATTGAAGAAGTTTATGAAAGCTCAATTCAAGAAACATAAGATGGAATTGGGTGGTGGTGATACTAAATCGGAGTTTGATCGATATTTATATGAGAGCATGGTAGATGATGATGATGATGAGAGTGATGAGTTTAATATTTTGGGATGGTGGAAGCTTAATTCTCCCCGTTTTCCGATCCTTTCGAAGATGGCTCAGGATGTGTTGGCCGTTCCCATATCTACCGTGGCGTTCGAGTCCGCTTTTAGTACGGGTGGTCGTGTGCTTGATTCATATAGGAGCTCCTTGACTCCAAAAATAGTTCAAGCTCTTATTTGTTGTCAAGATTGGTTACGTATGCCTTCTGATCGACCTATAGTATCTATTGTTGAAGAGGAGTTTGAAGACGTGTATCAAGTTGAAATGGGTAAAAATTTTTCTTATTTAGCATGAAATTTTTTCTATTGTATCTTTTATTGTGTGTTTTAACTTCTTAATTGTTTTAACTTTTTTATTTAGATTTGGGTAAGTTGACGGTGGAATCAATATCAACGTCAACAAGCGAGGTTTGATTAATTCTGGTCTTTAAATTTGGACTTTTGGAGGGATATTTGGGAACACAAACTTTTAGTTGGAAACTTGGAAGACAATGTGTAATATTTTTGGATACCTGTTAGGCTGTTACTGGCTTACTGCTGCTATTTTTTTGCCGTTCTCATCTTTGCTGACTTGCTGTTAGTTGCTGCTTCTGCTGACTGCTGTTATTGCTTGTTATATAATATATACTACCTGTTACTTGCTGACTTGCTATTAGTTACTGTTGCTGCTGACTGCTGTTATTGCTTGTTATATAATATCTACTACATGTTACTTGCTGACTTGCTGTTAGTTACTGCTGCTGCTAACTGCTGTTATTGCTTGTTATATAATATCTACTACCTGTTACTTGCTGACTTGCTGTTAGTTACTGCTTCTGCTGACTTGCTGTTAGTTACTGCACTCTGCAGTTATTTCTGCCTCTGTAGTTATTTCTGGGAGCTTTATTGCTGGAAGCTTTGTTGCTTCTGTTGTTATTTCTGCCTCTGTAGTTATTTCTGGGAGCTTTATAGCTTTATTGCTGGGAGCTTCTGTTGTTATTTCTGTTGTTATTTTTTCTTGTTGTAGGTGCATAAAATGAAGCCACTAGCGAGGCATAAAATGCAGCCATTGGCGACAGACAATGGCGTGGCATAAAATGCAGCCATTTGGTAAATTTATGATGCTAGTTTATTTAGTCTTTTCTTGAGAAATTTACTAACATATTACATGATAAAGTGGAAATGATGATGATGGCTTGAGAATAGGAGAACTGATACTACATGGCATCAAACAATGATACAAAAATGAGCCTTATCTGAGCCATAATTTAGTTTTTTTCTTCTTCTTTTTCTTGTGTTGTCCAGGTCCTCCAGGATAATCTAGGACTTGATGATGATGACTTGTTTATGAAGAGAACTATGCATTTGAACGGTTTAACCTGGGAACTCTTGTTACTAGCAACTGGCAAGGTAGTTATAAACTTATAAATACACTTTCTAAATACAGTTTGATATCTGTAGGCTGCATATATGTTTGGTATCTTTATTTTATTGTGTTGTTGTTCTTCAGGGGAAGATATGGGATTCAGTGAGATAAGCACCAGTTTGAAATTGGAGGGCTTAGGAATTAAATCTCAGCTGCATTTCATTGTTGTAATTTTTTTTTATCTAAACTGGAAACAAGATTTCATTTATTTTGTGTGTACATTTTATTTTGTGTGTATATTTTTAATTTTTTTGTACAATATCAAAACTGGCACTGTGTGTGACTGTGTAGTCTAGTGTATACATTTTGTTTTGTTATAATTTTTTGCTTCAATTTTTTTTAATTGAAATTTGGTTTGTATATTTGATTGCCCAGGTTGGGTTTGAAGTTATTTGTTTTAAAATGGTCCAAACAACAATATATTAGATGGGCCAAGGATAATTTTATTAGTTGGGCCGTTCAATTAGTTTATTTTGTTCATTGTAAAATGAAGCGTCCCAGCCCATTACACAAAGGCCCATAAACCGAATAATTAAAATAACCGAACTAAAATTTTTTGGTTCAGTTTATTTCGGTTTTGAAATATTGTGGTTCGGTTCGGTTCGGTTTTTTAATAGGTCGGTTCGGTTTATGTTCGATTTTTAATAATGCGGTCCGGTTTGGACTGAACCGAACTATTGCTCACCACTACCCCAGACTGAGCCCTCTGTGCCTCCAACATCTTACGAAACAGTATAAATATCTGTGTCGCATCTGCTGGCACGAAAGATGGAGATGGAAGTCCCTCAGATACAGCTGGCACAGTCCTATGAGTAGGTGGTATACCTCCGAAAGCAGCTGATACTCCAATCACCGGAGAAGTAACTAGTGTAGGCCCTCGGGATGTCGCAGACCTCTCCCCTGCTGCGATCTAGTCTTAGGCGTCATCCTGAGACAAAGCGAAAGAAAGAATCAATATGGCACATGATGTAAGACACTCAAGGAAGAACAGATTAAAAGGTCAAATACCAATATCAAGGAAGAATAATTGAATGAATCAAAAGAATTTTTCCTAGATGTGATTGAGAATTCTCAATCTATAGCCTATATTCTATATCCTGAAACAGGCTCATAATAGCACTCAATTCAGAGCACCACTACGAATCGTACTAATTACGACCTTGAAGACCTGCATGGGCCACCACTAAAAATGTGTCACGACCCGCACCCAGTGTAAGGGTACAAGTCGGGAACAACGCCTAGCCTACGTCGTAGAATCAGCGATAGAACGTTGTTTGGATAATCTATCTAAAAATATAATGAGCCACCAACAATATCAATATACTCAATCAAAGATATAAGATAGAAATAAGCACGAATATGATAAAGAATAGAACAGTCACATATAACTCATGAGTCTAAAATAATAACATCAATGAGTCTGAAAAAAGCAAAACAACAAGCTGGAGACAAATCCAGTACAAAGAATACTAAGAAGCTACAAGTCCCGGGTCATCTGTCTCAGTCTGGATGAGTCCCTCCTGAGCCAGGGTCTCTGACTCTAAGCCCACAATATCCTAAGGTCCGTAATATATAGGGTACCACTCCTCAGTGTCATCTGAAAAAATATATTCAGTCAGGAAAGGAGCAAAGTACATCTCTAACAGCAGTTCTAATCAATGATATAAACTATGTAACAGTAAATAGATGTGAATATACAAGATGCAATAATAGATACAACAGATATACCATAAAGGAAATACTGTAAATAAATACAAAATGAATAATATGGCAATGAACAAGAATACTAAATGACTAAGTAAGTGAGTACTAGCTTTAACATGTGATCGACTTGGGAACTTGATACAAGATTTATGGCCTGGCTAATCATATGTGTAGTGTATGATTAACACTATTCAAGAACAAGATATGATACAAGATGGGTATGATAAAAAATCTATACTACATACTTTCCAACCCCGATTGGTATAGTGGATCCAACCATGGTACGCTATGGCATAGGATTCTCCAAGAAGATAGCGACTCTTCTCGAGAATCAGTGTCTGTACATGTACAAGAAGAACAATAAAACAAGGCTTGCACAAGATACACCATATACCAAGGAATAACATCTCGTGACGAGATCCGGATATACCAATCCGTGTAACCATCGTGTCAAGAAATCATGGATATCTACACTAGATACAATGAACATAGAGGATATCATAAATAAAAAACTATCAGAGAATGTACTAGCCTAAAGTCTAGTGAATAGTCTCACGATGTCTGATACAGAGCCTCGAAGACCTAGATAGGGAATACAACATTAATACAAGGTTTCAGAATAAAAATAAGTTAAACTAGTCAACCTCTAGGTCAAAAAGCTATTTCTAAGTCAACACAGTCAAACTAGGTTAATTCTAAGTCAAAATGGTCAAACTAGGTCAAACTAGCTATTTCTAGGTTGTATGAGTCTATCTCAATGATGTTGGATTAATAAAGTAAGAATCTAGGTCATACAAGCTAAATCTAGGATACTAAGATGCCGTATCTCAGGATACGAAATCAAAAGATATGAATATCATATGTGCATATTAAATCAACAATATATATACTAGTCTAATGACCAAAAGCTATTTGGATACCTTGGCTTTGAACCAACTCGGTATCCTACCACTAAACCCCCCATCTTGCTACCCAATACCTTGAATATTCTCAATTACCTTGATACTTACCTTGATTGTTCAAGGTGAAAGATATCTAGTATATAGTAGCTACCCCATTAGCTATATAGACATGCATATAACAATCCAATATAGTTTTTAGTATCCACTAATATCAACTAGTAGTATATAATAAAACTATTAAATATTTACTAATACACTACTACCTACTTACCAACATACAAAACATATATATATATATATATATATATATATATATATATATATATATATATATATATATATATATATATATATATATATATTTATATTTATATATATTTATTTATTTATTTATATATCTAACTAGAAGGTATAGGATATATATATATATATATATATATATATATATATATATATATATATATATAAATATATATATAATACTAAACTAGATACTATCAAGCTACTAATAAATATATCTCTAGATACTAGCTAATTACTACTAGTTAACTAATTCACTAACCATTTAACCAAACTAACTAAAGCACTAATTTACCCAATACCCAACCACATAAGTATTAACTGTTATGGGGCTTCCTAAGTTGCTGCTTTTTTTCCTATTGTTGCTGTTGTCCTACTTCCTATTCCTACTACTGCTGCTGCTGTGCTACTTCCTATTGCTGCTGTTGCTGCGCTTCCTATTGCTACTGCTATTGTGCTTTATATGGCTGTTGCTGTGCCTGCGGGTCAAGACCCCCCTCATACAACACACAATAAGCGCACATATATATACATCTATCTATATAATATCTAATACTTATATAAATATATATAACCATTCTCATTAGTAGCTATAATATACACTCACCATACATCTAGATACGTAAATATATCCATATATGGATATGTAGCCAAGTAATATACACACTTACCTATATATATAACTACCTTTATATATATAAACATCTAACCATCCATACCTATATATCAATCTATGTATACACCTCACATATAGGTATCACACATACATATATATATGTATCTAGGTAGATATACTTATATATATATATATATATATATATATATATATATATATATATATATATATATATATATATATATATATATATATATATATATATATCTATATACTAGAATATATACATCTATATACATACATACACTCTCTATAATATAAATATAAACATCAACAACATACATAGCTATGTAGATAGTATATATCAATAACTCATATATATACATATCATATGAACAACACAAGGATACATATAACCTAATATATATGTACATACATACTATGATAATTAATATACTTATTAGCTATGAACAAAGAATATTAAATATATAAAAATGAAATACAACAAACACATGGAGTACATCGCACCCGTATCACACTGGATCTATGATACGCTTGCGACATGAGTCTACCACACAACCAAACATACCTCGAAGGACACGAGTAAGTCTAATATATTATTTATGAATAATATGAAGAGTCAAACACATATCTACGTGTTCGGGTCAAAATATGACATGCACAAAGTCCCGTATCTGAGAAAAAACCCCAAATCAACACGTATCACCAAATTGTTGGGATACAACCTACACATACCCAATTGTGGGCACGACACTAGCCACAAACACACAAACATATGCCAAATTGATCTTTAGGACCAATTGACAAACACAACAAGTGTCAATCTTGGAATTCTACCAAAATTGACACAAAAAGTACCATAACTTCCTCAATAGGTCTCATATGAACTCAATTTCAATTCCTATGGGTAGCCTATGCATATGGATTAATTTTTCATGGTTAATTCTCAGATTTAGAACCTAAATGAATAGAGAAAACTGAATTGTACCTATTAGGAGATAGATTTCCAATCCAACCTCAAAATGTGATAAAATTGGCCTCCAACTTGTAGATCCTTGCTCCTCTTTGTAGATCCTTACTTCCTCCTTCTAGATCCTTACTCTACTAGTCTCCAATGGTGATTTGGAAATGAATTAGAATGAAATTTGGTTGAAAAATGATGTGGAAATGGGGAAACTTGGTTGAGGAAAATTTTAGATCTAGATTTCAAATGAATAGAGGAGAGAGAAACTCCCCCCCCTTTTTAACATAGCCGGCCACCCTTGCCCCTTCCTCAAGCTACTATGTAATGTCCATTATACCCCTTGAGGCCTCTCGTGAAGAAATAATTAAGGAGGGAAGGTTATAGTCTAATGGTTTAATTAAACTAATCATCCTCCTAATCAATGGGCTTCTAGTTGGGCTCAATTCTAATAATTAGTACATGTTGGTCCATGAGTCTAAACTAGTTAGGTCTACTAACACAAGTCCAAAATAATATACAAATATCTAACAATAAATAAATAACATAATAACACTACTAGAAAAAGCGGTCTTAGCGACGTATTTTAGCGACGTCAAAAGAAACGTCGCTAATAATATATAAATTAGCGACTCCTTATTAAAACGTCGCTAGACGTCGCTAAATGGCGATATTTAGCGACGTTTAGCGACTTTTATTAAGATTTTAAAAGATAAGTCGCTATAAGTTCAGTTTAGGTCGCTAAACGTCGCTAATATGTCTAATTTAGTGACGTTTAGCGACGTATATAGCGACCTTAATATTGAAAATATTTAGCAACGTGTTTAGCGACGCATTGACGTCGCTAAAATTTAAATTAGCGATGTTTTTCTTGGACGTCGCTAAATGTCGCTAAAATTTGGTTAATTAGGGATCGGTTTCATTTTTCTCCATCTGCTGAAATTTCGAAAAGAAAAAAAATTCCCCCCCCCCGCGCTCCGTCGACCCGCTCTCCACCGCGACTACTCCGGTAAACCCTACTCTCTCTCTCTCTCTCTCTCTCTCTCACAGGACACATGTGACATTGACAAAAACACGACACACACACAGACACTGACACAGACACAGACACGGCACACACACACACTGACACAGACACTGATCAGGACCTAGGGTTAGGGTTAGGGTTAGGTTTGTTGACATGGGGTTAGGGTTAGGGTTAGGGTTAGGGCCGACTGGCCCAAGTTGACGAGAGAGGTAACAGCAGCAGTGAGCACTGCTTACTAGCAGTGAGCAGGGGGAGACTTGAGGCACATCAGTCCAATGTGCAACAGGCAACTTGGGGAGGCACTGCACAGCTGAACATAGTGTGCATTAAGGTTTAGGTGCATTGTAGTTGGTTGTTAGCTTCTGCAGGCAGGTGTGAGGGGGTCCTAATACAGTGTAAATACTGCATCCTTGTGCAGCAACTTACTGAGCCAGTCAGCAACTAGTGCAAGGCAGGATTTGGATGTGTTTGAGATGGGGTTTGAACTCGTATGATTTAAAGGACATGAGGGCAAGTGTCAGATATAACACCAACATCTGAGAGAAGATTGGGTATTCATAGTGATACTATAGTGCACACATGAGTGTGTGGCTCGGGATAAGGGGTAATCAAATATTGAGGAAGAAGGTAAGCAGTAGCAGTGGGTGACTGATTTAAAGAGGTGTATTAGTCAGGTGTTTGAGTGAATATATGTGTTGAAGAGAATAAGTAATAGGTGTGAAGGTTGAGCATTCATATAGGTGTATCCCAGATCTGGGAGTATAGATGGAGTGTTTATATGAGTATATATGGAGTGTTTATATGAAGTATAGAATTTAGAGTACTTAATAGGTGTTGTTGGTACCAGGTGAGTTTTGATTACAGAATTCTTAAGAGTGTATGTGTGTATCAGTGTGCCAGTTTGGGGGGTTAGGTTTTTTTTACTAAAGGGAGTGCAGTAATCTGCCGGTAAATGTGAGTGAGTACAGCCACAATGCATGGGGTTATCCATTTCATAGAGCAATAGCCCGTGTACTTGGGAAACTTTTGATGCAAAAATTGTTCAAGCACCAGGTGCCTTAGTGCAATGCCATGACTGCTTTTCCCATAACGGACACTGACCTAGGAGTGTGGTTGGGGGCAGCTGCAGTTCTATAGTATGACACACTATTTGTAGTGTTGACTGTACACTTATAGTGCAGTTCATAGTACTATGGGGTTGGGGGCAGCTGCAGTTTTGATAAATGAAAATATGTATTATATCAGTTATGATTTTTATAGTACGGTTAATTTTGCATGTAATGATTTATATGATACATACTGTCAATTTTGCAGAAGTTTCTAGAAATGGATATGAATTACTATCTGCATCATCGTTCGTAGATGTACAACCGTCATCCTGATGACATGTGCGGTGTGCGGGATGAATTCATTGAGGGTATACAGCAGTTCCTGTAGTTCGCAAAGGCGTTCCCTCAATACATGGACGGTACCAAAATTAAGTGTCCGTGTGTGAGATGTTGCAACAGGAAATATCATCCTGAAGTGGAAGTTACATATCATTTATACTCGAAGGGCTTTACGCCGAATTACTATCAGTGGACCGCGCACGAAGAACTTGTATCTCTAGCATCAGAGTCGGAGCCCTATGTGGAGCCGTATATGGATGTCCAAGACCACGATGCTTACGACGACGGGTTGGTGAACATGGTTTATGATGCGGCGGGGCCTAGTTTCAATCCTGACAATTATGATGCGGCGGGACCTAGTTTCAATCCGGACAATTATGATGCAGCTGAGGAGGCACCGAATGCCGATGCTGCAAAGTTTATGGAGTTGCTTGAGAATGCAAGGACTCCACTATATCCTGGTTGTGAGGATCATTCAACGTTGGAGGTGGTTACAAGATTATTGAGCATCAAGTCCGATTTTAACATGTCGCAAGAATGCTATAATCGACTGCTCGATTTGATTATAGAGATCTTGCCCGAGGGTGCAAAGTTGCCTAAAGACTTCTATCGATCTAAGAGGATGGTGAGATCGCTTTGGATGGGATACGAGAAAATCGATGCATGTCGCAACGGGTGCATGTTGTACTACAAAGACAACAAGGATGAAGATGCGTGCAGATTCTGTGGTGCTGATCGCTACAAGGCCACTGTTAGAGGAAAGTCTGTCGGTGCAAGGAAGCCTACCGATTCGATGCACTACTTGTCTTTGACGCCGCGGTTGCAGCGGTTGTTTATGGTTAAGGAGACTGCAGAAAACATGAGTTGGCACAGGCGAAAACAGATCGAAGGAGTATTGGATCATCCATCCGATGGAGAAGCATGGAAGCACTTTGATCGAGAGTATCCATATTTTGCCGAGGAAGCGCGTAATGTCAGATTGGGGCTCTGCTCTGACAGTTTTACCCCATTCGGACTTTCGGGCTCCCAGTATTTGTGTTGGCCTGTGATCGTCACTCCGTACAATCTACCACCTTGGATGTGCATGAAGACTCCGTATATGTTCCTAACCGTTATTATCCCGGGTCCGAACAATCCGAAGAGGAACATCGATGTGTATTTACAGCCTTTGATAGATAAGTTGAATCAGCTGTGGGAAGTCGGTGCCAACACGTACGATGTTTCTAGAAAGCAGAATTTTCAGATGAGGGCAGCACTTATGTGGACCATCAACGACTTTCCGGCCAATGGAATGTTATCGGGATGGAGCACCCATAGTCGTCTCTCATGTCCGTATTGCATGGACCGTTCTCAGGCTTTCCGTTTGAAACACGGAGGCAAACCGTGCTTCTTCGATTGTCATCGACAATTTTTGCCGAAGGATCATCCGTACCGGAGGAATCGGAATGCTTTTCGTGCGGGAGTTGTGGAGAAGGCCAATCCACCGCTAAAGTTTCCAGACGGGTACGTGTCGAACTTGAAAAGATGCGTCGACCTCAAGGAGAACAAACTAGTAGGTATGAAGAGCCACGATTGTCACGTATTCATGGAGAGGTTAATTCCGATTGCATTTCGGGAATTCTTACCGCAGGTCATTTGGGACCCATTGACAGAGCTGAGCATATTCTTCAAAGATCTTTGTTGTACTAAGTTGCTCGTCGATCGTCTAGAAAAGCAAGAGAGGGACATTGTGGTAACACTATGTAAGCTCGAGAAGGTGTTTCCTCCTGGATTCTTCGACTCTATGGAGCATTTGCCAATTCATCTTTCCTATGAGGCACGTGTTGGTGGTCCTGTCGGTTATCGGTGGATGTACCCCTTCGAGCGCCATCTGAATCACCTAAAGAGAAAGGTAAAAAATAAGGCACGGGTTAAAGGCTCTATTTGTGAAGCTTATGTTCTCGAGGAGATTACAAACTTTTGCTCGACGTATTTCAAACCGCATGTTGCTACTAATAGGACGAAAGCTCCCAGAAATGACGACGCATATCAGGAATCTAATGATGCAATACTCAAAGTATTCAATGCATCCGGAAAGCCCTTGGGAAAAATGAAGAAGAGATATTTGAATGACGATGAGCTAAGGGCTGCTCAATTGTATATATTACTCAATTGCGACGAGGATGAAGTGGACAAGCTAGAGGGGTAAGTAATTAATACGTCCACGT
The DNA here is from genome assembly GCA_036927795.1 of Iris macrosiphon. Taxonomy (NCBI): domain Eukaryota; kingdom Viridiplantae; phylum Streptophyta; class Magnoliopsida; order Asparagales; family Iridaceae; genus Iris; species Iris macrosiphon. The sequence continues at coordinate 93,636,981 of JAYESA010000010.1, forward strand.
TTACATAATCTCAATATAATAGTATAAGATACTATTATGCTACTAATCAGCAGTTGCTTCATTGTTTTTCAGCACATATAATGATGAGTTGAGGTTGGTTAGACCCTACATAACAGACGAAGAAGTAGAACAAGATATGAGATGCCATTTTTCTTCTTGGTTGAGCGCATATGTAAGATGCTTGGTAATTACTTTTTATTTCTGCACTTGTAAAACAAATAACTTACTATCACTACTTTGGTATTTAGGTCGATCGTCTAATATCACCCGAGACTGAATCTATTAGGACTCTAGCCAAGGGACCAATTACTGCCGTAAAAATATGGCCAAGTTTCTGTGTGAATGGGTTCAGGTTCAAGTCAACAAATGCTCCTATCAGAGAGCTTTCTGGATCTTGATTCCACGAAAAATAGTGGTTTGTGTATCAAATCTTCAAACTACAAAGACGTCAATCCGGGCAATAATTTTTTTGGCATCTTACGAGAGATTGTGGAGTTGACATATAATTATGGCCCAGAACCTGCTAATATCGTGCTATTCAGGTGTGAATGGTTCGATCCGATTCAAGATTAAGGTTGGAAAATTGACAAGCATGGCCTTGTGGATATAAACTACAAGCGTAGATATCAAGGCTACGAACCATTTGTCCTATCAAGTCAGGCTTAGCTCGTGTACTTCACAACTTATCCTAGACGGGGGACAGCGAGGTCGGATTGGTGGGCAGTATGCAAGACTAAAGCTAGAAATACCTTTGACATTGACGAAATAGCTTATCAAGAGGACGATCTACCTCTTGTAACAAATATTGTAGATGTGGACTCAACGGAAGTTACTCATTACACGAGTAATAATATAGAAAATGTAGAATTATCCGAAGAGGACGACGAAGTAGATGAAAGTAAAGACGAGGAAGAGGAAGAGCAGGACGAGGAAGGCGAACAAGATGAATTTTCTGAAGATGATTGAAAATATAAAATATTCCATGTAGAATGTAACTATATTTGGACTGTAAATATTGCATGTAGAAGTAGATGTTGACATTAACGAATATATGTATTATATTTTGACTGTATAATGCTTTGAGATATGTATCACATTTCGACTGTAGAATGTAGTATATATTTGTGTTTCTCTATATTCATCATATGTTGTTATCAGATATGACAGGACGACGCGGAGGATTCGGCAGGTCCCGAGGTAGACAGAGTGCCACTCCGGTACTGCCTACTGTTGGTTCCGGATCATCGTCGCCCAGTACTCCAGTATATCGATCAGTCATATCTCCGACTGCGACGACGTTGCGTGGCATCACTCCTGGGACGAGTAGTTCCAGGCATAATAGTACTCCCTCGTCCAGCGTTCCTCCTGCTGACGGAACCATGGAGACAGATGAGCATGTAGAGTAGGTCGTGCCGACGTTGTCCCAGTATCAGCAAGATCCTCTATGCGCACCACCGGAGGAGACGAGGACAGAGATTTGGGCCGACGATACAAAGTAAGTCAATTATATGGTTTAGTATATATTTGTGTTTCTCTTTATTCATCGTATATTGACTTTTTCAGTAATCTAAATTATTATTTCTGTATAGATATCGTCCATCGTCGGTTCAGAGACGCCTGGGCCAATTTCTGAGGAACAACTATGGTGGCCCTTGGATTAACTACTCTGAGGCTCCGGAGGAGAGGAAGGCGTTCTGGTTTGCGCACTTCCAGGTAAAAGTATATTAAATAAATCCTCTAATTTATGCATATTTGTGATGCTAACTTAATGAATTATTTATTGTAGCAAACGTATTTTTATCCTCCGCACCGTGCCGAGTTGATCGAGTGGCTCTTTCCTACCGTTGCCGCCAAGCTTATCCGAGATGCTCTGGATGACCAGAAGGCTCGTGATCGTGCTGGAAAACCGATCCAAGGTTGGATCACGCCTGAGCAGTGGACTGCGATGAGGGCTAGATTCGACGATCCGAGCTACAAGGAAAGGTCTTAGAAGGCCAAGGCGGCTAGGCAGAATGCTGCCAAGTGGTGTGGTGGCTCGATTCCGATGACGGAACATTTCCGTCGTTTGGTATGTTTTTTCTTTTAAAATATATTATTTTAATATAAGTACCATAAAATGGTACTTGGAAAAAATATTTAAGTTTAGTAATAAAAAATATATTTTTAACAGGTACAGAGGGGTGAGGATGCAAACATGGTGACCGTCTTCTTGGCCACCCATCGCAAGGACGGAAATCTCATTGATGAGAGGGCCTCACAGACCTATGTAAGTATTACTTTACTTTGTGTTTATTTTAATATAACTTAGGCAATTATTGAGTTTCCAAACCTTTTCTAGGCCGAGTATCTTAGGCTTCGTGAGTGGGCGACTGTTAGTGCATCTACACCTGGAGAGGCTGGTGCTTCATCGCAGCCCGGTCCATCTCCGTCGACGGACGACCTGTGGGTGACCGCAGCTGGTGGTCTCCAGAGGGGTACGTACTACGGTACGGGCTCATATGGCGCCCTGGTTGCGACGCAGTCATCTAGGGCCTCCCCGACAGCTGTGCATTCCACACACCCCTCGCAGTCGCAACCCTCGCAGTCGTCGGCCAGAGTCCAAGAGGCCGTCCAGGAGGCCGTTGACCGTCAGATTGCGTCTCTCCGTGATGTCTTGCTGCGAAGTATGGAGGACCAGTCCCGGTCCCAGCCGCAGGCGGACGATCCGATGCTCATCGTACGATTGGATATGCTCGACCGCAGCATGACGGAGCTACGAGAATTGACAAATGATATTAGAGCCTCCAATGATCGCAACATCATGGAGCTGCAGGCGTCACAGCTATCGATGGGCGAGAAGCTGACGAGGATGCAGGCGTCACAGCTATCGATGGGCGAGAACCTGACGAGGATGCAGGATTCAATGGGTGATAGCAGTACGAGGCTGTTATCTACCCTAGATTCTTATAACCAGCGACTCGCAGACTTGGAGCAGGCACGGCCTCCACCGACGTCACTGCCTTCTCCATCGACATCGGTGTCGATTCCACGGGACGAGTATGAGGAGTTGTTATCCTTCAAGCGCGCCGCTGGTCAGCCTCCTGCAGATCCGTAGTAGTATAGTTATTTTTATTATTATTTATGAATTATTGATACTTCAACAATAGACATGATGTATGATGCTTCTTGTGGTCTTTAATTTTTTAGTTAATTTAATTGGATTATATAGTTATCCATATTTAATTGGATTGATACTTCTTGTGGTCTTTAATTTAATTGGATTATATAGTTAACTAGATTGAATCATGTTGGTGTGTATGATGAAGATGATGTAAAACTGCAGGGAATCACCAATGTTTGCTTCTGCACATTATTTTTTTTATTTTTTTTTTTAAAATTAGCGACGTTATTAGCGACGTTTAGCGACGTTTAGCAACGTTAATTTACGTCGCTAATTACGTCGCTACTTAGCGACGCTGTAAAACGTCGCTAATGACGTCGCTAAACGTCGCCAATTGCTGACATGGCAGTATAGCCAGGTCATTAAAGACGTCGGGGTAACGTCGCGATAGACGTCGCTAATCAGCGACGTTTAGCGACTTTTCTAAACGTCGCTATTTAGTGACTTGGCGTCGCAAAACGTCGCTAAATTTAGCGACACATTAAAGTCGCTAAAAAACGTCGGCATAGCGACGTTTAGCGACGTTTTTTGTTTTAGCGACTTGGTGTTTTTCGACTGCTTTAAAACGTCGCTAATTACGTCGCTAAACCTAATTAGCGACGATTTTTGGTTATTTAGCGACGTTTTTAGACGTCGCTAATTTGACTTTTTCTGGTAGTGTAAATAAATATTTAACATGCACAATATTTAATTAATTATAAAATAACCAAAATACCCTTTCCTAGAAAATATAGTAGTGACACCTATATATGGTATATTGCATCAATACAAGGTTTTGGAATGAAAATAAGTTAAACTAGCTCAATTTTAGGTCATAAAGTTATTTCTAAGTCAAAATAGTCAAACTAAGTCAACTCTAGGTCAAACTTGGTCAAACTAGCAATTTCTAGGTTGTATGAGTCCATCTCTAGGATATTAGGTCCATACACTTTGTAACTAGGCCATACTAGCTATACAAAGATACTAGGATACCAACAAGTACCGTATTATAAGTTATGCAAGTTATTTGATATGAAAATACTAATATATATATATACAAGACAATATATATAGTACTCTTAGCTAACTAATACTAAGTGGATACCTTGGCTTTGAACCAATGAGGTATCACACCACCTACACACCCATCTTGATACTCAAATTCAATACCTTGAGTATCAATCAATACCTTGACATTACCTTGGTATCACAAGGTAATTCAAATTCTAATATGTAATTAACTACCTGTACACCTAACTATATACTAACATGTATAAATATATACCATACTCTACTAACTACCTACTAATATACCAATACATACATATATATATATATATATATATATATATATATATATATATATATATATATATATATATATAACTACTAGCCTAGCAATATGTATATAAATATATAACTACTAGATAATAATATAACTAAATAACTAAACTATCAATAAAACTAACTAACCCACTTATCTTGCTGCCGCCCTCTTGCTGTTGTTGCTTGATGTGGTTGCTGCAGCTACTGCTCTTGCATTTGCTGCTTGCTGTGGTTGTTGCAGCTGCTACTCTTGTATTTGCTGTATTTGCTGCTGAAACCACTTGTTGTGGCTTGCTGCTCAGTTGCTGCAGTGGCTGCTCCTCTTGCTGTGTTGCTGCACAGTTGCTACAGTGGCTGCTCCTCTTGCTGTGTTGCTGCACAGTTGCTGCCTGCACACTACTGCTCATGCTCCTCTTGTTGTGGCTGCATCTAGTTTCTTTTGTTACTGCTCATGCTAACCCACAGTGTCCCGATCCCCCTCTCTCTGAACACATACAACACTCACACCCACTCACACTCTATGCACACACACATATGAATATAAGTACATATCTATACATACACACACCCAAATAATATATAATACTTACATATATACATATAACTACTATATATATATATATATATATATATATATATATATATATATATATATATATATATATATATATATCACTAAGTACGTACATAATAATAACCACACTAGTAATGCATATACACTCTCCTATTCTCATGACCACCAACACCACAAAATAAAACATAGACATTCTCATAAATACACACATATCTCATACAACCATTATTAATATAATATTCTAATAACTATTACCAAGGCAAATTGAATTGAAATACAATGAAACAAATACGTGGAGTGCACCGCACCCGTATCACACTCAATCTATGATACGCTTGTGATACGGCTCCACCACACAACCAAATATATCCCGAAGGATACGAGCAAGTCTAAAATTATAATTATGAACAATACAAAGAACTAGCTACTCAACTACATGTCCATATTAAAATGTGACATGCTAAAACCTCTGTGTCAGAAAAAAACTACCAAATTAACCCATATCTCCAAATTATCGGGATACGGCCTACACGTATCCAATTGTGGATATGAAACTAGTCACACACAATCAAACATATGTTAATTTGGTCTAATCGACCTATTGACAAACACAAGATGTGCCAATCTCGAAATTTCTCCAAAATTAACACAAAATACCACATAACTTTTTCCATAAGCCTCCTATGAACCTAATTCTAAATCCTATGGGTGGCCTTCGTATATGGGATAGTTTCTAATGATTAAATTATAAATTTAGAGTTTAATTAGAGAGAGAAAACTAAATTATACCTATTGGGAGATGAATTCTCAATGAAATTCCCAAATTTGGTAAAAAAGAGAGACTCTAACTTGTAGATCCTTGCTCCTTGTAGATCCTTACTTTCTCCTTGTAGATCCTTGTTCAAGTAGCCTCCAATGAAGAATAGGGAAGAAATTGAGAAAAAATTGAGTAGGAATTGATATGGGAATGAAGAAATTGGAAGAGAGAAAAATTCTAGATCTAGATTTGGAATGACAAATGAGAAGAGAGAGAGTCTCTTTCCTCCCTATGGTGGCTGGCCCCTTGCCCCTCCTCCAAGCTACTATAAAAATCCAAAATATCCCTTGGATCTTGTCATGAAGAAATAATTAAGGAGGGAAGGTTCTAGTCTAAGTAGTTTCGCTAATTAATTCATCCTCCTAATAAATGGACTTACTATTGGGCTCAATTCTAACTAGAATTAAATATTGGTCCATGGATCTAAATAAACTAGTTAGGTCTACTACACAAGTCCAAAATAAATCTAACATCTATAATAAATAAATAATATAATAATTAATATTTATAATACGTATAATATTTAATATTATATTCCTAAAAATACAAATACCTATGCCCTTTTACCAAACTATCCTTAGTTGGAAAAGTAAGGGTGACAATCCTACCCACCTTAGAAAAATTTTATCCTCAAAATTAAGGAAGAAACTAACTACAAAAAGCAATCAATACAAGCAAGAAACAATTATACCTTACGGCTCAAACAGATATGAATATCGCTCGTGCATATCGGCCTCTCACTCCCAGGTTCTCTTTCCCGGCGAGTGATGCCTCCACGCAACGCGCACCAAAGGAATCGTCTGGTTTCTCAGCACCTTCTCTCTCCGATCCAGAATCTTAATTGGCTACTCTGGATAGCTAAGAGTAGGGCCCACCTCTATCTCCGAGTGATCCAACACATGACTAGGATCTGCCATGTACCGTCTCAGCTGCGACACATAAAACACGTTGTGCCCTCCCTCTAATGCAGGTGGCATATTTAGTCTGTAAGCAACTGCATCGACTCTCTCGAGAATACTGAAAGGTCCGATGAATCGCGGACTAAGCTTTCCACCTCCACCAAAATAAATTGTGCTATATGTTGGAGAAATCCTCAAGAAAACTAGACCGCCAACCTAGCACAAAAACACAACCTTAGCACTCTAACAAAAACAAACAATCACAAGCAATGCAAAACAGAATTTATACCTCAAACTCTAATGGTCTCTGGTGTCTATCGGCCCAATACCGATGTCTGTCCTGCGCCACCCGAAGTCTATCCCTGATGAGCTTATACGACCATCTCTGGTCCTAATAAAGCTCCCTCAATAACATTATCCCATGATAACGGAGTACGGTATCTTCGTCCATACAATGCCTCAAATGGTGATATCTCGATACTGGCCTGGTAGTTGTTGTTGTAATAAAACTCTACCAAATGAAGATGATCCTCCCAAGAGCCTCCAAAATTTAAAACACGGGTGTGTAGCATATCCTCAAGAGTCTGAATAGTCCTCTCCGACTGTCCGTCTGTCTGAGGGTGATATATGGTACTAAACTTGAGCTAAGTGCCCAAGCTAGCCTGCAAACACCTCTAAAAGTGGGATGTAAAGCGACTATCCTGATCTGAAACTATGCTCATAGGAACTCCATGCAATCTTATTATCTAACGCACATACATCTCTGCAAGCTTCTCCGTAGACGTACCCACTTTAAATGGCAGAAAGTGGGCTGATTTGGTCAACCTATCTAAGATGACCCAAATTGTATCTTTACCTCCTGGAGATCGCGGAAGTCCTGAAACAAAATCCATCGTCATATGCTCTCACTTCCACTCTAGAATGGGTAAAGGCTAAATTAATCCACCTGGCCTTTGTCTCTCCGCCTTTATCTGCTGGTAAACCAAATATCTAGATACGAAGCTAGCCACCTCCCACTTTATACCATACCACCAAACATGCTCTCTCATGTCCTTATACATCTTGTTGGCACCTGGATGCATAGAGTACTGAGATCGATGCGCCTCCTGAAGAATCTTCTCGTGCAATGCTCCACTCGCACACATAATCTGGTACCGTACCGTAATGATCCATTATCTGCAATGCTGAAGTCCTCTGCCAACCCTATCTAGACTTGTGCTTTGATGCTCCTCAGAGACTCATCCTTGAACGATGCGGCTCTGATCCGGTCCATCAACTCTTACTGTACCTGAAGTCCCCACATCTGTCCTGCAACTCCAGGAACTAATACCTCAATGCCAAACTATCAAGATCGGCCAACAAATGTATGTCCCTCGTCTAATACATAGCCACTGGATACCTGCTCAAGACATCCGCGACTATGTTGGCCTTCTCTAGATTATACTACAAAGAAATATCGAAGTCTTTCATCAACTCCAACCATCATCGTTGCCTCATGTTGAGCTCTTTTTGTGTAAACACATACTTCAAGCTCTTATGATCTACAAAGATCTTTACCCGCTCTTCATACAAGTAGTGATTCCACAGTTTAAGAGCAAAAATAACTGTTGCCAACTCCAAGTCATGGGTAGGGTAATTCTTCTTATGTGGGTGTAATTGCCTAGAATCATAGGCAATCATCTTCCCGTTCTACGGCAACACACAACCCAAACCATTATCCGATACATCACTGTATATAAAAAATCCTCCTGTCCCTGATGGCAATATTAATATTGGAGCTGTAGTCAACCTCTTATTCAGCTCCTCAAAAGCAAACTGACAATCCTCAGTCCAGACGAACTCCACGTCCTTCCTGGTTAGTCTAGTCATCGGCTCCGCAATCCTGGAAAAATCTTGAACAAACCTCTGATAATAACATGCTAGTCTAAGAAAACTCCTGATCTCCGCTACTGAATTTGGGGTAGACCATGACACAACTGTTAAAATCTTCTTCGGGTCTACTCAGATCCCGTCTCCTGTAATCACATGCCCAAGGAATTCAACATTATTAAGGAAGAACTCACACTTTGAAAGCCTGTCGTATAGCTTCTCCTTCCTAAGGGTCTCCAAAACTATCCTTAAGTGCTTCTCATGCTCCTCTGGGGTCTTCGAATAAATCAGTATATCATCAATGAATACCACAAACTGATCCAAGTATTGATAAAACACCTTATTCATCAGGTTCATGAATACCGTCGGGGCATTGTTCAACCGAAACGGCATCACCAAGAACTCAAACTGCCCATACCGAGTCCTGAAAGCTGTCTTCGAAATGTCTTCCTTCTTCACTTTCACCTAGTGGTACCCCGACCTCAAGTCTATCTTTGAGAATACCTTCGCTCAGCTCAACTGATCAAACAAATCATCAATCCATGACAACTAATATTTATTCTTGATAGTGAGGTTGTTGAGTGCCCTGTAGTCGATACACATGCGTACCGACCCATCCTTCTTTGGTAAAAATAATACCGGAGCACCCTACGGTGATAAACTAGAGCAGATGAAGCCTTGTCCTACAACTCATCCACATGCTTCTTCAACTCCGCCAGTTCGTTATTGTTTACTCTGTAGAAGTGCTGTGATATTGGCTCTATGTCTGGCACCAAATCTATAAAGAACTATATATCTCTGTCTGGTGGCAACACGGGAAACTCCTCCGGAAAGACGTCCATATATTCAATAATCAATGGATATGGCGGCTTCTGCTCTTCTATCAAAGCTCTACAGAAGTCTCATTCACTCTGCTCTGCTGCTCCTATGACGAACTCAAACTATGGCTCTTCTTGTGTCTGGAACAAAACTCTGTCTTCTTGACAATCGATATTAGAATGATGTCTACTCAACTAATCCATCTTGAGTACTATATCATAGCTCAAAAGTGGCATTACGAGTAGACATACGTCCAACTCTCGGCCTCCCAAAGAAACTCTTCGGTCCTTGCAAACATCACTGACCAGGATAATACTACCCCCGGTCGTGATCTTGTAAGTCCTCGCCAACGGTTAAGACTCAAAATGATGTTTCAGAGCAAAAGATACAAATACAAAACTATGCGAAGCACCAAAATCAAATAAAGTATGAGCTAGAAAAGAATTAAGATAGACTGAACCTGAGATAACATCATCGACTGGATCCTCCAACTCGATGGTCAAGGCGAAAGCTCGTCCCTGTCGATGGACACCTCTCTGTTGCTGCTGGTGCTGAGCAAACTGCTATTGTTGAGGTGGTAGAGGAGGTCCTCTCTGTTGTTACATTGGTGGTCTCGTGGGTGCTCTCTGTGCCTGAGCTCTGCCCTGAGCTGGACGAGCTGAAACTTTAGGACAAGCCCTCAACTGATGGTCTCCTTATCCGGAAAATAAGTACTGGCCCAATCTCATCCTGCATGTATCCCATCTATGTCCTTGCTTTTTACAGAAAGTGCAAGGAATAGCTGTCCTCTGGATTTGGTACATCTGCTGTGCCGGCGCTCTAGTTGGTCCATGATACTGCTACCTCGGATGCTAAAAATGCCTCTGGTGCTGCTGCTGAAAATGAGGCCACTTTATTGGACCTGTGTTGATACTGGATCCGCCTATGTCCCTCGGCCTCTTAGAGCCAAGCTCTATATCATCCTCTTCCCGTTGTGCCCGTCTCAGAATCTTCTCGAAAGTAGCGGTGGGATCTTCAATGATTTGACTTCCTTGTTCAGGCCCTTCCTAAACTTTCTGGCTCTTCCTCTAGGATTTTGCCCCTCCACAAAATGGCCTAATCTGTAATACTCTGTCGTATACTCATCCACCATCATACCTTTCTGAATAAGGTACTAGAACTGGCTCTCTAGAGACGTCAGAGCCACATCTAGAAAAAACTTTTCCTTGAAGAGCTCTTTGAAAGCTTTCCAAGTAAGTCATGGTGCTGAGATCCTGGGGTCCGTCCTGAACCAAGTCAACCTAATATCGAACATCATGCTTCCCGTGGCCTCTATCTGCAACCTCTCTGGAATCTGCGCCAACCGCAGGTTTTGCTCAATATCTTATATCCAATCATCAACATCAAGGATCCCTTTAGTGCCTTTAAAGTCCTTCGGCCCCATCCTCTTGAAGTCTATGATGGTCCCCTGCCTCGGCTGCTGCGGGGTAAATTGATGTGGTACCGTTTGTGGCTGGACTAAAGCTGTTCTCTCAACTGCTGCGAGCGTAATCTGGTGAGCATTCTCAATGCTCTGTCGTATAACCTCTGACTGTCGCTGTTGCGCCTTAATCATCTGTTGAAAGAGCACGAACATCTGCGTCTGATCGACTGTAGATGGTGGGGTAGAAAATCCCCTGAAGTTGTCGGTGCTGCTCTCTATACCGGAGGTGGAGCACCTCCAAAAGCTGCTGCGGAAATGTCCACCTGGATCGGTGAAGCGGACCTCTGGAATGTAGCTGCTAAAACATCATCTGATGGTGCTGCCCTCATAGGCGATGAAGTGATTGACCATATTGATATGGCACCTGAGCACTGGATACGCGTCTTCGGCGGCATCCGAAAGATAGATTGAACAAAGGAATCAATATTGAGTAAGATACAATATCGTTAACGAAGGACATATTGTATTTAAAGTAAAGCAAACCTTCAATAGATAAGGATAAAAACTGATATTGGAAGTATTTCCTAGTTGTGATTGAGTAAACCCTCAGCCTAAATCCTATATCCTAAAGTAGACTCGTAGCAGTACTCTAGGTAAGCACTACTACGATATCACTCTAATTGCGACTCTAGACCTGCATGGACATCTACTAAAAATGTGTCATGACCCGCACCCGGATATTCGGGCATGAGTACGTGGGTACGCCCAGTCTACTCCGCAGCATCGACGAAAGAACGCTGTCTAGGTTAACTCTAACTAACTAATATCTCAACAATATATATATGGTACCTGTCAATCATCTTAACTCCAAAAGGAGGAACAATATGGTATCTCACAAATGTAACTATACTCAATCACAATGCAAACTATGGAAGATAAAGCACGAATAGAATAGTGAAGAAAAGAATAAAGATATAATCCACAAGTCTGAAATAATATACATGTCATAAATCTCAATAACAGTCTAATACAAATCTACCAAATAAACTAAAACTCCTCAGGCTCTGAAACTAAGTCCTCCTGGTCTACAAGAGTATCCTCTAATGGTAAGCCTCCTACGGCCCGTAGAATATAGGACATTGATCTATGAGACAATTATCTAAAAAAATATATCCAGTTAGGATTGGAGCGATGTACATACCTCTAAAAGCAGTTTTAAATACATAATCGAGCATATAAAATAGATAATAGAAAAGAATACAAGATAACTAAACAACAGAATAAAATAAACTAGAGTGAACAGGTAATATACTGGAATAAAGAACAAGCAATATGAATATCTACAATATGGGAATAACTAAAATATAACTAATGTGCCTTGGAATAAAAGTTCATTATGTGATCGGTTTAGGTTGAATACGAATACAATAAGGTAACTCGATTACAAGTATAATATGTAATCGATATATACACGAATACACTTGGGCTTTGATCATATAATCAACTCCTACTCCCCCATCCCAAACTAATACCAATGGATCCAATTACGACACGTTATGAACACGAATATGGGCACACTGAACACGAGCAATGTGTATACACGAATATAAGTACACTGAACACGAGCAGTATGTGAACACGAAATATAATAAATTAATACCCGATATACACGATGAAATACATGTGAAGGAGTACCTGCTGAACACGGTAGGGGATAACATCTCCTGACAGGATCCACGTAGTACCAGTCCGTGAAAGCACTGTGTCAGGATCAAGTCACAGTTCTAGAACATGAGATATATACACTATTATAAAATAAAAACTAACAGAGAAATATACTCGTCTAAGGTCCTAAGCAAGGTGTGTCTCTCGATGCCCAAGCTGGTGTCACACAGACCTATATATGGTATATTGCATCAATACAAGATTTTGGAATAAAAATAAGTTAAACTAGCTCAATTCTAGGTCATAAAGCCATTTCTAAGTCAAAATAGTCAAACTAAGTCAACTCTAGGTCAAACTAGTCAAACTTGGTCAAACTAGCTATTTCTAGGTTGTATGAGTCCATCTCTAGGATATTTGGTCCATACACTATGTAACTAGGCCATACTAGCTATGCTAAGATGCTAGGATACCAACATACCGTATCATAAGATAAGCAAGTTATTAGATATGAAAATACTAATATATATATATATATATATATATATATATATATATATATATATATATATATATATATACAAGACAATATATATAGTACTCTTAGCTAACTAATGCTAAGTGGATACCTTGGCTTTGAACCAATGCTGTATCACACCACCTACACACCCATCTTGATACTCAAATCCAATACCATGAGTATCAACCAATACCTTGACATTACCTTGGTATCACAAGGTAATTCAAATTCTAATATGTAATTAACTACCCATACACCTAATTATATACTAACATGCATAAACTTATACCATACTCTACTAACTACCTACTAACATACCAATACATATATATATATATATATATATATATATATATATATATATATATATATATATATATATATATATATATATATATACTAACATACCAATCCCTACTAACTCTACTAACTACCTACTAACATACCAATCAAAATTGGAGACACAACCTCGACCCATTTTGTGCAACCCAAATTATGATAATATTCTATTCCGAGTCTTCTACGTCCATGACACTTGTGTCCCACCCAATTTTAACCCTATGCACTTCCAATTAATTTAAGAACACCGTTTACACTAATTTTAATTAAAATTGTGTAAGGATCCAACCTAACCCAAAACTAGATCCAACACCAACCCAAACCCCCACTCACACCCTCAAGGTTCATACTAAATATCACACACTCTTTTAGCCCACTACATATCACCAAACATGGTATTTTTCCTCATCTAATCCTAAATCCAATTGTTTGTGCAATTTCCTAATTGTTAGGGACTTTTATGTAAAAATACAATGAGGTGTCCACCTCCGATTGGAGCCAAGCCATGGAGAAACCCTCTTTCATTTAGTTGACCGGTCATACATGATTTTCCCCCATTCTGGAGTAACACACCAACTTTCCTAATCCCAAGGCCATTACCCCTTCTCTCTCTCCTATATAAACACTTCTCTTCCTCCTCTATTTTTTATCAACAGCCATTTTTTTATTTCAAAACCAAACCCTAACTTCACCCTCTCCTTCCTTCTTTTCCGACCTTCCTACCACCGGAGCGACGATATCACAGCACCCGCCGGCCATCCCCACGACTTTACTTCATCTCCGACCAGCCATCGTCATCTCCCCGACTTCTCTTCCCTCATCGACCTCCACCATCATCGACCTTCATCATCATCATCTGCACATCACCTTCCTCCGCCGAAGACACGACCATTGACAACCACCGCCACCACAGTCCATCAGCACCCTCATCGTCTTCCTTGACTTCTCCTTCTCCTTGACAACCGACAACCACCGCGACCATCACAGCATCACCCGACTCTGGTCATGACCACCGAGAAGACGACCCCGTTAAAGCCAAACACTCCGACCGACCTTCATCATCCTCGCGACCTCACCTTACAGCCACCGTCGATGACCTTCCACCACCGAGCAATTGCCACCACAGTTCTTCCCGACTCACCCGCAACCAACTCGCAACCAACTCCTCCTACACCTCGATCACCACCATCACCGACCAGTCACCACTGCCTCCGTCATCATTTCAGTCATCACCATCACCATTCTTCTCCTCCCCGACTTCTTCTTCCACCGAGCAAAACTGCCATAACGCCCCGATCACCACCAGCCTCGACCACCATCACCCCGATCACCACCATCAGCTTTTCCACCACCGTTTCCACTACTGCCGCCGTAATCCACCCGTCGGAGCACCACCCTGCACCCACACAATAAAAAATATGTCAATTTGGTCTAATTGACCTATTGACAAACAGAAGATGTGCCAATCTCGAAATTCCTCAAAAATTGACACAAAATACCACATAACTTTCTCCGTAGGTCTCCTATGAACCTAATTCCAGATCCTATGGGCAACCTTAGCATATGGGGTGGTTTCTAATGATTAAATTATAGATTTAGAGTCTAATTAGAGAGGGGAAACTAAATTGTACCTATTGGAAGATAGATTCCTAATAAAATTTCTAAATTGGTTGAAAAGAGCCTCCAACTTGTAGATCCTTGCTCCTCCTTGTAGATCTTTGCTTTCTCCTTGTAGATCCTTATTCTAATAGCCTCTAATAAAGAATATAGATGGAATTGGGAAGATATTGAGTCAGAATTTGTATAGAAATAAAGAATTTGGAAGAGAAAAAAAATTATAGATCTAGATTTGGAATGACAAATGAAAAGAGAGAGAGAGTCTCTCTCCTCCCTATGGTGGCTGACCCCTTGTCCCTCCTCTAAGCTACTATAGAAAGTCCAAAATATCTCTTGGGGCTTGTCATAAAGAAATAATTAAGGAGGGAAGGTTCTAGTCTAATTGGTTTCACTAATTAATTTATCCTCCTAATGAATGGGCTTACTATTTGGCTCAATTCTAACGAGAATTAAATGTTGGTCCATGGATCTAAACTAAACTAGTTAGGTCCACTATACAAGTCCAAAATAAATCTAACATCTACAATAAATAAATAATACAATAATTAATATTTACAACATGCACATATTATATTCCTAAAAATACAAATACCCATGCCCAATTACCAAACTACCCTTAGTTGAAAAAGTGAGGATGACAGTTTCAAACACGTTCACTGAGTGAGTGAATTCATGGACTGACATATTGACTGGCCATCAGTACGTGATTTCGCGTCTTGTGTTAGTAGTTGGTGTTAGTTTGAGTTCTAGATTTTAATTGACGTCATTGCATTCTGTCTGCACCGCGTATACGGTTCGGATAGTTCATTAGGATGGAAGAATCTGCTAGTGAGCGTATGGATTTTTTTTTCTTTTCATACAGTAAAAATGGTGCAATTATGTAACCCCCGAATTCTATGAAATGCCTAGTGGGACGATTGTTCTTCTATTTCTCTCCCCACATAGATGGTTTAGTTACCCTATTTATTGTTTACTGCTTTACTTTCATATATGTCGATTTCTTGTGTACTTGTTATGTCCCTCTGAGGACCTGTCACCCTTTCCAAGTTTAGAAGATCATGATTATTGCAGTAGCACGAATCAGGACTAGCTACTTCTTTCTCTTTCGATGAGGTCTTCCCTTAAAGCTTCTTGATCACTAGATGATGAACTTATTTTATTGTCTTTCATATCCTAGTTGGTAGTAGATTTGTCTCCACCCGACTACTAGTTCATCTTGACTATTTTCTACTTGGTACATTGCCATATTTGGTTATATATTTCTATTTCGTTTTGTGGATGCGATTAGTATTGTATGTGACTTGTGAAGTTATATACCACTTATGAATTATTATTATTCATAAACAGTGTACGTATGTGTATGGTTTCCATATATTAGAGTTGCCATGTTCATACGGCTGGCATGCTTACGTATTTCTAGTCCTACATATTTTGGGACTGGGGCGTGATATATTTTTAGTGGTCGCCCATGCAGGTCCAGAGTATATTGTCTCGGTTACGTTACTATACCAAGCAAGCCTGCAAATAGGATTAGAGTATAGGATCCCATCTATATATTTGACTTTCCTCTTTATTTTTGTTCTGAATTTTTGAACTCACCTACCTTCCTTGACCTTCGATATTATACTCGCTTAATTCTCTTGACATCGGTATCCTTGTTTTCTCACATCTTCATATTTAATGTACTTCCCTAATAGTTCCATAAGTATAGCCTCCTGCCAGAATATAGAATCTTTGTTGTTAAAAGATAATTATAATAGCATACCTACTAAGAAAAACAAATTAAAATAATGGCAGCTCCCAAAAGTTTAGCATACCTAATGAACCCTAGCATCCAACACCTATAAATTAATTGACCATTATCCCTTGACATATTTAGGAATGACTTGAGAGTAGTATAGACACTACTAGGGTTAGTTAGAAATTTGACCATATTATTTGACCCTAGTATTGAGGAACCAATAGAAATCCAAGGTTGAATATTAGGGCTAAACCTAACTTTCTTAGTGAGATAATATAAGAGGCTATAAATTTAGATTATTGTCTTAATATTAGCAGAGCAGTACCTTAGGAAACCAAGAGAAATGAACCAATACCTTAGTAAGAGCAAGGGTACCCTACCTTCAGCTTAGTAGATCCCCTAGAATCCATGATCATCGTTGAGTCTTACTTGAGTCTCCATGAGTCACCGACCGTGCAATCTCATCCAACTATCTATATACTTTCCCATCTTGAGTTAATCCCTTCCTCCATCATAGATCAATTTTTATAGCTCTTTACCAATTAAAATCTATTGAATGATTAGAATATTTCCTTTGATCTTACCTCGAACATAGAGACTAGCATACCACCTTTCCTTAGGAAACCATGATATTATCAAGAGTCTCTCTATTTACTTTTATATCTTGTTTCTCCGAAACCTTAACGCTCGTTATTTGTGCAATGACAAAAAAATTTGCATTCATCTTTCCAAACGTGCCACCTTACCCTTCTAATGGTAGGCCTAGTAATTTCTTTTATGTTAGGATATATAGTTTGTTAGGATCGTAGTTTGTTAATCTTGAATTTTTTTAATTTTTGTGTTTAGTAGTTAGAACTTGATAGTTTGAGTTGTCATTTAGATTATGATTTTACCATTATCCTTTAGTTTCAAATCAAGTAATCCGTTCCACATATCTCAATAAGGTTATATCCTCTTTCACTTGAGAGCTAGTAACTTCTCCATTTTTAATATCAATACTTTTGTTCTATAAGCACTACGATTAAGACTTAAGATGACCATTACCTATAGAGTTTTATAATGTAATAGGACACCCTAATAAGTACCAAGATCTTTTCCTTGTATACCCCAACCAGTGTTTATCCTTTATTTACAAGAACAAGGTTATTTTGTAGAATCTCCTTAAGGCAGTTACAGTATTAGTTGATTCTCGTAAGTTGAATAGCATGCCTCACAAACTAGTATCCCATAGTCATTTTGACCCATTAATGAAGTGTAATTGAATGACACTAACTATATGCTAGCATAAGAAGATCATATTTATCCAGACTGTAAAGCTTTAGAGGCCCATACCCCCATTTGGTCGACTAGCGACTTAGACAAGAAGTTAGCATGACAATTATAGAGGCACAAACACCAGACGAGTCTTAGATTCTTGATGAACTTGAACTATTTGTACTTTCACTCATCATAATCCTACGTACTTATATTATTTGGACTATCTTGACACATGATGTTGTTACAGCCTAGTGTTGCAAGCTTATCCTTTTATCAAGCTTGTTCCTGATATATGTGTTCGTGGGGGCCCACACTAATATATTGTCTAAATCAGAATCAGTGTATTATGGTCTAGCTAACCTTAGTGCGCTTGGTTCACTCTTCGCATGACTACTTTACGTGGATTGAGTTATAGTTGAGTTAGCTTGATAGATAAATATACTTGCCCTCTAGACAGGTCAGAGCATATTGTATCGGTTACATAACTGTACTGATATGAGCATGCGAATAAAATTTACCAAAAATAAGATTTCAATCCACAACTGCCTTGATAACTCTTTTTTGAATTCATTAATCGTATTGAACCCCGTACTTGTATTCTATCAACTCCTCCTTAAATTTTTATTTATTATTTTTTGTCTTCCCCTATTTTGGAAAGACGAACGCTCGTGCTTGATATAAGTTAACACACGAATAGTACTAGATATACCCCATAGGCCATTCACATTACTTTGTGACTATCTTTGTAATTAAGGGCATATCACATATGAGATATTCTGTGTTAAGATTTTGAGGATTAATAAGCACTATAGAATGATTGAGAATTTTTTTTTTTTAGCCTTGTGATTATGAAAGATTGGTAAATTTAAAGTTTGGTAGAAATTGAATTTTCATCTTGAGCCAAATTTTAGATAAAGGTAAAAATATTAGATCGTGATCAAGTAAGATAAGATTTAGAGATTTAAGTCAATGAATTTCGAGATTTTTTTTGATGATTATGATGGTGAGGATTTAACTTTAAAGATAAGAATGCCTTATAGAATAAATTTTAAAATTTTGGCGGACCAAATATTTATAATTTGAGCACATGATTTAAATTTTGAATATTGGAGATTGAATCAACGATTTAAATTTTGAGGATAAAAATAGAATTCTAAACATGAACATTGATAGATTGAATTCAAAATTTTATAATTTGATGATTTGATTGTTGGATCACCTATTTGAAATATTAAGGATGAAAATTGAATTTAAATTTTGAAGAGTACAAAATTCTTAAGTTAAAAATAGGAATAAAATTTAATTAGAGTTATTTATTATTTAAAATCTAGAGGATATTATGATAGTTAAAAATTGTGATTTAAAATTTGATGTGGGTTATTTAAATCTTGAAGATGTCAAATAAATTTGATTTAAACCTTTATTATTTAAATTCGAGAAGAGATTACGATAGGTCAAATTTTGATTTAAATAGTGGTATTTTAATTTTGAAGAAATTACGATAGATTTGAATAGATTTTGATATTTAATTTTTTGAGAAGATTGCGGTTGACTTGGCTTAGATACGAATTTGGAGGATTTATTAAATTATGCTTTATTTTTTTAATTTTGAGGATAAAATTCTTGTAAGTTGGGCAGATTATAAAATCTATCACCCAAAATAGGTATTTTATGTATATTTTATATTTATTATAATTATTATATATTATTTTAAATCGATTAAAGTCCAATTGTTGCATTAGGATAATTCACCGTAGTTTGGACATTAATGATATAGAACAGCCCCAAAATCTAGATCGTCCTTCGTAGAAAGTAGCCTACATGGGAGACACTACTTGTAGGATCTTCGTATGACAATAAATTCAACCATTCAACATTAGTATGGCACTAGTGTAACAATAATAGTTTCTTGTATTTAATATTAAAAGATTTATATATATATAATTTATTTATGGTTATTTTTCAATCCAAATACCCAACCCAAAGCCATGAATTAATTTATTAGACACTAGTGACTTAAAATAGGGTAATTAATATATATATATATATATATATATATATATATATATATATATATATATATATATATATATATATATAATTTATTTTAGAAAGATAGAATTTGAAACCTTCTTGAGATAGGGTCCACCTTTGCACCTTATCCACTTTTAGAGCCAATCAAATTTTAATATTTTCATTGGAAATCCTCTACTTTAAATATTTTATCTATCTATTTTTTGTAGCATCCACCTATTTAAATTCATGAATCAAATCTTTGATTTATTCTCCTACAAATTAGGATCTTAATTAAATATGTAGTTTTCAAATTAGGAAAGACCCCTATGCAATCTTGTTGCATATCAATTTAAATATAATTTAAAGACTCTAGAGCATCCTCTCACCCTATTTTAGCCTCTGTAAAACCTATCCATAGATGAAAATACTAAATTAAATTCTTATTATAAATTAATTATTTGGTTAGTTGTTGGCTTCTAAATAATTAACAACCTAATTAGGAAATATTCTAAAATTAGGTTTTTTAGAAGATATGGAGAGGAGAGGGGGAGAGATTCAACCAAGGGAGGGGAATTCGGCCAAAGGGATATATATATATATATATATATATATATATATATATATATATATATATATATATACCCCTTTATCTTCTAAAAACCCTAACTTAAATTCTCCTCTACAAAACCCTAATTTTCTTCTTCACCTTCTTCCTCCAAGTCGACACCCCCCCCCCCATTCCTCACGTGGCCACACCACCTCTTCCATCCAAGAACCCTAACAATTCTTTCATTCTTCTTCCCGTAAGTTCTTTAATCCTTCTCTTCTTCCTTCTTCAATATCTTCTTGATTTATATATAAATATAGATTATATATATATGTGTGATGATGTAAACTCCATTAATTTATGATTGAAGAACTCATGCAACCCATGAACCCTAATTTTGAGGTTCAACCCAAAATTTTTGTGCATGCATGAAACCCCCTTCAAAACCCTCTTTAATTCTTCATTATATATCTTTATAGATGTTATTAATAGGAAATATATTCAGTTTTTATCAATAATTTTAGATTTATTAATTTATATTAAATTAGAGTTTTAAGCATGCTTTATGGGTAGTTTTGACCTAGTTTTAATGTATGCATGTTGGAGACCCTTGGACCTTGTTAGGACTTAATCATAGATAGAAAACCCTAAAATTTTCTTGATGAAGTATTATTTTTCCAGAAATTAGATATTCTAAAATTATATCAACATTATATTATTTAATGATTATATTATCACAACATCCATGTACCACCCCTTGGCATGCATACTAGCAAAGTTTGGTTGCCAACCCTAATAGGATCAACTTGTAGATGGTAAAAACATAATTATTTTTTTATAGATAAAAAAATATTATTTATTTCTGATTTTACCATATTTATTCAGATTTTATTTTTATTTATAAAAATTAGAATTCTAGGTATTTTATGTAGTAAGTTGACCTAGTTTTGACAAAACATGACCCCGTCAATGTTAGACTTAAACCCCGACCAAAAACTATTATTTAGCATTTAAAATTATATTATTATGTTTTAATTATGATTTATGAGTATTTATTCTAGTTTTAATTAATTGTTAAAAATTAATTTTTGTGACTAATAGGCAACCCGTTATGACATAATTTTGGTTTCTATTTAGTTTTGGACTCATATAATTTATAAGATATGACCCTATCACTAAAACCCTATTTTCTAATAAATTCCATAATTAATAGGTTTTATTAAATAATAATTTAAAAATAATTTTTGATAAAGTTTGATGGTTAGTAATATTTTGGGATGGAGTTACTTGCATGTGCAACCAACGTAGAAGTATTAACTAGATAATAACTTAATTAAACTAGAAGATTAAGAGTCTAATTAGTGTAATAATTAATTTATAGGTGTTCGAGATATTCCTGTGGATAGCTCCGGACCAGATTTGTTGTGATCGCAGCTTGGCTTGGAAGGCAAGTACACCTTGCTTGATTGTATTGTTCAGTTTATATTATGCCTAGTTTTTATTTTTTTAGATGTTTGCACGCGTCTTAGAGTAGCAGACGTACCCGTTATATTGTGAAGATACGTGGTATCTTATGACCTGACACTGATTCAAACACGTTCACTAAGTGAGTGAGTGCATGGACTGGTGTGTTGACTGGCTATCAGTATGTGAGTTCGCATCTTGTGTTAGTAGTTGGTGTTAGTTTGAGTTCTAGAGTTTAATTGACGTTGTTGCATTCTGTCTGCACCACGTATACGGTTCGGATAGTTCATTGGGAGGAAAGAATTTGCTACTGAGCGTATATGATTTATATTTCTTACTGTACTGTAAAAATGGTACAACTGTGCTACCCCCAAGTTTTATGGAACGCATGGTGGGACGACTGTTCTTCTATTTCTCCCCTCTCATGCGCCATTAGAGATGTCTCAAGTGTATTTCACATAGATGGTTTAGTTACCCTATTTATTGTTTACTGCTTTACTTTCATGCATATCAATTTCTTGTGTACTTGTTATGTCCCTCTGAGGACCTAGCACCTTTTTCAGGTATAGAAGATCATGATTATTGCAGGAGCATGAATCAGGACTGGCTACTTCTTTCTCTTTCGAGGAGGTCTTCCCTTAAAGCCTCTTGATCACTAGATAATGTACTTATTTTGTTGTCTTTTATATCCTAGTTGGTGGTGGATTTGTCTCCACCCGACTACTAGTTCTTCTCGACTATTTTCTACTTGGTACATTGCCATATTTAGTTATATATTTTTATTTTATTTTGTGGATGAGATTAGTATTGCCTATGACTTGTGAAGTTATATACCACTTGTGAATTATTATTATTCATAAACAACGTACGTATGTGTATGGTTTTCATATATTGGAGTTGCCATGTACATACGGCTGGCATGCTTACGTATTCCTAGTCCTACGTATTTTGGGACTGGGGCATGACAGATGAGGATCAGGAATCCCTACTACAGCTCGTCAGGGAGTACATCGATGTCTTTGCCTGGAGTTACGAAGATATACCGGGACTGGACCCCCCAAATTATGGTCCATAAACTCAATATCTTGCCGAACACTAAGTCGATTAAGCAACAGCAACGGCGGTTCCAGCCGAACATCATGAATGCCATCAAGCTAAAGTCAACAAGCTGATAGCTAGTGGCTTCATCCGCGAGAAACAACATCAGAATTGGGTAGCCAACTTCGTGCCCGTTGTTAAAAAGAACAAAAAGATTCGAATCTGCATTAAATTTTGTGATCTAAACACGACATGTCCTAAGGACGAGTGTTCCCTTTCGATCACATATATAATAATCGATAACACTTGTGGCTTCGAGCGCATGTCCTTCATGGACGGATTCTCAGGCTATAATTAAATCAAGATAATTTCTGACTACGAGAAGCATACAATGCTCCGAACGCCGATAGGAGTATACTGCTACATAGTCATGCCCTTTATTCTGAAGAACGCAGGTGCTACATACCAGCGAGTTATGAGCACCATCTTTCTTAAATATCTACGCAAGACAGTGGAGTGTTACGTTGATGACATCGCTGTCAAGAGTCGCTCTAAAGATGATCACCTTGTGACTTGAAGACTGTGTTCGACCTTATTGGTGTGTACCAGCTCAAGATGAATCCTACCAAATCCTTCCTAGGCGTCTCCAGCGAATTTTTGTTAGGTTTTGTCATAACTTCGAATGGTATCCACGTAGACCCTGACAAGACTAAATCAATTCTTGAAATGCACCCGCCGAAGAACCTCAGAGAAATTTGTGGCCTTCAAGGAAGACTTGCATACATCACGAGATTCATATCAAACATCTCTGGATGTTGTCAGCCATTCCCTCAGCTCATGAAGAAGGCAGTCTCCTTTGTCTGGAACGAATAATGCCAGCGCGCCATCGACGATATCAAGGAGTATCTCATGAACCCCCTAGTATTGGTGGACCCCGTTATGGGAAGACCCTCCTTGCTATATGTGCGGGCAATATATCACTCCCTCGAAGCTCTACTAGCCTAGAAAAGTGATGTGGGTCATGAACATGCCATATACTATCTCAGTAGAATGATGGCCAGCACGGAGCACATATATAACCCCATTGAGAATGAGTACCTCGCTCTGGTCTTCGCCATTCAGAAGACCCGACATTACGTGGCAGGATAAACCATCAATGTTGTCACTCCATGTTCCCAATATACGTATTTTGGAACATATTATGTCTCGCTTGTATGTTGTTTATTTGGTTGCATGAGACTAGACCCATTGTTTGGTTTGTCTTGGTTCTTGGTTTATGGTTTGGGTTGGTTTGGTCATGAGTTAAACCCATGATCTAAACTTTAAACCCAAGCTATATAACCCAACTTGTTTCTCTCTCCCTCTTCATTCTTTCTTTTCCTTCCCTCTCTTAGGTTTTTCTCTCCCTCCATATGCATGTACACCTTGTATGAGAAATGAAGAAACCCTCCATATTGTTGGTATATATCACGACCCGCACCAGATGTAGGGATGCAAGTCGAGAACAACGCCCAGCCTACA
The DNA here is from genome assembly GCA_036927795.1 of Iris macrosiphon. Taxonomy (NCBI): domain Eukaryota; kingdom Viridiplantae; phylum Streptophyta; class Magnoliopsida; order Asparagales; family Iridaceae; genus Iris; species Iris macrosiphon. Next base: position 93,661,548 of record JAYESA010000010.1, read on the forward strand.
CCGCAGAATCGGCGGTAGAACATTGTCTGGATAATCTATCTAGCAATATAATAAACCACCAACTATAACAATGTACTCAATCACAGATCTAAGATGGAAACGAGTACGGATACGATAAAGAATAGAATAGTCACATACAACTCATGAGTCTAAAATAATACATCAATGAGTCTGAAAGAATACTAACAAAGTAAGCTGGAGACAAATCCAGTACAAGAATACTAAGAAGCTACAAGTCCCGGGTCATCTGTCTCAGTTGGGATAAGTCCCTCCTGAGCCAGGTGTCACGACCCGCACCCAGAATTTGGGGCACGAGTACGTGGGTACGTCCAGCCTACGCCGCAACATCGGCGGTAGAACGCTGTCTAGGTTAAGCACTATCTAAACAATCTCGCACGAGTATCCAACTCCATAAGGAGACACGGATAACACAATATAATATGAACAACATACTCAATCACATAACTACAGCATGATAAGATATCGAAAAAAAAATAAAATACAACACAAGTCTAAATATAAATAATCTAACTCAACAAATATCCAAGTCTCAACAAAGTATGCCAGAGACAAATCCGGTACCAAAAAGTCTACTAAAGAAACTAACTAGATATCTAGTGATTCCGGCTAGACCTCCCAAAATCATAACTAAACTACCAGGTCCAAGTCTGCAGCTACTCTCCCTGTGGTCCATAAAATGTCGGACACCAGTCCTCTAAAGCATAGTCTGGAAAAATATTTCCAGTCAGGAAGGAGCAAAGTACATTTTTAATAGCAGTTCTATATCAATGATATAAACTATGTAGCAGTAAATAGATGGAAATATACAAGATGCATATACATGTACGAGAGATATACAATAAAAGAAATACTGTAAATACGGTAAATAAATACGGGAAGGAACAATATGTCAATGAGCAAGAATACTATGACTAAGTGTATGAGTACTAGCTTTAACATATGATCGGCTTGGGAACTTGTACAGGAATAATGGCCTGGCTGGTCATACGTGCGATGTATGACCAACACTAACATATGAATAAGACTTGTACATGAAGGGTATGATCACATATCTACACTAAAATACTCCCCATCCCGACTGGTATAGTAGATCCAACCATGGTACGCTATGGCACGAGATTCCCTAGAAAGGTAGAAAGTCTCCCCGGAAATCAGTGTCTGTACATGCACAAGATAACAATAAAACAAGACTTGTACAAGATACACCATGAACAAGGAATAAAATCTTATGACGAGATCCGGATATACCAATCCGTGTAACCATCGTGTCAAGAATATGAATATTTATACTTGATACAATGAATATAGGGGATATCATAAATAAGAAACTATCAGGGAATGTACTCACCTTGGGTCCTTAGCTGGTAATACCAATGTCCTGTTCCAGAGTATAGTCTGAATGATCCAACAGTCCTATAGACATATCATAAAATATTATATTGCACCAGACGTTACACTAACACAATCACAAATACATTGATCTGGGGGCTATGCTAGATATGATACTGGTCAACTAGGGTCAAGTGCGCGTCTAATTGCGTGGGTGTCGTATCCATAATTGCTGTGAATTCAGACAGTCGGTGATACGGGTCTCGCCATTACGTCGGTGTATATGTGGCAGTCAACTAACGTTTACATGGTCACAGGTCAATGTAACTACGGGTATCCGTTGGTTACACTTGGTTCGCCTAATACATTCATAATTATACATATTATCAGCTTGCATATATCATTAATTAAATATAATACATATATATGTGTATACCAATAATTACATACAAAAATATGTATAAGTGTATATACACTAATAGAATTATATACTATATATATATATATATATATATATATATATATATATATATATATATATGTGTGTGTTTAAAAATATACATAACATATTTTTATATATATACAACAACCCATATTTATGTATACGAAAGAATACGTATACTGAATACTTATATGTATATATATACATATACCAGTAAAAATGTACATATACTATATATATATATATATATATATATATATATACCAATATTAATACTTATACCATATACGTATATATGTACATATATATATATATATATACCAATATATATATATATATATATATATATATATATATATATATATATATATATATATATATATATATACCAATATTAATACTTATACCATATACATATATATGTACATATATATATATATACCAATACAAATATATATTATGCTACATATATATATACCAAAATACATTTTACTAAATATATACTATATATATATGTATATATATACCCAAAATACGTTTAAACCTATACATATACCATGCATACAACGTATATTATGAATACGTATATAGTAATATATATATTGAATACATATATATATTAATGGAGAATACACTATATATACGTATATGCGTATACATATACGAATCCTACACATACCAATACATATACTATATACATACATGCATACATACATACATACATACATACATACATATATACATACATACGTATACGCGTATGTATACGCGAGAGGGGAGAAACCATACCTGTGCGCGTGCACGACGACGGCGAAGACGACGATGATGACGAAGACGATGACGACGAGGGTGAGGATGCTGGTGGAAGGGGCTGGTGGCAAACGACTGCTGGAGGTGACGAGCTGCTCCGGCATGCTGGGCCCCGGTCGAGGAGGAGGCAGGGAGTGGTGATGCCAGTGGTGGTAGGGTGGTGGTAGTGCGGGAGGAGGGAGCTCGGGAAGAGGGGAGTTGGCCGGAGATGGAGGCAATCTGCTGTTGATGGTGAACGGCAGCGGGTCACTGGTCAGAGTTAAAGGTGAACGGGGTAGTTTAGATGATGATAGTGGTGCTGGTGATATGGGGTGGCCGGAGTAGGGATGGCTAGATGTGCAGCGGGGTCGGGGAAGAAGGAGTGATGGGGCTGGGAATGGTGGGATGGAAGGAGTACGGGTAGGTGGTCACGGTGCCGATGGTGGTGGTGATTCCGATGGTGGAACAGTCGGGGAAGGGAGGTGGCGAGCTTGGGATGGGAGAGGAGAGCGGGGTGGTTCAGTTGAGCGGGGTCGGGGAGCTTCAGGTGGGGTGGTCGGCTCGATGGAGGGTGGTTCAGTCGATGCAGCTGTGTTGAGCGGGCGGTGGTTGTGGCTCGGGAACTCAGGCCGAGGGAGAAGTCGGTTCGAGTAGGGACGGCGGTAGATGGTTCGAGGAGCGGGTGAGTTCGGGTTCGCCGGGGAAGAGAGCTCGGCCGGGCTGGCCAGCCGGGTGAACAGTGGTGGGAAGTTGGTTTTATATTCCCTCTCTTTTTTTAAAAAAAGAAAGAGAAGAAGAAGAAGAAGAAGAAGGGAAAAGGAAAAATTTCCTACGGTGGTGTTTGTGAGGAAGGAGGAGAGAGAGAGGTGGGGGCTTTCCTAGGTTTAGGGATTAGGGCATGCTTGGGAAGAGTGCATTGATGAGACATTAAATAGAGGGTGATGAGTGGGAATGTGTGGTGATGATGCTCCCATTTTGAATGGGTGGTCAGGATTTGTCATGAGAAAATTACTCATGCAAGGGTGAGGGTTGGGTTGACTAGTCAATATTAGGACTTCTCCATTGGTTTGAACCAATGGGGTGTTGACACCTAATGAGCCCCCTTAAATTTGGGTATTTGCATAGACACAGAAAATGATAAAAAATTGGTGGGCGATTTGGTGTTTGGTGTTTTGTAGGGTGAGGGGGTGTTGTGTATTTTGTATGGGCTTAATTAATGGGGCATTTGGATTAAATTGGGTTAAAAATTGGATTAGTCAAAGTTGGTATCCCCAATTTAATTAGAAATAAATGCAAGCGATGTTCTAAAATTAATTAGAAATACATGGGGCTAAAGTTAGGTTGGGCCACAAATATCATTAGTGAAGAAGACTCAGAACAGAATATTATCCTAATTTGGGTTGCACGAAAATGGTCGAGATTGTGTCTCCAATTTCGATTGGAACGCACAACGATACAAAGTTAGATTTTATTTAGAAATTAAATAAACGTTCGCGACGAATATTGTGCGGCTAAAATGAAGTACACGAGAGCATAATTACGAGTTACAAAAAGGTCAGAATGGAAGGCGGGCACGTCTAGGGCAAGGTTGGGAAATTTATTGAAAGGCAAAAACTAGGGTAGCGCTCCAAATATCGAAGCAACGACAAGGCGCAACAATTAAATAAAATTACGATAATTAATTACAACCTCAATAATTAAATCCTAATAATACAAATTAAATTCATAACCCTACATTTCGGTCAGGTGTTCATATAGTGGCTTCTAGGTCAAGTCTTCTAGCTCAACATTAAGAACACTGCACATAATATTATATATATATATATATATATATATATATATATATATATATATATATATATATATATATATATATATATATATATATATATACACACATCTCATAAAATTATTTAAATTAAATACATGCAATCATTTATAAATAACTATCACAATATTAATAATATGCAAAAAGTCAAAAATATCCCTATTTTTAGAATGTGGTAGTGACAAGTCTACCCTCCTTAAAAGAACTTTGTCCTCAAAATTTAAGATCCTCAATAGTAGTATTTACTCATTATATTCATCAAAAGTTAAATTCATCAAACCTATAATCATAAAGTAAATCCACATTGTCATTTCACAAAATTTCTTAAAATTCTATGAATATCATATTCCTAAAAATCCTCAAATTTAAAATCAAATTCAATTTTTTTTTCACAATTTCCTCTAAATTTTTTAGTTAATAATTAAATACTCAAAAATTTAATATTCAATCCTCTAATTTAAATTCAGTCAATGCACATTTTTTATAAATTTAGAAATCCCATCTAAAAATACTAATCCATAAACCCAATCGTTGCACATTTATAAAATCTAGATCCTCATCCTGAAAATTAAATTCAAACATCAATCCATTAATGATCTTATTCCTTGATTTCTTTTTTTTTCCACAAAATACTCAAACAATGCGATACTTATGAAATCTTCAAATGCAACATTCATAATATAAATTTTTAAATTCATATCTTGCAATCAAATAATGATAATCTCCTTCATTTCCTCGAATTTTAATGATAACTTCAATTATATCATAATCTTTTTAAAATTAATAAATCATTAATTCTGCCATGTTAAATTCTTAACCCTTTATTTAAATTAATATTTATCCTCGAATTTTAATCATCTTGTCTCTCTTGTCAAGTCATAACCTCTTTATAAATCTTCGCTATGGTCAAACCCCAATAATCACAGTCTAAGAAAATTCTACCTACTGTCATTCAATATGCAATCTAAGAAAAACATGTACGGTTATGGTGTCATTTGTCATGGTATTGCAGTCTCTGTCAAGGTGTACTACTAACTACATTCTAATAAAAAAATCATGAATACAAGCTACGGTACTAAGGAATAAATCAATCAATTAAATAGGAAAGAAACAGAAGAAAAGAAAGGAACAGAACCTACTAACACGTCACCTGCAGTATCGGTCTCCTCGACCGTCATCGCAAATGCTTCGCCCTGCTGGGGTGGCTCCCTCCGCGGGTACTGAGCAATCTGCAGTTCCACAGGTGGCCTAACTGGATCTCTATAATTCAGAGCTGCATGCTGAGCTAGAGGGCAATCCCTCATTCAGTGTCCTGCATCACCACAGCGTAAACAAAGTCCTAGCCTCAATCTACAGCTCTCCCAAAGGTGACCTGGCTTCTTACAGAAATGACAAGTCTGTTGACCCTGCTGAACACGAACTGGTGCCTGGTACTGCTGTTGGTACTGAAACATCCTCGGCTGTTACTGAATATGGGGACGCTTGGCCGGTCCTGTGCTACCATTCGTATCTCCAGAAATATTGTGACTCCTCTTAGGCCTGAGATCCAGATCCTCTTCTACAATCTGGGCATCCATCAAGATATCCTCAAAGGTAGCGGTACAACGACGAGAAGTGCGCGACCTAATCTCTCTCGTTAGCCCCTTTCTAAACTTCCGGGCTCGATCTCCTGGGTCCCAAATCATAGATGATGCAAAATGGCTCAAACGACAGAATTCTGCGACGTACTCGTCGACCGACATATTTCCTTGGACCAAGTCATGAAACTGACTTTCCAAGGTTCCCAAGGCTACGTCGGGAAAGAACTTCTCCCTGAAGAGCTCCTTGAAGGTCTCCCAAGTAAGTCCTTTGTCAGTGAGTCTCGGCTCCGTGCGATACCACATGAGTGCGATATCGAACATTTGACTGCCAGTGGCCTCTATCTGCAAGCTCTCTGGAATCTGGGCCAATCGCAGGCTCCTCTCTATATCCTCTAGCCAGTCGTCTGCGTACAGTATCCCTTCGGTGCCTTTGAACTCTCGAGGCATCATCCTCTTGAAGTCCACTATAGTGCCTGATCTCTGCTGTTGCTGGCCAGGAAATTGCTGGTGTTGTGCTACTCTCTCCACAGCTTGGAGAGCCACCTGATGAGCATTCTCCATGCTCTCTCTCATCAGCTCGGTTTGTGCTTGGTGCACTTTTGCTTGTACCCTCTAAGCCTCAGCTTGAACTCGCTGAGCGTCTACCATGCCTTGGATCAAAGTAAACACTTGTGTCCCGTCAATGGGCACACCTCCAGAAAATGGAGTCGGTGGAGGTGGAAGGTTGTCCGTCACAGCTGCGGCAATCCTCTGAACAGGTGGGAAAGGAGGACCCCCGAAAAGTGCAGATACTCCCACATGCATCGGAGATGTAGGAGGAACTATGGCTCTCTGTCCATCAGGTGGAGAGGTGGCAGACCCTTCTAAAGCTGGTGCTCCCATTCTCATAGATCTTGTCTTCGGCGACATCCTGAAGACAGATCCAAAAGAATCAATTTAAGGCAATAAATGCGATATCATCAAGGAAGGACAGTAAAGTTGTTAAAGAAGCAATATTCAGAAGGAATTAAGGATAACAAGATAAATAGATTGGAGAGTTTCCTAGTTGTGATTGAGTATTCGCTCTAATCCTAGTGTCCTATGTCCTATATCCTATCGCAGGCACGCAATAGTACAACTAATACGTCACACTACCACGATATCGCACAACTTACGAAGTCAGACCTGCATGGGCCGCCACTAAAAATGTGTCACGACCCGCACTCAGAATTTGGGACACGAGTACGTGGGTACGTCCAGCCTACGCCGCAGCATCGACGGTAGAACGCTGTCTAGGTCAAGCACTATCTAAATAATCTCGCACGAGTATCCAACTCCATAAGGAGACACAGATAACACAATATAATATGAACAACATACTCAATCACATAACTACAACACGATAAGATATCGAAGAAAAAATAAAATATAACACAAGTCTAAATGTAAATAATCTAACTCAACAAATATCTAAGTCTCAACAAAGTATGCCGGAGACAAATCCGGTACCAAAAAGTCTACTAAAGAAACTAACTAGATATCTAGTGATTCTGGCTAGACCTCCCAAAATCATAACTGAACTACCAGGTCCAAGTCTACAGCTACTCTCCCTGTGGTCCATAAAATGTCGGACACCAGTCCTCTAAAGCATAGTCTGGAAAAATATTTCCAGTCAGGAAGAAGCAAAGTACATTTCTAATAGCAGTTTTATATCAATGATATAAACTATGTAGCAGTAAATAGATGGAAATATACAAGATGCATGTACATGTACGAGAGATATACAATAAAGGAAATACTGGAAATACTGTAAATAAATGCGGGAAGGAACAATATGTTAATGAGCAAGAATACTATGACTAAGTGTGTGAGTACTAGCTTTAACATGTGATCGGCTTGGGAACTTGTACAGGAATAATGGCCTGGCTAGTCATACGTGCGGTGTATGACCAACACTAACATGTGAACAAGACTTGTACATGAAGGGTATGATTATATATCTACACTAAAATACTCCCCACCCCAACTGGTATAGTAGATCCAACAATGGTACGCTATGGCACGGGATTCCCTAGAAAGGTAGCAAGTCTCCCCGGAAATCAGTGTCTGTACATGCACAAGATAACAATGAAATAATACTTATACAAGATACACCATGAACAAGGAATAACATCTCATGATGAGATCCGGATATACCAATCCGTGTAACCATCGTGTCAAGAATATAGATATTTACACTAGATACAATGAACATAGGGGATATCATAAATAAGAAACTATCAGAGAATGTACTCGCCTTGGGTACTTAGCTGGTAATACCAATGTCCTGTTCTAGAGTATCGTCTGGATGATCCAACAGTCCTATAAACATATCATAAAATATAATATTGCATCAGACGTTACACTAACACAATCACAAATACATTGATATCGGGGCTATTTTAGATATGATACTGGTCAACTAGGATCAAGTGCGTGTCTAATTGTACGGGTGTCGTGTCCGTAATTGCTGTAAATTCAGACAGTCGGTGATACGGGTCTCGCCAGTACGTCGGTGTACATGTGGCAGTTAACTAACGTTTACATGGTCACAGGTCAATGTAACTACGGGGTATCCGTTGGTTACACTTGGTTCGCCTAATACATTCATAATTATACATATTATCAGCTTGCATATATCATTAATTAAATATAATACATATATATGTGTATACCAATAATTACATACAAAAATATGTATAAGTGTATATACACTAGTAGAATTATATACTATATATATATATATATATATATATATATATATATATATATATATGTTTAAAAATATACATAATACATTTTTATATATATACAACAACCCATATTTATGTATACAAAAGAATACGTATACTGAATACTTATATGTATATATATACAAATACCAGTCAAAATGTACATATATATATATATATATATATATATATATATACTAATATTAATACTTATACCATATACGTATATATGTACATATATATATACCAATACAAATATATATTATGCTACATATATATACCAAAATATATTTTACTAAACATATACTATATATATGTATATATATATACCCAAAATATGTTTAAACCTATACATATACCATGCATACAACATATATTATGAATACGTATATAGTAATATATATGTTGAATATATATATATATATATATATATATATATATATATATATATATATTAATAGAGAATACACTATATATACGTATATGCGTATACATATACGAATCCTACACATACCAATACATATACTACATACATATATGCATACATACGTACGTACACACGTACGTATACGCGAGGGGGGAGAAACCGTACCTGTATGCGTGCACGACGATGACGATGACGACGAGGGTGAGGATGCTGGTGGAAGGGGCTGGTGGCGAACGGCTGCTGGAGGTGACGAGCTACTCCGGCGTGCTGGGCCCTGGTCGAGGAGGAGGCAGGGAGTGGTGATGCCTGTGGTGGTAGGGTGGTGGTACTACGGGAGAAGGGAGCTCAAGAAGAGGGGAGTTGGCCGGAGACGGAGGCGATCTGCTGCTGATGGTGAACGGCAGCGGGTCACTGGTCGGAGTTAAAGGTGAACGGGGTGGTTCAGATGATGATAGTGGTACTAGTGATACGGGGTGGCCAGAGTAGGGATGGCCGGATCTGCAGCGGGGTCGGGGAAGAAGGAGTGATGGGGCTGGGAATGGCGGGATGGGAGGAGTTCGGGCAGGAGGTCACGGTGCCGATGGTGGTGGTGATTCCGATGGTGGCACAGCCGGGGTAGGGAAGTGGTGAGCTCGGGATAGGAGAGGAGAGCAGGGTGGTTCAGTCGAGCGGGGTCGGGGAGCTTCAGGCGGGGTGGTCGGCTCGATGGAGGGTGGTTCAGTCGATGCAGCTGTGTTGAGCGGGCGGTGGTGGTAGCTCGGGAACTCAGGCCGAGGGAGAAGCCGGTTCGAGGAGGGACGGCGGTGGATGGTTCGAGGAGCGGGTGAGTTCGGGTTCGCCGGGAAGAGAGCTCGGTCGGGCTGGCCGGCCGGGGTGAACAGTGGTGGGAAGTTGGTTTTATATTCCTTCTCTTTTTTTAAAAAGAAGGAGAAGAAGAAGAAGAAGAAGAAGAAGAAGAAGAAGAAGAAGGGAAAAGGAAAATTTTCCTACGGTGGTGTTTGTGAGGAGGAAGAAGAGAGAGAGGTGGGGACTTTCCTAGGTTTGGGGATTAGGGCATGCTTGGGAAGAGTGCATTGAGGAGATATTAAATAGAGGGTGATGAGTGGGAATGTGTGGTGATGATGCTCCCATTTTGAATGGGTGGTCAGGATTTGTCATGAGAAAATTACTCATGCAAGGGTGAGGGTTGGGTTGACTAGTCAATATTAGGGCTTCTCCATTGGTTTGAACCAATGGGGTGTTGACACCTAATGCAATATTTACAAATGAGCCCCCTTAAATTTGGGTATTTGTACAGACACATAAAATAATAAAAAATTGGTGGGCAATTTGGTGTTTGGTGTTTTGTAGGATGAGGGAATGTTGTGTGTTTTGTATGGGCTTAATTAATGGGGCATTTGGATTAAATTGGGTTAAAAATTGGATTAGTCAAAGTTGGTATCCCCAATTTAATTAGAAACAAATGCATGCGATGTTCTAAAATTAATTAGAAATACATGGGACTAAAATTAGGTTGGGCCACAAATATCATTAGTGAAGAAGACTCAGAACAGAATATTACCCTAATTTGGGTTGCACAAAAATGGTCGAGATTGTGTCTCCAATTTTGATTGGAACGCACAACGATACAAAGTTAGATTTTATTTAGAAATTAAATAAACGTCCACGACGAATATTGTGCGGCTAAAATGAAGCACACAAGTGCATAATTACGAGTTATAAAAACGTCAGAATGGAAGGCGGGCACGTCTAGGGCAAGGTTAGGAAATTTGTTGGAAGGCAAAAGCTAGGGTAGCGCTCCAAATATCGAAGCAACAACAAGGCGCAACAATTAAATAAAATTACGATAATTAATTACAACCTCAATAATTAAATCCTAATAATACAAATTAAATTCATAACCCTATATTTCGGTCAGGTGTTCATCTAGTGGCTTCTAGGTCAAGTCTACTAGCTCAACATTAAGAATACTGCACATAATATAATATATATATATATATATATAAATACATATCTCATATAATTATTTAAATTAAATACATACAATCATTTATAAATAACTACCATAATATTAATAATATACAAAAAGTCAAAAATACCCCTATTTTTAGAATGTGGTAGTGACACCAGGGTCTCTGACTCTAAGCCCACAACATCCTGATGTCCATAATATGTAGGGTACCACTCCTCAGTGTCATCTGGAAAAAATATATCCAGTCAGGAAAGGAGCAAAGTACATCTCTAACAACAATTCTAATCAATAATATAAACTATATAACAGTAAATAGATATGAATATACGAGATACAATAATAGATACAACAGATATACAATAAAGGAAATACTATAAATAAATACAAAATGAATAATATGGCAATGAACAAGAATACTAAATGACTAAGTAAGTGAGTACTAACTTTAACATGTGATCGGCTTGGGAACTTGCACAAGAGTATAATGGCATGGTTAATCATACGTGCGGTGTATGATCAATACTCACAAGGAACAAGATATGCACAAGGAGGGTATGATCACATATCTACACTAAAATACTCCCCATCCCGACTGGTATAATAGATCCAACCATGGTATGCTATGGCACGGGATTCTCTAGGAAGGTAGCATATCTTCCCGAGAATCAGTGTCTGTATATGTACAAGAGAACCAATAAAACAAGACTTGCACAAGATAAACCATATATAAGGAATAACATCTCATAACGAGATCCAGATATACTAATCCGTGTAACCATCGTGTCAAGAAACATGGATATCTACACTAGATACAATGAACATAGAGGATATCATAAATAAGAAACTATCAGAGAATGTACTCGCCTAAATTCTAATAAAAAGTCTCACAGATGTCTGACACGGTGCCTCGAAGACCTATATATGGAATACAACATCAATACAAGGTTTCGGAAAGAAAATAAGTTAAACTAGTCAACTTCTAGGTCAACAAGCCAATTCTAAATCAAAAGTCAAACTAAGTCAACTCTAAGCCAAACTATGGTAAACTATGGTCAATTATGTCAAACTACCTATTTCTAGGTTGCATGAGTCTATCTCAAGAATGTTGGGTCCAAACACTAGAGTCTAGGTCATTAAAAGCTATATCTTAGGATACTAGGATACCGTATCTCAGGATACGTAAAACAATAGGTAAATATCACATATACATATCAAACAAATATTAAATATATAAAATCCTAATTACAAAAGTTATGTGGACACCTTGGTTTTGAACCAACTTGGTACCATAACACTAAACTATAATCTTGATACCCAAACCCAATACCTTGGGTATCCCCAATTACCTTGATACTTACCTTGGTATCTCAAGGTAATATCCAATACCTTACTTATACTAACTACCCATAAATAATATATGCTAACAACTAAATATTATACACATAGTATACTAAAACACAATTAGCAATTAGGAACATATATACATATATATTAATATCATATATATACACATATATTTCTAATATATATATAAATATCTAAAATCCCAAATAAATCGTAGAAGTGTCGCTAAAGGCTGCTGGCCGCTGTCGCAATTGTTGTTGCTGCTGGGGCGGAAACTGCCTCTACCACGACGGATGCCCACTGCTATCGCCAAAACCCATGCTGCTGTGTCACTGTTACTGCTGCAGCCGTCACTACTGCTGCTGTTGTTGCTATTGCGGCCGTGGTTGTTGTTGCTATTAACTACTGCTGCTATTGCTATTGTTGTTGCGACTACTGTATGCTAACGCTGCTGCTGTTGTGACAAAGATCTGTCTCCATAGCTGCTGTCGCCTTTCCATCTCTTATATATATCTATATATAACATAATATATAATATATATAAGACACAATATATATATATATATATATATATATATATAACATAATATATAATTATAATTACATATATATAACTTACAACTATAAATATATATATATATATATATATATATATATATATACACAATAATACATATAACAATATAGTCTCATATATATACATAGTTACAACTATATGGGATATATGTACCTAATAAATATATATAACAATAACATACATATATATAGTAACATACATATATAACAACATATATACATATTTACACATAACATATACACTATATATATACTATAATATATATACATACACTACAATATTAAATAACTCTTAAATATGTAGAATAATAGCTACATACATATATACATAAATAGATACATAGATCTAAGACACAATAATACATAAATATATATACACCATAATATACATATATACATATATATAATTACACATCACAATGATAAGAGAAATAGATCTAGAATTTAAATTGCACAACACATGGAGTGTATCACACCTGTATCCCAATAGATCTAGAATATGCTTGCGACACGAGTCCACCACACATCCAAACATACCCCAAAGGACACGAACAAGTCTAATATATTATTTATGAATAATACGAAGAGTCAAACACAAATCTACGTATCCGTGTCAAAATATGACATGCTCAAAGTCCCGTGTCGGAGAAAAACCCCCCAAATCAACACGTATCACCAAATTATTGGAATACGACCTACACGTACCCAATTATGGATACGACACTAGCTCTAAACACACAAGCACATGCCAAATTGATCTATATGACCAATTGACATATACAACAAATGTTAATATCAGAATTTTCCTAAAATTGACACAAAAGTACCATAACTTTCACAATAGGCCTTCTATGAACACAAAATCAAATCCTATGGGTAGCCTATGCATATGGGTTGATTTCTCATAGTTAAATCTCAGATTTAGAACCTAAGTTAAGGAAAAAAACTAAATTATACATATTGGGAGATGGATTTCCAATGCAACATCCAAATGTGATAAAATTGGCCTCCAACTTATAGATTATTGCTCCTCTTTGTAGATCCTTGCTTTCTCCTTCTAGATTCTTGCTCTACTAGTCTCCAATGGTGATTTGGGAAGGAATTGTGATAAAATTTGGTAGAAAAATGATATGAAAATGAAAAAGTTTGGTTGAGAGAAATTCTAGATCTAGTTTACAAATGAAAAGAGGCGAGAAAATTTTCTCCCCTCTTTAAATATAGGCAGGCCCCCTTTATCCTTCCTCAAGTCACTATGTAATATTTATTATACCCCCTTGGGGCCTCTTATGAAGAAATAATTAAGGAGGGAAGCTTCTAGTCTAATGGTTTAATTAATTTAATCATCCTCCTAATCAATGGGCTTTCTAAATGGGCTCAATTCTAACAATTACTACATGTTGGTCCAAGAGTCTAAACTAAACTAGTTAGGTCTACTAACACAAGTCCAAAATAAATAAATAACATCTAACAACAATTAAATAATACAAAAAATAATTATTTAACATGCACAATATTTAATTAATTATAAAATTACTAAAATATCCTTTTTCTAGAAAATATGGTAGTGACAGTATAGTATGTTTATTGTATAATTTTAGGCATGTTTAGAACTTGGTATTTTTGGATTTGGTGGATGGAAAATTATAGATCTGAATTTTTATGAGTGTAGATTTTCTTGAGTTTTTCTTGGTTTTGATCTTCAAAAACTATTATTTTTGAAAAATTATTTTTTATGTGATAGAGTACTTCATTTCGAGTAATTTGACTTTTGAACCACTTGATTTGGAGTCAAGATAAAGATTTTATGGCAGAACTAGTTTTTCAGATTCTTTGAGTTTTTTTATGGCCGAACTTGCTGTTCTAGGACGATAGAGTACCATGCGGCCCAGTAACATGCGCCTCCTCCAGCATACACCCATCTTGTTGGACGCATGTCTGCTTGGTACATGCTTTCAAAAGTCGGACGCATAGTACCTTGAACGCATGAAAATTTACTAAGGCCTGACACCATGCATCCAGGAGATTATGCGGCCACGAGCTATGCGTCTCTTCTTTTAGGCGCATATCTCTACATGACTTTTATGTCTCTGCACGACTTTATATGATTTTGTCTTTTCTCTCTGACACTTATGCTTTGTCACATCAATCACCTTTATGTCACTTCCATGCCACTTTATTTATTGCCCATCACTTTGCACTTGTCCCAAGTAGTAGACTTTTGTACGAGCATGCGGCCTGGAGGAGCATGCGGCTAGGTTAGAACATGCGGCTGGGTTAGTTCATGCGGCCTGACCTTCTTTTGCATGACTTAGATATGTATTATCCTTAGTGACTCCCTGTGTACACATAGTATTTTCTTGTTGGGATAATTTATTTTATTTGGAATATTTCTTATCATCCTCTACGTAGTTGATCCTGGTTATTGCTTGTGTTATGATTCTAGGGGTAAATAGACTCAGTAACCCAACCCTGTACTAGAACTCATGCTTATGATCTTGGTAATTGGACTCGAATACTGTATCTGTGCTGATACAATTATTGCCTGATATTGTTCATGATCTGTGCACCGAGGTGCGACATACTGTGTTACGTGTTAAGTAATTTATATTTGGGTTGTGCATCAAGAATGCCCCCCAAATTCCTGAATATGTGATACTATATATACATACTTTTCCCCCAGCACGGTCATGATATGCGAGTTAAGTACCAAAGCGTAGCTAGGAATTTGATTGTTGAATATTGCATACAAGCTCGGGTGAATCCAGATTGAACTTCCATGGATTCGTATCTAGCGTGCCTGTACTTTGTACGACATCTTAAAAAAAATTCTCATGTGGCCAAGCCTTGGGATTTTAAAATAATATAGGGTTAATTAGGCAACTAAATGTGGTAGTAACATTAGAAGGAAACGGTAACCAAAAATCATGCCAACGAACATTCCCACAGAGATTCATTATAAATGTATTGTGGTTTGGCCACCAAAGATACTGTATATCATCCGTTTTAGTGGAGTGCAATATCTGACCTATAATAAATAATGTCGATCCACTATTTCACTATAGGAATATTGGAACCGCTAATACCGTGATCTAGCACAATGGCCCTACGGGGAACTGGTATAATTTTTGAAGTGCCTGTATAATCATCTATTGGCTCAATTAGCTCATGTTCGGTAATGGCATGATATGAGGATACCTATTATGCATTATTTTGAGATTACCTCAGACTCCACAATTAGCAAGCCGTACAAGTGATTGGACGATCTTATTAATTGGACTTTGTTATGATTGTATTATTTTGTTAGTAGCATAAAAAAAGGACTATCATAGGGTGATGGATTCAACCATTGTCCTTGTTTGGTTGTAGTGTTGGGCCTTTGTGCTAGGATATGCCATGGACCTAAGTTACGATACATGACCTATATTATTATTTATTTTTTGCTTGGGTTTTTGTTTTTCCATTTTGTTCTTCCTTTATGGTACTTGCTATTTGGGGTTTAATCCCACTAGTTTTGCATGGTTAGGTTTTGAGCCAGCATTCGAAGATCTAACATACGTTCCCCCGACTCATGGCGCGTACTAGGAACATGTCCGTAGAGGATAACGAGTGGATTTTCTTCTTCCATGCTCGCCATTGTACATTCTTCTCTTTTGGGCGTATAGCCACTGACACCTATTAGATGGCACGTCTGGATATTAGTTCCTTTTTTATTACTGTATATAAACCAGATTACAGCTATAATACTGTCATGTACTTTTATTATTCTACCAGCTTCTTATTTTGTACAGCTAGTCTCCAAAATATTTTGATGGAAGCGTTTGGGATGCCTTATTACTTTATCATATATGCTCTATGATTACTGTTTCTTGTTTGATTGATTGAGACATAGATGTTCGTGTGACCCTAAATAACCTGATTGTAGCATGCACCCCCTTATCTAGTTATAGTCATAATTATCGTATGACGAATAGTACCATGTACAGGGTAGTTGACCGTGTCCGTCTCTGTACTATGGTACTGGGGCATAAAATATGTGATCTCATGAGTTAATCCTCTCAGAGTCCTTATGACAAAACCCGGAGCGCTCAACTCTCGTCTAGCCACATTGGCAATATTGTAGTCGTCGTACGACATGGTATTTATCCTATAAAAGGGGGTTAAAGGCCAAGCATTGACAGATTTTTTTGGCAGCCTGCCCTATACCGAAAACCTCGAAGCTCTATGAGAAGATCCTAGACGAAGTAACAGACTCTAACATGATGAGCTCGAAAGCCGTTTGGTGAATATTCTTTGACTGTGCTTCAAGAACAGGGCCTAAAGGCGATATCATCGCTAGAGTCGGAATAGTATTAATCTCCCCAAATGATCTGGTCGTCAACCGTACTTACTCCCTCACAGATCCATGCTCCAACAATATAGCAAAGTATAACTCTCTCGTCATTGGGCTCCAACTCGCTAAACATGTAGGAGTAGACTACCTGGAGGCCTATGGTGATTCCAAGCTGGTTCGGGGTGAGTATGAGGTCTAGTACGAAGACTTGATTCCCTACCACCAAGCCATGCTCAAAATAATCTTCACCTTTGACGGGTTCTTCATAGAGCACATCCATCAGCAGTCCTATCCAAACCCATAAACTGATCACAGTGGTCGGTCAAGAGATGGTCTACCCAAAAAATAACATTTGCATGTGTCTAAGCTACATAGCGAAAGTAGACACCGGCATCCAAGACATGAGGCTCCCATCATCGACTACGCAGTCTATGGAATTCTCCCCGAGAGCCCAAAGGAAGCCACTTCCATCAAAAGATGCTCCCTCCGGTTCTATTATGATACGATTACCAAAATGATCTATCGTCGTTCCTACGATGGTCTTTTGCTACGATGCCTATCAAATGCACAAGCAAAGCTGGCTCTCCCCTAGGCTCACTATGGGGTTTGCTGTGTCCATCAGCCCGGACCCAAGCTACAGGATCATCTTCGGAGAATGGGTTACTATTGGCTGACAATGGTAACAGATATTGTTAACTATGAGAGAAAGTGCCAAGCATGTCAAATTCACGCAGACTTTATCCACCAGCCCTTAGAATTCCTAAACCAAACTATAGCATCTTATCCATTTGAAGCATGGAAATGGATATTATGGCCAATTAGTCCACCTTCTTCGAAGGGACATCGGTTCATCTTGGCTATCACCGACTACTTCTCCAAATAGGCAGAAGTTGTTCCACTCGCTGAAGTAAAGACCTCAAACGTGATCAACTTTGTCAAGAATCATATCATATACCGTTTCGGTCTACCATGGAGGATCATCCATGACAATGGTCCAAAGTTTGCAAGTCATGCTTTCTACCAATTTTGTGACAAAAATCGAATCCAAAATATGGCCTCGACTGCCTATAACCCAGAAGCAAATGGTCTGGCGGAAGCATTCAACAAAACTATTATAAAGCTACTCAAGAATTTTGTGTCATCCAATAAGCGTGACTGGAATGAGAAGCTGGATGAATGTCTCTGGGCCAATCATATAATGGTCCTGACACCTACTAGCAGTATGCCATTCTCCTTGGTTTACGGAAGCGAAGCGGTCCTCCCACTCGAGATCCAAATTTCTTCGCTTCGAGTGTCTCTTTCCAACCGATTGACCATTGACGACAATCATCGCCGATGGCTATAAGAGTTAGAAGCACTCGCTGAGAAACGTCTCTTAGCTCTACAATGCATTAAGATATACCAAGCGTGCCTCTCAAAAGCCTTCAATAAATGAGTCAAAGAGAGAACTTACCAAGAGGGTGACCTCGTCTTGACAGTAAGAAGGACGATTGTTATAACCCACAAGATGGCTAGTAAATTCCAACCTAAATGGGAGACCCCATTCATCGTAGAATCTGTGTTCTCTAACCGTGCCTACTGGCTCTCAAAATCCAATGACGACTTGCTCATGATGCCTATCAACAACAAGTTTCTCAAAAAGTACTATATCTAAGCTAGGCTTGTACTCTCCTTATTATTAGCAACACAATCAAGATATATATTATTTTTCCAGCAGGTGCCTACGCACAGCACATACTCTCTTTCCATAAAATCTTGATAAAAGCCATTGTCTGTATTCAGGAATCCTGAATACGCAACAGACAGTGGATCTTCAAAAGCTCCCCAGCGGAGCCATCTTCAGTTCTATCCATACTTTTGGGTAGACCACTCATAATCAGTTCC